>WNGS01042634.1:0-11026 GCA_020271785.1 Procambarus virginalis
TTTTGGCACACCAGAGTAGCCTGAAGTGGCACGCCACTTGCGGCCTATGGGAGGTGAAGTTAATGCGCCGCCTTGGGAGAACGCCATTCACTCGATTGTTGCTGCGTCAGCGATTTTCCGATGACTGTCGCCACGACAGTTAACCAAGAGTGAAATAATTATTTTTATATGTGACTGTGGTCGGCCAATTACGTAAATGTTATATTTTATTTCGTTCTTGTTATCCAGTGATTGCCTCCCACGAGTCGATCGCCGGGCTTAGCAGGACTATTTTGGCACCTGCCACAGGTGTGGAGTCGAAGCAGTAAGACCTTGCCTTCAGTGTTGCCTTATTATGATGACACCTCGTGTGGTGACATCACGACAAGTGTGATAAGTGTCTGGATTGTAGTCATCCCACATTTAGGGTTGTAGTGACCGAAATTTTCAGTGTTTCATTATTCATATAATTATTTCAGTAATTAACATGTGAACAATGTCTGGGTGGCTCGTTGTACTAAGTTTTTATATATCTGCATCAGTGGAGACCAAAATATTTTATTATACTCTGTTCGTAATCAAGTGACCACCAGTGATATGACATTGATTTCTTGTGTGATGACGTCACTGTGTTACAATGATATTATGTTTCAGCGCCATAAAGCTCATTGTTGTGAGTGCCATAAAGCTCATTGTTGTGAGTGCCATAAAGCTCATTGTTGTGAGTGCCATAAAGCTCATTGTTGTGAGTGCCATAAAGCTCAAGTGCCATCTCAAAGCCCTTTTTATATACGTTCACTTTCAGAAATTATTACTGTGTTTCAGTTCTTGCGATATTGATTGACAAAGTGACGATAACCAGTGTGACTGGCTGTTTGTCTGTGCGAGTAGGGGGTCCCTGCTGCCTGTGGTGGTGTTGTGCCCTGCGCGGGCGCAGTGCACCGGCTGAGTTGTGATGGGGACGTACGGCTTCCAGTGAAGCAAACGTCGTCGGCTGGTCTGGCGTTTACGATGACGGTAGACCATACGTTGGTTGGGATCGCTTTGATGGAAGCTCTGCATGTGTAGTTGTCCAAGTTGGTGGGCAGCCAGATGCTTCAAGGCAACCGTGTTGTTTTTAAGTTCCACCACCAGGCTGCCTTTCAGGCGTTTCTCTAGTGGTACGAGGGGGCATGTTTTCCCTCTCCCGGGTGATGCCGGATTGGTCAAAGTGGTAAACCTCAATGTCGCTTTGACCTATGTGACTAACCATGACCACCCACCCCCGCCCCAGATCCTGTGCCTCAAGTTGAGGTGTCGGCGTTTGGAGGTATGGTGAGGGACGGGTTGTGTGCTGACATGACTAGATGTCATTCGGTGGCGCCCGTTGCCGGTTCCCGTCAGTGGGCCTCCCAGTGCATGTGGTCTGAGGTGAGGGGGTAATTGATCCTGGGGCCGGTGGTCATGCTGGGCCTGACTTGCATGGAGCTTTGAGGAGGGAGTCTGTCGCTCCTCTTTGGAGGGTCGATCTCGCCTCGCTCGCCTATGGTGTGATGACATTTATGTGGATTATCCTCCGGGGACGGCTCTGCAGCATGACTGGTGATCATGTTATCTTCTTGAAGTAATCCTGAGATGATTTCAGGGCTTAGCGTCCCTGTGGCCCGGTCCTCGACCAGGCCTCCACCCCCAGGAAGCAGCCCGTAGCAGCTGTCTAACTCCCAGGTACCTATTTACTGCTCGGTAACAGGGGCATGAGGGTGAATGAAACATTTAGCCCATTTGTCTCTGCCTCCACTGGGGATCGAACCCGGAACCTCAGGACTACGAATCCAAAGCGCTGTCCACCCAGCTGTCAGGCGCTCTATGTTACTGTGGGGTTTTGTATTTTTGTTTCTTCATTTTAATTCATGTTTATGTGTGTATTGTATATAAATATTCCAGTTTTTCTGTCGTGCGTTCCCGGCCTTCTGGTCTGTGTGCCGTTCGTGTGTAGTTAGGTGCGTATGGTTAGGCATTTTGTCTTTTGTATTGTATTGTGCTGTGTTTCGTGTGTTTTCTGGTTCTGTAACTATTCAGGTCTGCGAGTGTACGTGTTCCCCCTTGCGCTGAGTTATTTCTTAATGTTCCCCTACATATAGCTTAATTAATGTTCCTGTCATTTTCTTTGTGTACTGCATTTTTGTTCTGTCACCGGTTTGTGTTGGTTGTTTACCTATGTTCTGATTTTCTGTGAGTGTTCTCTGTTTCATGTGTACAGGTGCATCGGTACCGTGTTTTTATATTGTATTTATGTGTTTTATAATTAAAGAAAAAATAATAACTGGTGTACAACTGTACACCAGTCATCGCCCCATGAAACTGTTAGTGTGATAACCAGAAATTACTAGAGTTATCATGGGTGTTTATGTTAGTTTATTCTGTGCCTCGCGGGTAGTCGAGACAGGTGATATTAAAGCATACTAACTCTGCTGGGGTCATTCCTACCGAGATTAGGCTCAGTGCTTATTTTTGCTGGCGTGATACTCTCATTTAACTTAACGGAACCCTCCAAATGCAATTATGTTAAATTTAGTCAGCACACCTATGTTAGTATTTCAAACGATTTCCTTTAACTCCTTCCTAAGTACTACCACACGCCTGCATACGTTAGTCTACGTTAGTAACCTTTGGCATAGCTGGGTAGTGCTGCTTCACCACCCTGAACCTTATCTGTTATAACATTTGGTGGGGACCCCCTGTAGTTTATTACGCCCAATAATGACTACAGTTTGGCCAAGATTACAACCTAGTGACGAGAGATGACAATAGTCTGGTGGTAGAGATTACCACCTTGTGACCTTGTGTAATGCTCTCAGACATCGAAACGTCAGAGTCGTGACGGTTGTTCTAGCGACAATTTTCCACATGCCTTGAGTGGTGGCAGTATAACACATCCGGCACACTTATTCAGGTTTGCAGACTGTTGCAGTCATGTCAAGTGTGAAAATCCATTTCATCTCATTCAGTATTATTAACAATAGAACTACATTATTAACATTGCTTCAATATTATTAGAATTGCTTCAGTATTATTAGAATTTCTTCAATATTATTAGCATTGTTTCAGTGCGGTCAATAAGTGCAATCCTGTCTAGGCTTCAGTTGAAGCCTTAGGACCACCAAAGGATTTAGTTGAATTCCAGGTTTCATTGCTTATGAGCATGTTCTGGTTAAGTGGCTTAGGTGTGTGCATAGGAGTTCCAAATAAGCAGGTTCGAATCCTCCTCATGGCTCCAAATAATTCTCTAATTGTCTCAGAATTTTTACATTGTTTTAATATAATTATAATTGCTTTAGTATTAATAGCATTGTTTCAGAATTATTAGCATTGTTTCAGAATTATTAGCATTTTTCATTATTATTAGTACTGGTGCATAATTATTAGCATGGTTTCTGAATTATTAACATTGTTTTTAGAATTTTTCCACATTTTCAGTAATATTTTGCATTATTTCATTATTATTAGCATTTTTTAGTATTATTACCATTGCTGCGATATTATTAGCATTATTTCAATATTATTTGCTTTGTTTCAGAAATATTTCAATTTTATTTGCTCTGTTTATTTCAGAATTATCTGCATTTTTTTTAAATAGTTGCATGGTTTCAGTATTATTAGTATTGTTTCAACATTACTAAAAATATATCAGTATAGTATCATTCTTTCAAAATTATCATAGTCTCAGTATAACCAGCATATTTTAAAAAAATATTATCATTGTTTCAATAATATCATTATCTCCGTACTGTTATATTTATTTTTTTAGTATTGTTCCAGAATTATCAGCATTGCAAAAGAACTATTAGAAAAAATTCTGGGTTATTTTGATACTTCAAATATATAATTATTATTAGCATAAAGTCATCAAATTTAGCATTGCATCAGTGTCATTTGCATTTATTTATATTCAACATTGTTTTGGTGTTTTTGATTTGTTTAAGTATTAACGGAATTTTTTTCAGAATTAATTTGACCATAAATATTCATAAAAACCACTAAAAGCTAGTATTACTTATATATATATATATATATTATATATATATATATATATATATATATATATATATATATATATATATATATATATATATATATATATATATGCAAACAAGCCTGAGTGGTCCCCAGGACTAGATACAACTGAAAACTCACACCCCAGAAGTGACTCGAACCCATACTCCCAGGAGCAACGCAACTGGTATGTACAGGGACGCCTTAAACCACTTGACCATCACGACCGGACAAAAGGAAGTGATAGCCGAGGCTATATGAACCACTTCCCCGCCGGCACTCGGATGGTAATCTTGGGCATAGCATTTTATCAAATCACCTCATTTTTTGGGGCAACACGTGAGGAACACAAATGCAAACAAGCCTGAATGGTCCCCAGGACTAGATACAACTGAAAACTCACACCCCAGAAGTGACTCGAACCCATAAGGCATCCCTGTACATACCAGTTGCGTTGCTCCTGGGAGTATGGCTTCGAGTCACTTCTGGGGTGTGAGTTTTCAGTTGTATCTAGTCCTGGGGACCATTCAGGCTTGTTTGCATTTGTGTTCCTTACATGTTGTCCCACCCCCCCCCCAAAAAAAAATGAGTTGATTTGATAAAATGCTATGCCCAAGATTACCATCCGAGTGCCTGCGGGGAAGTGGTTCATATTGCCTCGGCTATCACTTCCTTTTGTCCGGTCGTGATGGTCAAGTGGTTTAAGGCGTCCCTGTACATACAAGTTGCGTTGCTCCTGGGAGTATGGGTTCGAGTCACTTCTGGGGTGTGAGTTTTCAGATATATATATATCTATATATATATATATATATATATATATATATATATATATATATATATATATATATATATATATATATATATATATATATATATATATATATATATATATATATATATATATATATATATGTGCAGTTTTAAACTTTCTAGTATTATATCAATTAGTGATTATGTTAGTGTTATTTGTCGTGTTTCAGTAAAGGGATTATTAAAACTTTTGTATTGATTAATTATTTATTATTTTGACAAGTATTTCACAAATATGTATAATGAAAACCATGCCAAAGTAACATCACAAAATCAGATATAACATAAAAAATCAGGATTTTGTATGTTTTTTTGTGTGTATTTTTATAATGAATGGAGTTGTGTGAGGCAAATTTAGCAAATTTCCTTCATTCGGTAGAGCTGTCATAGGTAGTTAAAAAATTCTTCAAATTCCTTTTGTGAACTGAACGTTTGTTTATTATTTTATTTCCTATTGAGCTTACGAAAGAGTAAATAATTTTTTTTAAATGCAAAAGTAATAAATGTGATAATTTAGGGAAATCTCACACAGCAACATGATATATAGTGTGACACTTAACTCCACCACTGGTAACAGTGCCACCATCTGGAGAGTTACACATAACTCCACCACTGGTAACAGTGTGACCATCTGGAGAGTTACACATAACTCCACCACTGGTAACAGTGTGACCATCTGGAGAGTTACACATAACTCCACCACTGGTAACAGTGTCACCATCTGGAGAGTTACACATAACTCCACCACTGGTAACAGTGTCACCATCTGGAGAGTTACACATAACTCCACCACTGGTAACAGTGTCACCATCTGGAGAGTTACACATAACTCCACCACTGGTAACAGTGTGACCATCTGGAGAGTTACACATAACTCCACCACTGGTAACAGTGTGACCATCTGGAGAGTTACACATAACTCCACCACTGGTAACAGTGTGACCATCTGGAGAGTTACACATAACTCCACCACTGGTAACAGTGTGACCATCTGGAGAGTTACACATAACTCCACCACTGGTAACAGTGTGACCATCTGGAGAGTTACACATAACTCCACCACTGGTAACAGTGTGACCATCTGGAGAGTTACACATAACTCCACCACTGGTAACAGTGTGACCATCTGGAGAGTTACACATAACTCCACCACTGGTAACAGTGTGACCATCTGGAGAGTTACACATAACTCCACCACTGGTAACAGTGTCACCATCTGGAGAGTTACACATAACTCCACCACTGGTAACAGTGTCACCATCTGGAGAGTTACACATAACTCCACCACTGGTAACAGTGTCACCAACTGGAGAGTTACACATAACTCCACCACTGGTAACAGTGTCACCATCTGGAGAGTTACACATAACTCCACCACTGGTAACAGTGTGACCATCTGGCAAGATTCATATGTTCTTAACTCTACTTAAAAATAAGTTTACATCAAATATAATCAAACAGTCAAGTGATGAGCAAACAAGCAAAATATAACCAGATTCTACAATAGTTCCGTTGTATCCAGCAACACCATGTAGTACAATGATGGAAAGTTTCACATGACAGACAGTTTTGCCTAAATATTTCTTTGGTGAAATTAATATTAAACATATTAAAAACCTGAGGTGAACCTACTTATCACTTGATGGTTGATGATGATACTTACAGATTAATCCTGGTTTATTGTATAATATAACTGTGTTCAATTAATCTAACTAACCTATGAGAGGATCCACCACATCTCTTGCCTAAACTGAGGACAGGATGCTATGTTGCTAATTCTCTTTTAAATAATACATATAAATGATTGATAATGCACAAGCCTGCGTCATTATTACTGTCAAGTTTTTGTAGACAGATTGTGTATATTTTCAAGGAGTTGAATTCAAATCTGTATTCCGTTACCTATGATCAGCTAAAGTTTTCTCGTAATCTAATTTTACTCAGATAAAAGCCTTCCTGTTCAGTTTTGTTTATGTCTGTAATAATATGAATGCAGGAAGGCTAATCCAAATACCCGGGTTATCTTTGTGGGAGAGTGGAGCAGGTGACAAACACTATGAGTGTAGTGGAAGCCATCTCCAGAAGCCCTTCAACCTGGCTCACATAATGTGGCTGCTCAACCTCTAGTCAGTCCTCCTCAAATTTTGCTGCCACCTCTTTGTATCAAACATGAATTGATGAAAAAAATTCAAGATCATGAATAAAGAAAGTCTATCTTTTGTTTTCATAGAACATAAATGTTCATATTAAAGTGATGCTAAATTGTATGCAGGAATTTATGATGGTTCAGAGAAAGGATGAGCAGTAGGAAAGAGTAATGAGTGAGACGGAGAGGAATGCAAGGCAAACCTTCTAATCAGAAGTGAATAAATTTCCTGGAACAACAGAATTTCAGAATTCGTGCACTTTGTTGAAGAACTGATAAAGAGTATTAAGTCTGGAACATGGATGTTGAAGAACTGTTAAAGAGTATCAAGTCTGGGAGCATTGATGTCCGAATAATTGTATTTTCTCAGATCGCATTTGAATTATTTCCCTGAGAACTGTTGTTGACTGAAGTGAGGAACAAGGGTGCAGGTTCCACCAAGATATTCATACTATGTGAGGAAGGTACCAGAGACGACGGCACATTAACATGTTAGCCCGCTAACCTTACCAGAGACTACATGTTAATCCACTAAAACCAAAATCATTGAAGACAACTTTTCTTACACATTGGTGTATATTGTTGTTGATTTTGATTGTTATTAAACACAAGGTTTCAATCCCGAGAATTTTAACCTAAAGACAAGGTTTTATCAGATACTGAAATACGTGAAAAATCTAAGCTGATTGAGCGAATCTTTTGCAATATTTTATTTCAGCGCAGCGATGTAATTTAGATTCAGTGCAAAAAAAATTAACTCTGACAATAGAAAACATATTTCAAAATGCAGGCATGTGCAATACAGGCATGTGCAATTTCATAAATACAACAGGAATTATATTTGAATTTCTTGAATTAAATGTGTCATTATAAAAATTTAATTAAAACATGATCAATATTAAAATTTTAAATTGGGTCGGGAAACATACATGAACAAAATATATTGGCTTATATTATTAATCTTTTTGACTTATATAAATAATATATAGAGATCAGATCCTGTGAAAAATAAAAACAAAAGTATATTGAATAACATGTTAAACACATTGTTAAATATCAGTGATAAACACATATCGTCCTCAGCTCTATAATCACCAGCAGATTACAGAGCTAACTGATGTCAAGTGGCCATGGACCACATAACTCATTAACTGAGGGATAGCTGATACCAACTATATATGAACACACAACTGATCAACCAGTGCTGACTGAAGCTAACTAACCATGACCACACAGCTCAATAATCAGGGCTGACTGCGGCCAACTAACCATGACCACACAGCTCAACAATCAGGGCTGACTGAGGCCAACTAACCATGACCACACAGCTCAACAGCCAGGGCTGACTGAGGCCAACTAACCATAACCACACAGCTCAATAATCAGGGCTGACTGCGGCCAACTAACCATGACCACACAGCTCAACAATCAGGGCTGACTGAGGCCAACTAACCATGACCACACAGCTCAACAGCCAGAGCTGACTGAGGCCAACTAACCATGACCACACAGCTCAACAATCAGGGCTGACTGAGGCCAACTAACCATGACCACACAGCTCAACAGCCAGGGCTGACTGAGGCCAACTAACCATGACCACACAGCTCAACAACCAGGGCTGACTGAGGCCAACTAACCATGACCACACAGCTCAACAGCCAGGGCTGACTGAGGCCAACTAACCATGACCACACAGCTCAACAATCAGGGCTGACTGAGGCCAACTAACCATGACCACACAGCACAACAACCAGGGCTGACTGAGGCCAACTAACCATGACCACACAGCACAACAACCAGGGCTGACTGAGGCCAACTAACCATGACCACACAGATCAACAACCAGGGCTGACTGAGGCCAACTAACCATGACCACACAGATCAACAACCAGGGCTGACTGAGGCCAACTAACCATGACCACACAGATCAACAACCAGGGCTGACTGAGGCCAACTAACCATGACCACACAGCTCAACAACCAGGGCTGACTGAGGCCAACTAACCATGACCACACAGCCCAACAACCAGGGCTGACTGAGGCCAACTAACCATGACCACACAGCACAACAACCAGGGCTGACTGAGGCCAACTAACCATGACCACACAGCCCAACAACCAGGGCTGACTGAGGCCAACTAACCATGACCACACAGCTCAACAACCAGGGCTGACTGAGGCCAACTAACCATGACCACACAGCTCACCAACCATGGTTGACTGAGGCCAACTAACCATGACCACACAGCTCACCAACCAGGGTTGACTGAGGCCAACTATGACCACACAGCTCAACAACCAGGGCTGACTGAGGCCAACTAACCATGACCACACAGGTCAACAATCAGGGCTGACTGAGGCCAACTAACCATGACCACACAGCCCAACAATCAGGGCTGACTGAGGCCAACTAACCATGACCACACAGCTCAACAGCCAGGGCTGACTGAGGCCAACTAACCATGACCACACAGCTCAACAATCAGGGCTGACTGAGGCCAACTAACCATGACCACACAGCACAACAACCAGGGCTGACTGAGGCCAACTAACCATGACCACACAGCCCAACAATCAGGGCTGACTGAGGCCAGCTAACCATGACTACACAGCTCAACAACCAGGGCTGACTGAGGCCAACTAACCATGACCACACAGCTCAACAACCAGGGCTGACTGAGGCCAACTAACCATGACCACACAGCACAACAACCAGGGCTGACTGAGGCCAACTAACCATGACCACACAGCTCAACAACCAGGGCTGACTGAGGCCAACTAACCATGACCACACAGCCCAACAATCAGGGCTGACTGAGGCCAACTAACCATGACCACACAGCCCAAAATCAGGGCTGACTGAGGCCAACTAACCATGACTACACAGCCCAACAACTAGAGATGAACGACAATATTTACATTGCTCGTCAACGAGTTATGACTATTCAAATAAGAACAGACCATACATTTCTCTTTCTTTTAATAATTACAATACTAAAAACAGAACATATTATGTTACAAGATCATGGGAATTTATTCACGGTAATGTTAAAACAGATTAGTTACTCACAAGTACTCGTTACGTTGCATCTTAGTAATCACAAGGGAACAACCTAATCATGCTAATGTCAAGACAATACAAATAATAAAATATTATTTAAGTTATACAAATGTTAATCATGCTACTCAAGCTACATTGAAAAATTACTCAAAGTAAACCTTATTATAAATCAAATTACAAGCACTCTTGTGCTAAGATAAAGTATATATATATATACTAATGAATAAACACACAGAAGTTAGAACTTGGAACAGGAATAGTTATACACAAGCACACCAGTGTTAAGACTGGTACAGGTGTAGTTATACACAAGCACCCTAGTGTTAAGACTGGTACAGGTGTAGTTATACACAAGCACCCTAGTGTTAAGACTGGTACAGGTGTAGTTATACACAAGCACCCTAGTGTTAAGACTGGTACAGGTGTAGTTATACACAAGCACACTAGTGTTAAGACTGGTACAGGTGTAGTTATACACAAGCACCCTAGTGTTAAGACTGGTACAGGTGTAGTTATACACAAGCACACTAGTGTTAAGACTGGTACAGGTATAGTTATACACAAGCACACTAGTGTTAAGACTGGTACAGGTATAGTTATACACAAGCACACTAGTGTTAAGACTGGTACAGGTATAGTTATACACAAGCACACTAGTGTTAAGACTGGTACAGGTATAGTTATACACAAGCACACTAGTGTTAAGACTGGTACAGGTATAGTTATACACAAGTACACTAGTGTTAAGACTGGTACAGGTGTAGTTATACACAAGCACACTAGTGTTAAGACTGGTACAGGTATAGTTATACACAAGCACACTAGTGTTAAGACTGGTACAGGTATAGTTATACACAAGCACACTAGTGTTAAGACTGGTACAGGTATAGTTATACACAAGCACACTAGTGTTAAGACTTGTACAGGTATAGTTATACACAAGCACACTACACCAGCTATAGTGAGTGAGAGGATGTGGTTTCAAGTGCGTCCTATTA
>WNGS01042635.1:0-18353 GCA_020271785.1 Procambarus virginalis
CTGTATAATAGCCTAATAGGGGGTATAGGTGTTGTGTTAGTTGTCCTCTCAGAGGTTGCAGGCGTTTCACCTTCCTTCTTATGATGTCTTCAACGAAACCCATTGGAGAGCCGTTTGTTGACTAGGACCTGCCGTACCCAACAGAATTCTTCATCGACTTTTGCTTCCATCCTGAGCGCTGGCTGAGCAGCACGGTCGACATAAGCATAACACAGCACTCTTCTTGTACCTGTCTGGGGCAGTCACTGTTGGACATTAGGCACCATTCCTATGTTTGTTTCCTTAGTGTAGACTGCAGTGTGGAAACCTCCCTCCTTCCATGACTGGTTACATCTCCAGAAGGGCAGACTTCCATCCTTCTCCATCTCGCAAGTGAAACGCAACACAGAATCTGCTCAAATGCCTCCTCATCTCCTGCAGATGTCTGACACAGGTACCTGTGTAAAAATGTCGTCAACATACCTGCAGTATATGGGCGGTTTCAAGTTCATGTCGACTAAGACCTTTTGCTCGATGATACCCATGAGAAGTTCGCAAACAGGAAACCTAGGGGAGAACCCATGGCGATCCCCATTTACTTGCTTATACATGTGCCCATCCGGGCTCATGTAGGGTGCCTCTTTAGTACAGCCTTGGAGTAGTTTTCTTAGGATGTTTGTGGTATGTCAAGAGGAGTACAGGCCGGATCACGATTTCCTCTGTCCGCTATCATCCCGATTGTTTCATCCACAGGTGCGTTGGCAACACGTACCCAAAATGCAGGTATAAAATAAAATGAAAGCTGTTTACAATCATAGGCATCAAGTAAGAACTCTGATTTAGTGTTTACAGGTCTATAATTGGTGTGTGTGTAAAGTAAAGAGTCTTTGAAATGTAATAAGTATTATGACAACGCGTTCAAGTGTCGCGTCAGACTAGAAATAAAAATGAAGTTTGGAGAATTGATTTTTCAATTACCATCAACAGTGAAAAGAAAGCATAAGAAACATATTGAGAAAAATTCGTGTTAGAATTATTAATCTTACTTTTTCAGTCATATTTAATAATATCGATAGTATATATATATATAATATATATATATTATATATATATATATAATTATATATTATATTATATATATAATATATATTTGTCGTTACCTAGTAGCCAGAACGCACTTCTCAGCCTACCCTACTATGCATGAGGCCCGATTTGCCTAATAAGCCAAGTTTTCAATGAATTAATATATTTTCTCAATTTTTTTCTTATGAAATGATAAAGCTACCCATTTCAATTATGTATGAGGTCAATTTTGTTTATTGGAGTTAAAATTAACATACATATATGAACCGAACCTAACCAACCCTACCTAACCCTAACCTAACCTATCTTTATAGGTTAGGTTAGGTAAATGGTAGCCCGAAAAAGTTAAGTTTAGGTTAGGTAATTATAGTAGGTAGTAGGTAGTCGAAAAACAATTAATTCATGAACACTTGGCTTATTAGGCAAATCGGGCCCTGCATAGTAGGCTGAGAAGTGCGTTCTGGCTACTAGGTACGACATATATATATATATATATATATATATTATATATATATACTATATATATATATATATATATATATATATATAATATATAAATATATATCATATATATATATATATATATATATATGATATATCATATAATATATATATATATATATATATATATAGTATGATATATTATATAATATATATTATATTATATATATATATATATATATATATATATCTATATATATATATATATTATAATACTATAATATATATCATATAAATATATATATATATATATATATATATATATATATATATATATATATATATACTATACTATATAATAAACATTATATATATATATATATATATAGATATATATATATATATATTATATATATATAAATCTTATATATATATATATATATATATTATATATATATATATTTATATAAATATATATATGTCGTACCTAGTAGCCAGAACTCACTTTTTGGCGTACTATGCAAGGCCCGATTTGCCTAATAAGCCAAGTTTTCCTGAATTAATATATTTTCTCTAATTTTTTTCTTATGAAATGATAAAGCTACTCATTTCATTATGTGTGAGGTCAATTTTTTTCATTTGAGTTAAAATTAACGTAGATATATGACCGAACCTAGCCAACCCTACCTAACCTAACCTAACCTATCTTTATAGGTTAGGTTAGGTTAGGTAGCCCAAAAAGTTAGGTTAGGTTAGGTTAGGTAGGTTAGGTAGTCGAAAAACAATTAATTCAGGAAAACTTGGCCTATTAGGCAAATCGGGCCTTGCATAGTAGGCCAAAAAGTGAGTTCTGGCTACTAGGTACGACATATATATATATATATATATATATATATATATATATATATATATATATATATATATATATATATATATTTATATAAATATATATATATATATATATATATATATATATATATATATATATATATATATATATATATATATATATTTATATTCATAAATATATATATATATTTAACTGAAAACTCACACCCCAGAAATGACACGAACCCATACTACCAGGAGCAACGCAACTGGTATGTATAGGGACGCCTTAATCCGCTTGACCATCACGACCGGACAAAAGGAAGTGATAGCCGAAGCTATTTGAACCACTTCCCCGCCGGCACTTGGATGGTTATCTTGGGCATAGCATTTTATCAAATCACCTCATTTTTTGGGGCAACACGTGAGGAACACAAATGCGAACAAGCCTGTATATGTAAATGTTCGTTTGTTCAAAATCGCTAATCTCCGAAAGTTCTTAACCGATTGCTTTGAAATTTTGACACAACACTCCATTCACATCCGAGGGATTTTTTATGTACGTTTTGTATAGAAATCACATCTGTGACAGAAAAAACAATCTATATATGAAAAACTGGGTTTTTCATGTGTTTTTAACGTGAGGGAAATCTTCGAAACCTACTTACCGATTGCTTTGAAATTTTGACCCAAAGTTGCATTTGAAAAGGTTCATGTTTCTATATACCTACCATATGCATACCTCACTTGTGACTGGAAAAAACATGCTTTTTGAAAAGCAGCGCCATCTGTTGGACGTAAGAGCAACACGTGTTGTAATCCCCGAAAGTTCTTCACAGATTGCTTTGATATTTTGACACAACGTTCCATTTTCATCCGAGCAAGTTTTTATGTACGTATTGTATAAATATCACGTCTGTATTGAAAAAAAACATGCTTTATTTAAAAAACTTGGTTTTTCATGTGTTTTTCACGCTAAGGAAATCTTCGAAACCTCCTTACCGATTGGTTTGAAATTTTGACCCAATTTTGCATTCGAAAAGGCACATGTTTTATACACCTACCATATACATGCCTCACTTGTAACTAGAAAAAAGCATGTTTTTTTTTAAAACAGCTCCATCTGTTGGACATAAGAGATTACGGAGATTACACGTTGTAATCTCCGAAAGTTCTTCACAGATTGCTTTGATATTTTGACACAATACTCCATTCGAATACACATATGTTTTTGTATACCTACTATACAGATGCCACAAATATGACAGATAAAAACATGCTTTTTTTTAAAAAAACAGCGCCATCTGTTGCACATAATAGCAACTCTCAATATGCTAAATACGTTACGATTGTATGTCATTGTTTCCGATTGCATTGATAAATTGAATATTCAAAGAATTTTATTTATTTTTATTTTGATATAATTATGTTGTGTGACATTATGCTGGAATTGAGCTTTGTTGTTTACTATATTGCTCATTTTGTGAGTCTAATTATTTGTTGCCACACCTGTGACAGGTAAATACCTTCTTTTTTCAGAAGCAGCGCCATCTGTTGCACGTAAGAGCAACTCTTACATTAAATACATCCGCTTGGCACATAAGTGCAACTCTTATGTTAATACACCAGCTTGATCCATACATCAGATACGTTGCTATGCTAAATATGTTACGATTCCATTTCAATGTTTCCGATTGGATTGACAAATTGAATTTTCATAGATTTCAATTTATTTTCATTTTGATTTAATTATTTTGCATGACATTGCATTGGAATTGTGCTGTGATATTTACCATACCATTCATTTTGTGAATATAAGTATAGATGCCACACCTGTGACAGTTAAAAACATGCTTAAAAAAAAAACAGCACCATCTGTTGCCCGTAAGAGCAACACATGCTATACTAAATATGTTACGATTCTATATCAACGTTTTCGATTTTAATGGTATATTGAATTTTCATAGGTTTTGATTTATTTTCATTTTGATTTAATTGTTTTGTGTGACATTGCATTGGAATTGATCTGTATTGTTTACCATACCGTTCATTTCATATGAATATTTTTTTTCATTTTTTTTCATTTTTTTCGTATATTTCAATGATGAGAACATCAGATCATTTGATGTTCCCACTTTTCTGATGGGAACATCAGATCATTTGGGAGTGCATCTGGACGAGGGAGTGGGGAATGGTGGGAAGGATAAAGGGACAGGAGTGGGGGATGGTGGGAAGGACGAGAGAATTGGCGATGGGGATATGGTGGGGTGGACAAGGGGACGGAGGACTTGGGGATGGTGGGTATGAGGGAACAGGGGTTAGCTTGAGGTTATATCCTGCCATGTCATCCTGCCATGTCTTCTGGTCTCATGTGATGTTATTTCTGTGTGCAGATTTGGGACCAGCCCCTCTAATATTTTCCACGTGTAAATTATTATGTATCTCTCCCGGCTGCGTTCAAGGGAGTACATATTTAGGCTCTTTAGTCGGTCCCAATAGTTTAGATGTTTTACTGAGTGGATTCTAGCAGTAAAGGAACTCTGCACGCTCTCCAGGTCAGCAATTTCTCCAGCTTTGAAAGGGGCTGTCATTGTGCAGCTGTACTCCACTCTAGAGAGCACAAGCGGTTTGAAAAGTGTCATCATCGGTACAGCATCTCTAGTGTGAAAAGTTCTTGTTATCCAACCTGTCATTTTCTTGCAGTTGTGACGGCTACTTTATTGTATTCTTTAAAGGTAAGGTCTTCCGACATGAGTACACCCAGATCCTTTACATTGCCTTTTCGTTCTATGTTATGATTTGTCTGAGTTTTGTACGAGGTTTCCGTTTTCATATTTTCATTTTTTCCATAGCGCATGAGCTGGAACTTATCTTCGTTAAACACCATATTATTTTCTGTAGCCCATAGAAAGACCTGATCTACATCTGACTGGAGGTTTCCCATGTCCTCTATGTTGCCTACTCTCATGAAGATCCTAGTGTCATCTGCAAAGGATGATACAGTGCTATAGGTTGTGTTCTTCTCTATGTCCGATATGAGGATGAGAAAAATTACTGGAGCAAGCACAGTATTCTGTTGGACTGAGCTCTTCACGGTTGATGGGCTGGATTTTATTTTGTTGACTATTACACATTGGGTTCTGTTGGTCAGGAAATTGTAGATCCATCTGCCTATTTTTCCGGTAATTCCTTTTGAACGCATTTTATGTGCAATAACACCATGGTCACATTTATCAAAAGCTTTTGCGAAATCTGTTTAAATTACATCAGCGTTTTGTTTGTCTTCCATAGCATCTAATGCCATATCATAGTGGTCCAGCAACTGTGACAGGCAAGAGCGCCCTGTTCTGAAACCATGTTGTCCGGGGAATGGAGAATAGTGGGGGAGGACAAAGAGTGTGGGGGATGGTGCAAAGGACAAGGGGGTCATCGGAGGGGGAATGGAAGGGAGGACGAGGGGAAAGGGGAGTGGGAGATGGTGGGGGGAAGCACGAGGGGATGGTGGAGTGGGGAATGGTTAGGAGCACTAGGGGACGCTGGAGTGAGGATGGTGGGGAGGATAAGGGATGGGGGAGGGTGGGAATGGGGGGAAGACGAGGTGGACAAGGGAGTGGGGTATAGTTGGGAGGATGAGGGGGATGGAGGAGAAAGGAATGGTTGGGAGGACGAGGGGAATGGTGGGGAGGACTGGGAAACAAGGGAAGGTTGCTGTGGCTCAGCAACGTACATGATTTGCTGAGCCACAACAACGTGTGCCGGGTACAGCTAGAATATAAATAAAATGGAAATGTTCGTTTGTTCGTAATTGCTAATCTCCGAAAGTTATTCACCGATTGCTTCGAAATTTTCACACATCGTTCCATTCGCATCCGAGCGGGTTTTTATATACATACTATATAGATGTCAGGTCTGTAATGGAAAAAATCATGATTTTTTGACAAAATTGTGTTTTTCATGTGAGGGAAATCTTCGAAACCTCTTTACCGATTGCTTTGAAATTTTGCCACAACGTTGCATTCCAATTGGCGCGTGTTATTCTATACCTATTATATACATGCCTCACCTGTCATTGGAAAAAACATGTTTTTTTAAAACCCTCTATCTGTTGGACGTATTCACCTAGTTGTGTTTGCGGGGGTTGAGCTCTGGCTCTTTGGTACCGCCTCTCAACGATCAATCAACTGATGTACAGATTCCAAACCTACTGGGCTCTGTCATATCTACATTTGAAACTGTGTTTTGAGTCAGCCTCCACCACATCACTTCCTAGTGCATTCCATTTACTAACTACTCTGACACTGAAAAAGTTCTTTCTAATGTCTCTGTGGCTCTTTGGGTACTCAGTTTCCACCTGTGTCCCCTTGTGTGTGTGCCACCCGTGTTAAATAATCCATCCTTGTCCACCCTGTCAATTCCCCTGAGAATTTTGTATGTGGTGATCATGTCCCCCTAGCTCTTCTGTCTTCCAGCGACGTGAGGTGCAGTTCACGTAGTCTGTCCTCATAACTCATGCCTCTTAGTTCTGGGACTAACCTAGTGGCATACCTCTGAATCCTGGAGCTGCATACTCCAAGATTGGCCTTACATATGTGGTATACAAGGTTCTGAAGGATTCCTTACACAGGTTTCCGAAAAGCAGTTCTGATGTTAGCCAGCCTCGCATAGGCCGCTGATGTTATTGTTTTGATGTGGGCTTCAGAAGACAGGTTTGGCGTGATATCAACTCCCAGATCTTTCTCTCTGTCCGTTTCGTGAAGGACTTCATCTCCCATTCGGTATCCAGTGACTGGCCTCCTAGTTTCATTACCTTACATTTACTTGGATTGAACTTTTGTACCTATTTGTCGGACCATTCCTTCAGTTTGTCTAGGTCATCTTGAAGCCTCATACTCTCCTCCTCTGTCCTGATCCTCCTCATAATTTTCGTGTTATCAGCAAACATCGAGAGGAACGAGTCAATTCCTTCTGGAAGATCATTTACGTATATCAGAAACAGTATAGGTTCAAGGACTGATCCCTGTGGGACTCCACTGGTGACTCCCCGCCACTCCGAGACCTCACCTCTCACGGTGATTCGCTGTGTCCTGTTGCTTAGGTACTCTCTTATCCAGTGGAGTACCTTCCCTTTCACTCCTGCCTGCATCTCCAGTTTGTGCACTAGTCTCTTATGTGGTACTGTGTCAAAAGCTTTCTGGCTGTCCAGAAATATGCAGTCTGCCCAGCCCTCTTTCTCTTGCCTGATTTTTGTTGCCTGGTCATAGAACTCAATTAATACTGTTAAGCATGATTCGCCATCTCTGAACCCATATTGATGTTGTGTTACAAAGTTCTTTTGCTCCAAATGTTCCACTAGCTTTTTTCGCACATTCTTTTCCATCATCTTGCATGGAATGCAAGTTAGGGACACTGGCCTGTAGTTCAGTGCCTCATGCCTATCACCCTTCTTGTATATTGGGACTACATTGGCCGTTTTTGAAATTTTTGGCAGTTCGCCTGTTACCAGTGACTTCTTGTGCACTATGGAGAGTGGTAGGCACAGAGCCTTTGCTCCTTCCTTAAGTATCCATTGTGAGATTCCATCCGGGCCTATAGCCTTTGTCGCGTCCAAATCTAGCAGATGCTTCCTCACCTCCCCACTGGTAATCTCAAACTCCTCTAGTGGTGTCTGGGTTGGTGTTCCTTCCCTATCTCTGGGACTTCTCCTTGCTCTGAGGTGAAGACTTCCTGGAATTTCTTATTGAGTTCCTCGCACACTTCCTAGTCGATTGTAGTGAATCTTTCTGCCCCTATCATCAGTTTCATTACCTGTTCCTTCACTGTTGTTTTCCTCCTGATGGGCTATGCAGCAGTTTGGGTTGAGTCTTTCCTTGCTCGCTATGTCATTTTCATATTCCCTGTCTACCTCTCTTCTCACCCTGACGTATTCATTCCTGGCGCTCTGGTATCGTTCTCTGCTCTCTAGTGTTATGTGTTTCTATGGTTTCTCCATGCCCTTTTACTTAGCTGCTTTGCTAGCTTGCAACTCTGATTAAACCATGGGTTTCTATTTCCATTTCATTTTTTTTCCTTTTGGACTGAGACATACTTGTCTGCTGCCTCCTTACATTTCTGTGTGATGTAGTCCATCATGTCTTGAACCGTCTTTCCTCTGAGCTCTGTTTCCCAAGCTATTTCAGTTAGGAATTTTCTCATCTCCTCATAGTTTCCCTTCTGGAATGCCGGCCTCTTGTTTTCTGGTCCCTTCCTTGAGTACATAAACCTTTCTTCGACCAGATATTCAAACAACAGTACACTGTGATCACTCATACCCACGGGGACTTCAAGACCGACTTCCCTTATGTCTGAATCGTTCAGAGTGATACTAGGTCGAGTCTTGCTGGTTCTCATTGCCTCTCATTCTCGTGGACCCTTGACATGCTGACTTAAAAAGTTTCTAGTCGTCACCTCTAGCAGTTTCGCTCTCCATGTTTCCTCACCTCCATGTGTTTCTCTGTTTCCCAGTCTATCCTTCCATGATTAAAGTCCCCTTGATGAGCAGATGGGATCAGTTTCTACAGCCGCAGCGGCTGCTCTCTCAATGATAATGTTAACTGCCATTTGTTTCTGCCATACTCTTGCCTGGGTCTTCTTTCATTGGTGGTGGGTATATATCACTGCTACTACTACTCTTGGTCCTCCCATCGTCATGGTGCCTGTGATGAAGTCTCTGAACCCTTCACAGTCCGGAACAACCATCTCCTCGAAACTCCATTCCTTTCTCATCAGTAGAGCCACTCCGCCTCCTCCCCTTCCTTCCCCCTCTTTCCTTATTACAGGTTATCCTGGGAACCCGCATTCGTTATGATTCCTGAGAGTTTGTTTCTGTGAGTCCAATTACATCTGGGTTTACTTCTTGTGTTCTTTCCCTAAGTTCACTGGCCTTGTTTGTAATCCCATCTATGTTCGTGTACATGACCTTGAAGCTAACTCTCTTCTGTCCATTCTCAGTTTCTGTTGATTCCACTGGAGTTGGGGGTAAGGGATGTCTGGGATGGGTGAGCCTAGAATGGGGGACCTGGGGTCTGGGGTGTGAGGGGCTGGAACGGTTTGGAACAGGGGGGCTAGGGGCTGTCGTGAAGCGGCTGAGGGGGTCCGGGTTGGGATTAGTTGGATCATGTAATGGGGAGCTGGAGAGGCATGTGGTGGGAGGTCACGGGTTGGGGTATGCAGGTAGACTGGGATGGTTGACAGGGAGGTCAGGGGTTGGCAGAGGAGGGGAGCCTGGGGGGGGGCCGGGAGGAGGGGGGTGAGTAGGGAGGAGAACTTGGGATGGGGAAACTGGGACGGCACAGGCTGGAGAAACAGGGAAGGGCATGGGTGCAGAACAGTGAGGGTCTGGGGGTAGTGCTGGGGGAGAAAAGGGCATGAAAGCACCATGGGAGGGTCTGGATCGGGAACATGGGAGGGTCTGGGATCGGAACATGGGAGGGTCTGGTCAGGGAACATGGGGGGCATGGTCTGAAGGGGAATTTACTGTCTGGGAGGTGCAAGTGATTGGTGGGGGATGGCTGAGGGTTGGTGGTGGGAGGCTTTTGTACAATCCTCCTTGGGATGCTGGTCTGCTGGTGGGGGGATTCCCCCTCCTTCCGAGGTTCCTGGAGACACTGAGTGAGTCCTGTGGCTCCCATATCCCCACCCTTTCTTTGCGTCTCGTCCTTGTTTCTGCAGCCTTCTTCTCTCCTCCCTTGTCATGTCCCTTTGCAGAAAAACGTCCTCGTATCCCCCTAACCTCACAAGTCTGCTCTTCCTGGATAGGATTTTCTCTCTTGTTGCCTCGTTCGTGAGCACTACCTTATCAATCGTTTCCTTTCCCTCTTGTAGATGCCCAGCCTGAAACCTCTCTATGATTCCATCTACCTCCTCCATATCCAGTCCCTCCAAGATCTCTGTCATGGTTCTCGTCCCTCCTTCTCCACTCCTCCCGATTGGATCCCTCTGGTTCCTGTACTCCTACAACTATAATTGTTCGTTTCCTCCAGCATTTTGTTCAGTGCATTTGCAGCTTCCTGTGAGTAGCTGCTTTCATACCTGCTGCCTCTAGAGCGGCCTTGGGACTTGGGGTGTCTGCAGTTTTGCAAAAGAGAGTCCCCCTGGAAGGAGCCTTCCATCAGCTTCGTCCCCTGTTTCCATGAGGTTGCATACCCTGTGCTGGTTTGAATTCTGATTTTCCCTGAGTCTCTTTATCTCCTCTCTGGCTTCCTCTAAACTCACTCCTTTGGTTCTGTATTAATGTTTACATTTCCTGCAGGTCTCTGCCAAACCTCTCTTTCATGTCCTGGACGTCTCTGCTGAATCCCATTTTCATTTCTTGCAGGTCTCTGCTGACCCTATTGCATTGCCTGCAGGTCTCTGCCAAATCCCTCTAATGTCTGGTTGAGCCATTCAAAGGTAGTATCCACTATTCTCCACTGATGTCCCTCCATCATTTTCCTGGTGAGGTTAAAAAAAACGTCCTGGCTTTTCTTGTGCGTGTGTTTGTGTTTATGAGTGTGTGTTTGTTGTATGTGTGTGCTTGTGCTGTGCATGCAAGTGCGTGCGTGCGTGTTCGCTTGTGTGTGTGTGTGTGTGTGTGTGTGGTGTGTGTTTTAGAGGAGGGACTCCTGGAAAACTGTGGGGGGGGGGGGGTTGGAGGAGGCGGAGATGTCACTTCAAGTCAGGTGGTCAGATAGTGGGAGGGAGTCCCACTGTGTGGGTAGGGGTTTGGGTGCGGGGGGGGGGGAGAAATCTGATATGCTATAGAGGCAGTGTGAAAAGGAGGGGGGGGGGATTATGTGTGTGTGTGTGTGTGTGTGTGTGTGTATTCTGGTCAGTTGTAGGGGGGAAGTGGGAGTAAGAGCAACACACACTGTAATCTCCGAAAATTCTTCACCAATTGCATTGAAATTTTACACAACGTTCCATCGAATACACGCATGCTTTAATATAACGACTAAAAAGATGCAACACCTGTGACAGGTAAGAACATGCTTTTTTTGAAAGCAGCGCCATCTGTTGCACATAATAGCAACACACTACATATATGTTACAATTCTATTGTTCAATTGTTTCCGTCTGCATTGATAATAGAATTTTCAATATTAGAATTTATTTTCAATTTGATTTATTTATTTTTGTGACATATCCTTGGAATAGAGCTGTGTTGTTTACAATATCGTTCATTTCATATGTATAAGTATAGATGCCACATCTGTCACAGGTAATTTTTTTAAAACGCCATGTGTTGGACGTAAGAACAACTCACGCTAACCTAAATATGTTACATTCCATTTCAGTGTTTCCGATTGCATTGACAATTTTCTTTTCATAGATTCAATTATTTTCATTTTGATTCATTATTTTGTGTGACATTGCATTGGGATTGAGATGTTTGTTTACTGTAACGTTCATTTCGTGAGTATAGTTTGTTTTTTTTTAATTTTTACTGTTTTTATTTTTTTTAACTGTTTTTCATATATTTCAGTGATGGGAACATCAGATCATTTGGATGCCCGACAGACCACTGGAACATTATCTAACAGTGCACAGTTACAAACCCATTAAGATTTCAACTTAGATTCAACAGAGCAGAAGAAGTTNTCTGGATGAATCTTCCTTTCTGGAGTTGCAGGTGTATTTTTATTTTTAGATATATACAAGAGTTGTGTTACATTCTTGTACAGCTACTAGTAACGCTTAGCGTTTCGGCCAGGTCCTTCTGAATACGACCCCCACGAAGAATCGTTTTTACAACCAAGTACACATTTTACTGTTGAGTTAAACAGAGGATACAGTTAGGGATTTGCGCCCAGTAAATCCTCCCCGGCCAGGATACGAACCCATGACAAAGCGCTCGTGGAACGCCAGGTGAGTGTCTTACCACTACACCACAGAGACTGGTTGGGTAATTCGGTATTAAGTGCCAACTTAATTTCCTGCCAGCTCCAGAGGAACTCTCAAGTTTTTTGAGTTGTGATGCCTTGGCACTTGATTTGCACTATTCTTAAATTTCCCTGGTGGTCTGGTGGTGAAGAGAAATTATTCTACCTATTTTCCACTCTGACTGTCCACCAGAATAATATCCCCAGGTTTTAATTAACTTTGTTGAAGGGGGGCTACATGCTCCGTGATGATATTCATTCTGGGCAGTTAGATATTTTTGAGTCCACACGTCATTCCACTGACCTATCATTCTAGACAGGTGTTTGTAGCTTTGGACTAAGTCACTCCCTCTGACGTATGAAGGATCTTCTGGTTCCTCGTCCGTTAGGACCACTAGAGGGCTAATAAGTCTTCCCATACATAAGATGGGATAGACTTAGTGGTTCATGTTGTGAAATATTGTCAGAGAGGTAGGTCAACAGTAGGTCGTTGACTCCAGCTTCTATTTCCATGACAACAGTTTGGACCTCTTGTTGGATGATTTTTATGATGTAGAGCCTTTCTTAGGCAACGTTTTTCCGTCCCTATAATCCATTCATAGAATCTTCCATGCCACGGTGCTCTGGAAGAGATAAACTTCCAGTGGCACTGCCTTTGTCTGAGGGCAGTATGTACCTCTGGGTGATTTCATATTTCTCACAGACAGGACTTCCCTGCCTCCAAGTTGGACCCATTGTCTGAGATCATCAACTTGGGGAAGGATCGATGGGCAGTAAACCTGTGGAATGCTTGTAAGAATAACTTAGCATTCATGTCGGGAGTCACTTCTAGGTGTACCTCTCTGGCAGTTGCACAAGTGAAGAGGCAAACGTATGTTTTTATTGGAACCTTGTTAGTGCCTGTGAGGATTAATGCTCCTGTGTATTAGTTTGAGACCAGTGGGTCTCAACTGGTCTCAAACGGATGAAGATGGACAACTCGTTCTCTAGGGAGTGGTGGAGGTCCTGGATAAGGACACACCCGAGTGACATACCACCGGCAGATTACATGGGATTTTATTACTGATTTTACAGTCTGATGATCTTGAGGAAGCCAGAACTGTAGAATTGCATGGTGTTTTACCTTTCTTTTTATGACGTCTTCAACGAAACCGTTAGAGAAGCCGTTGTTGACTAGGACTTGCCTTACCCTACAGAGATCTTCATCGACTTCTTTCCATCCTGAGCTGTGGCTTAGAGCACGGTCGACGTAAGCCTATCTGAGCAGTCACTATTGGCATTCAGGCACATTCCTATGCTTGTTTTTTTGGTGTAGACTGCAGTATGGAAGCCTCCGCTCCTTTCTGTGACTGTAACATCCAGAAAGGGCAGCTTCCCACTGTTCTCCATGTCGTACGTGAAACTCAACACAGAATTCTGGTCAAATGCCTCCTTCAGCTGCTGCAGACATCTGGCATCAGGTACCTGTGTAAAAATGTCGTCAACATATCTGCAGTATATGGCGGGTTTCAAGTCCATGTCAACTAAGACCCTCTGCTCGATGGTGCCCATGTAGAAGTTCGCAAACAGGACACCTAGGGGAGAACCCATCGACTTGCTTATACATGTGCCCATCTGGGCTCACGAAGGGTGCCTCTTTAGTGCAGGCTTGGAGTAGTTTCCTCAGTATGCTTTCTGGCATGTCAAGAGGAGTGCAAGCCGGGTCACAATACACTCTGCTATCATCCCGATTGTCTCGTCCACAGGTACGTTGGTAATAGTGATTCCACATCCAACGAGGTTCTTATCCCCGTGGCCCGTGCTCCACACAGTAAGTCGACAAATTCCTTGGGAGACTTCTAGCTGAAAGCACAGGGTACGGAAGGAGTCAGCAACCCGTTGAGTCGCTTAGCCAGTCTGTATATGGGTGTGGGTATCAGTTGTATCTAGTCCTGGGGACCAATCAGGCTTGTTTGCATTTGTGTTCCTCACGTGTTGCCCCAAAAAATGAGGTGATTTGATAAAATGCTATGCCCAAGATTACCATCCGAGTGCCGGCGCGGAAGTTGTTCATATAGCCTCGGCTATCACTTCCTTATGTCCGGTCGTGATGGTCAAGTGGTTTAAGGCGTCCCTGTACATACCAGTTGCGTTGTTCCTGGGAGTATGGGTTCGAGTCACTTCTGGGGTGTGAGTTTTCAGTTGTATCTAGTCCTGGGGACCATTCAGGCTTGTTTGCATTTGTGTTCCTCACGTGTTGCCCCAAAAAATGAGGTGATTTGATAAAATGCTATGCCCAAGATTACCATCCGAGTGCCGGCGGGGAAGTGGTTCATATAGCCTCAGCTATCACTTCCTTATGTCCGGTCGTGATGGTCAAGTGGTTTAAGCGTCCCTGTACATACCAGTTGCGTTGGTCCTGGGAGTATGGGTTCGAGTCACTTCTGGGGTGTGAGTTTTCAGTTGTATCTAGTCTGGGACCATTCAGGCTTGTTTGCATTTGTGTTCCTCACGTGTTGCCCCAAAAAATGAGGTGATTTGATAAAATGCTATGCCCAAGATTACCATCCGAGTGCCGGCGGGGAAGTGGTTCATATAGCCTCGGCTATCACTTCCTTATGTCCGGTCGTGATGGTCAAGTGGTTTAAGGCGTCCCTGTACATACCAGTTGCGTTGCTCCTGGGAGTATGGGTTCGAGTCACTTCTTTGGTGTGAGTTTTCAGTTGTATCTAGTCCTGGGGACCATTCAGGCTTGTTTGCATATATATATATATATATATATATATATATATATATATATATATATATATATATATATATATATATATATATATATATATATAAGTATATTTTGGTAGCAGTCTTTCCTGTAGACATATATTATTAAATATGACCGAAAAAGTAAGATTAATAATTCTAACACATATTTTCTCAATATTTCTTATGTTTCTTTTCACTGTTGATGTTAATTAAAAAATCAATTCTCCAAAATTCATTTTTATTTCTAGTCTGATGCGACACTTGAACGCGTTTCGTAATAACTTATTAAATTTTCAAAGACTTTTAGTTTATACACACACAACTATAACCTGCAAACACTAAACAGAGTTCTTACTTATGCTATGATTTAAACAGCTTTCATTTTATTTTATACCCGAATTTTGGGTGAGGTGATATGTTACAACAGTTTTGGATGAGGTGAACAAAACTTTCAACACAGGATAGAACACGAAATATTGGGGTATTAATTGGGTAAATTGAAGGCAAGAATGGAAGTAACTGCAGAGGGCCTATTGGCCCATATTTCTTGATGCTTCTGTATTGGAGCGGAGTCTTGAAGTGGGTAGAATATAGTTGTGCATTAATTGGCTGTTGATTGCTGGTGTTGACTTCTTGATGTGTAGTGCCTCGCAGATGTCAAGCCGCCTGCTATCGCTGTATCTATCGATGATTTCTGTGTTGTTTGCTAATATTTCTCTGGTGATGGTCTGGTTGTGGGAAGAGATTATATGTTCCTTAATGGAGCCCTGTTGCTTATGCATCGTTAATCGCCTGGAAAGAGATGTTGTTGTCTTGCCTATGTACTGAGTTCTTTGAGGCTTACAGTCCCCAAGTGGGCATTTGCAGGCATAGACGACGTTGGTCTCTTTTAAAGCGTTCTGCTTTGTGTCTGGAGAGTTTCTCATGAGTAGGCTGGTCGTTTTTTTAGTTTTATAGTAAATCGTCAGTTGCATCTTCTGATTTTTGTCTGTAACGATAACGTTTCTATTAACAATATCTGTCAGGACCCTTTCCTTCGTTTTGTGAGCTGTGGAAAAGAAGTTCCTGTAAAATAGTCTAATAGGGGGTATAGGTGTTGTGTTAGTTGTCTCTTCAGAGGTTGCATGGCGTTTCACCTTCCTTCTTATGATGTCTTCAACGAAACCATTGGAGAAACCGTTGTTGACTAGGACCTGCCTTACCCAACAGAGTTCTTCAACAGAGAACAGCTCAAAGAATTGAGCTTTGTTGTTTACTATATTGCTCATTTTGTGAGTCTAATTATTTGTTGCCACACCTGTGACAGGTAAATACCTTCTTTTTTCAGAAGCAGCGCCATCTGTTGCACGTAAGAGCAACTCTTACATTAAATACATCCGCTTGGCACATAAATGCAACTCTTATGTTAATACACCAGCATGATCCATACATCAGATACGTTGCTATGCTAAATATGTTACGATTCCATTTCAATGTTTCCGATTGGATTGACAAATTGAATTTTCATAGATTTCAATTTATTTTCATTTTGATTTAATTATTTTGCATGACATTGCATTGGAATTGTGCTGTGATGTTTACCATACCATTCATTTTGTGAATATAAGTATAGATGCCACACCTGTGACAGTTAAAAACATGCTTAAAAAAAAAAACAGCACCATCTGTTGCCCGTAAGAGCAACACATGCTATACTAAATATGTTACGATTCTATATCAACGTTTTCGATTTTAATGGTATATTGAATTTTCAAAGGTTTTGATTTATTTTCATTTTGATTTAATTGTTTTGTGTGACATTGCATTGGAATTGAGCTGTATTGTTTACCATACCGTTCATTTCATGTGAATATTTTTTTTTCTTTTTTTTCGTATATTTCAATGATGAGAACATCAGATCATTTGATGTTCCCACTTTTCTGATGGGAACATCAGATCATTTGGGAGTGCATCTGGACGAGGGAGTGGGGAATGATGGGGAGGATAAAGGGACAGGAGTGGGGGATGGTGGGAAGGACGAGAGAATTGGCGATGGGGATATGGTGGGGTGGACAAGGGGACGGAGGACTTGGGGATGATGGGTATGAGGGAACAGGGGTTAGCTTGAGGTTATATCCTGCCATGTCATCCTGCCATGTCATCCTGCCATGTCTTCTGGTCTCATGTGATGTTATTTCTGTTTGCAGATTTGGGACCAGCCCCTCTAATATTTTCCACGTGCAAATTATTATGTATCTCTCCCGGCTGCGTTCAAGGGAGTACATATTTAGGCTCTTTAGTCGGTCCCAATAGTTTAGATGTTTTACTGAGTGGATTCTAGCAGTAAAGGAACTCTGCACGCTCTCCAGGTCAGCAATTTCTCCAGCTTTGAAAGGGACTGTCATTGTGCAGCTGTACTCCACTCTAGAGAGCACAAGCGGTTTGAAAAGTGTCATCATCGGTACAGCATCTCTAGTGTGAAAAGTTCTTGTTATCCAACCTGTCATTTTTCTTGCAGTTGTGACGGCTACTTTATTGTATTCTTTAAAGGTAAGGTCTTCCGACATGAGTACACCCAGATCCTTTACATCGCCTTTTCGTTCTATGTTATGATTTGTCTGAGTTTTGTACGTGGTTTCCGTTTTCATAATTTTATTTTTTCCATAGCGCATGAGCTGGAACTTATCTTCGTTAAACACCATATTATTTTCTGTAGCCCATAGAACAACCTGATCTACATCTGACTGGAGGTTTCCCATGTCCTCTATGTTGCCTACTCTCATGAAGATCCTAGTGTCATCTGCAAAGGATGATACAGTGCTATAGGTTGTGTTCTTGTCTATGTCCGATATGAGGATAAGAAAAAGCACTGGAGCAAGCACAGTACCCTGTTGGACTGAGCTCTTCACGGTTGATGGGCTGGATTTTATTTTGTTGACTATTACACATTGGGTTCTGTTGGTCAGGAAATTGTAGATCCATCTGCCTATTTTTCCGGTAATTCCTTTTGAACGCATTTTGTGCAATAACACCATGGTCAACATTATCAAAGCTTTTGCGAAATCTGTGTAAAATTACATCAGCGTTTTGTTTGTCTTCCATAGCATCTAATGCCATATCATAGTGGTCCAGCAACTGTGACAGGCAAGAGCGCCCTGTTCTGAAACCATGTTGTCCGGGGAATGGAGAATAGTGGGGGAGGACAAAAGAGTGTAGGGGATGGGCAAAGGACAAGGGGTCATCGGAGGGGGAATGGAAGGGAGGACGAGGGGAAAGGGAGTGGGAGATGGTGGGGGGAAGGCACGAGGGGATGGTGGAGTGGGAATGGTTAGGAGCACTAGGGGACGCTGGAGTGAGGATGGTGGGGGAGGATAAAGGGATGGGGGAGGGTGGGAATGGGGGGAAGAC
>WNGS01042649.1:0-14812 GCA_020271785.1 Procambarus virginalis
TTTTTCACCCCACTATTGTATTACATCAACCTCACCCAAATACAGGTATAAGAGCCAAAATGCTGTCATAAAGTTGTGTGTGGATAAACTGAAAGTCTTTGAAAATGTAATAAGTTTTTACGAAACGCGCTCAAGTGTCACGTCAGACTAGAAATAAAGATGAATTTGGAGAATTGATTTTTCATTTACCGTCTCACTAAAAAAACATAAGGAAAATTGAGAAAATTCGTGTTAGAATTATTTATCTTACTTTTACGGTCATATTTAATATATATATATATATATATAATATATATATATATATATATATATATATATATATATATATATATATATATATATATATATATATTGTCGGGGTTTCACGGTGTTCTCGTTAGAGAAGGGTTAAAGCAACAGTAGACTGGATCTCCTTTCCAGGTGGTTGCTCCAACAATAACCCTTACTCACCGTCGTTCGGCGGGTCTTCCCTCGATCCTCTAGGCTCCACTGCTGGCCTCGGAGAGTACCCCAGTCGGTCTCACAACCGGCCTTTAAATTGCAAGATGAGGGGGCACAGATCGTTCCCTCAATCTGTGGCCCGCCCCGACACCGAACTCTTACACAGCCTTCAAGGTCGCCAACTGGTTTTTTAGGTGTCCAGTAACACTGCAGTGGTCAGGTGTAATTGTGGCAAGAGCAAATTCCAGTAATATGGTATCAGGCAGGTCACTCTGCTTTACTTCATTACACGGTCACAAGATAAATGGAGGGGATGATATCAAACACCAAAGAGTTTTGGTATTTTACTTAAAAGACAACGAGAAATATATATGCATCAATGTATCAGGAATAATATATGACAATTGCTCCATTCATAGCATAATATTCTGGAGCGCACCGATATGGTAACATCGGCAGCGCCACGCGTCACCTGTCAGATGTCAGCTGACCGGGACCCTCGCGATCGTGGGAACAGACTAGTACTTGTTTTCTAATTCTGTCACGATCCCCGTTTATTTAACTTTTTCCAAAACACTATTCAACATTCACATGGCTTACTTATGATTTCACTGGCCTCACGATCAACATCTTATTCACAATACTCTCACAGTGACTTTTCACCGTACCAAAAGATTACTCTATTCTTAATAATATTTACTGTGAATGCACTCACTTGATCACTGAACTTTTCTTTATATCTATACTTTCTCTCACAGAGATATCACTGGCAATCACTTCACGTATATGATATTATTCAGTACACAGTCATGTCATATATAAATCAGTAATCAAATTTCAGGCATATATATATATACATCATGAAGATCAATACACAGGCATTTATATCAATAGATCATAGAGATCAACACACAGGCATTTATATCGATAGATTATAGAGATCAACACACGGGCACTTATATCAATAGATTATAGAGATCAATCCACAGGCATTTATATCAATAGATTATAGAGATCAATCCACAGGCATTATATCAATAGATTATAGAGATCAACACACCAATATCTGGTTTACTACCAATATATATAATAATAGTCACAGTAAATTCTCTGATGAATCTTGGTGCTTGCACACACCCACACATAGATATATATGTAAACTGATACTGTGAGCGCTCTGGGCAGGCTCACCACATACTGTGCTCTCTGTGACTTAAACTCAAGTGAGACTTGCTCACGACATATAAAATATCCTGACAAGAAAATATATAGCTAACTAAAGGGGAAATGGGAGGGTAACTGTAAACACCTACTTCACCTATCCTAGGATGACAGTTGGGTTGTAGCTCCTGGTCCAGGCTCTCGCCTCGTTCACCATCCAGAAACACAAGCCCACGCCTTAGGATGTCGCGTCTCGCCGCTTCTGTACACAGCAGGTCCGTGCTCCTTCCTCTACAGTACGTCGCAGGGTTGAAGTCGGTCTCCTGGCCGTCAACTTTCCTCCCAACTACGGCAGCCAGCCTACGTCTCGGCGGTCGTCGTACGTTTCCCAATTAGTCCTTGTCACTGTACTCCCAGAGGAACTGCCTCTCACCACTACGAAGTCACTGTGAAGTTATCAGCCGTCCCAGACGATGCTGCTTAAGCTCCACACGCACAGCACCCGACTTCAGAGCACTTGAAGCTCACAACACTGTCAATTCCCTCGTCGTCTAGATATATCGCTAGGTATTTGGGAAGACTTCTCGACGTGCTTGCATCCAACTGTTGACTCGTAGGGTTCCACGAAGGTGGGGTTACTGTCAAACTTGACAGGATCGTCGATCACACGTTCAACCTGGTTGACAAGGCTGTCAACCCGGTTCACTCACGGTGGGTGGCCCGGCCACTAAGCTGTCTCTTATACTGGTGAACCGCCAATGACGACACACGTCGATGCCCGGCCCACTTCTTGCAACGCACCTGTCCCTGAGCACTTGTTGCTCAATATTCTGTCAATTCCTTATCTGAGCCACATCTGGGTTGCAGGAAGACCTCACAGAGTGCGTGCCAACAACTGGAGACGCTTACATCCACCGGAGTTCGGTAAATCCGTCACTCTGACAGGATGACCGATCGCGCGTCCTACCTCTCGGACGTGTCGTGAAAGACTGATATCGCCTCGGCGCCAACACGGCCGGACCCCCATGCCTATGTGACGTCACTTTTCCCAAAGTTGGTTTTCATTGGCTCCCAGTGCCACGTCGCTGACGGTGACCAATCTGGCGCCACTGACGTCACACAGTTTTGGCGGGAGAACAGACTCGCCAGCGCCATATTGGCTCCCTAAAGGGCCTATCCCACAGGCCAAAATGTTCTATTTTCGCAAATTTCTCGGCTCTTCGAGAATACTGTTCTCTCCCACATATGTTCAATTGATGCCTGCAATGTAGAGAACGCTCGGGAATAGTGGACATGACTCTTACAGCAGGCGTGGGAGAATTAGAAGGGGGGGAACACCGTCACAATATATATATATATATATATATATATATATATATATATATATATATATATTATATATATATATATATATATATATATAATATATATAATATATATATATATATATATATATATATATATATATATATATATATATATATAAGATTTCATACATTCTTGAACAGACACTAGCATGCATAGCTTTTTGGGCAAGTCCTTAATCCTAATTTTAACACACACATTCCCAGTAAGCAGCCCAAATCAGCTGTCTAACTCCCAAGTACCTATTTACTGTTAGGTGAATAGGTGCATCAGGGCAAAAGAAACTGCCCATTTGTTTCAGCCTCTAATAGGGATAGAACCCCGACCCTTAGGACTACAAACACAGAGCACTGTCCATTCAGATGTCAGGCTCTGATGTTAATTTTAATATTACTGTTAACTGGAATACATGAAAGAAAACTATATCAGCAGTCAAGTATAATGCAACTAACAATTGAATTAATAGTGGTCCAGAACGGACCGAAACGTCTTTGTCTTTTGATCTTTTTGTGTGTGATTGGGACAACATTATTCAGTAACATTATTGTGACTCATCAGCTGTATAAAATACAACTACTTTATACAACAAATCAGTAATGTAATTGTGGAACCTAAAAACTTGTCTAAAATATATACAAGTTTTGCTTTGAATTTAAAAAACGAAGAATGAGTTTTGATTACCTTTAATAGTTGAATCTTCAGATAGCCTTCGTTTTTTCTTCATTTTCTTTAACTTAACCTCTTGCTCCCCATTCTTTTCTTTTGCCTCACTGATGTTGATATCTTCTTGGGCATCTATATTATTTTTTGGTATCTTGTTGACATTTGATCCATTGTCCTGCATGTATGCTGAAAATAAAGAAACATGCGTAAAATTAATATGGTATCCTCAATACAAAATATGTCCTCCAAAAAACTTTAATTGAAAGAAACACTGTAATGTGAAATTTGGCAGCAATGAGGAACTATGTCATTATGGGAATTTTGGTACCCATATGTAAAGGAAATCTCATTATCTGCTGATATAAACCTGATGCAAAGTAAAGTGGGTCAAAATTATTTACACACCCTCCTCCACTATGTGATGGAGTGCAAAAAGATATGTGAATTCGGATAATTCTATAACAAATGTTCAAGATATGAGTAAATATTTAATTGAAAATGATCTGCTGCCAGAAATCTTGGTCAAATATCACCAGTTTGCTAACTGTATGTAGTAACTAAGTGATTGTAACCTATCCACCGCTGTCCACTGGATGGAGGCAGTGTGCAAGATAAACATATCAATTGTGACACTAGTTCTCCCACATATGTCAGTTGCTTAATTTAAAAACTGTACTTATGGTTGGTCTCGAGCCCCTTGTCAATGTGGTGATGTGTATTGAATTTTGTAATTTGGTAATCAAAATTGAAACTTGCTTAGCTAAAATGAATTGTTTGGTTCAGTCCCGGAGCCAATTAATTATGTGCCTCTGCAACCATTTCCACTACCGCTAAATACATGGATAAGGGATGAATAATATATGAACTAAACTACTGTACAAAGTAAAGGCAAACAATTTTTGCCAACACAAAGGAACATGCAGGTGTTTATGATTTTAATTGTTAGCTTATGCGAAATAATAATAATATTAATTACCAAGATAAAACAATTCGGTGAGATTGTTAACATTTTTTCTTGACAGACCACTTCCTGGTAGCATGCCCTTGCTGGTATTTCTATTGCCGACCTTAAAATATATAACAGCAACTTGGTAACCACCACCTTGTAGCTTAGAGACCTGCAATACAACAAAATATTTACAAATATAACTAAAATATTTTTAGTGTTAATTTGAACACAGTGTTCAAGATATATGGCTTCAATTATAAAAAAAGAGATTAACTTTATGATTACAGAATATAAGATGGGATAACCATGAGCTTCTGAAACAGACAGCATCCCTCCTCATACAGCATAGGGTATATCTGCAAAAATGCAGAAGTACCGAAGTAGCTTAAGATGTACTTTTCTTACCTAGTTTAAGAGACCTACTGATAGTTATATCATTAAAGTATAATTACATAACTAATGGAAATTAAAAAAATATAAAATAACACAAAAATACTTATATAATGCACATTACTTTATTATTAACAACAATAAGTACAGTATTCACCAAAATTGATAATGTTACTAATAATTAATTACCAAATGGCTTAAAATCAATTTTATTTGTGGGACAATTTAAAACCTAACATATTGGATATTAATACAATATGATACAATTCTAATTGAAGAAATAACAGAATGCATGAAATACTTACATATTTTTTCATGGCTTTAAATGATCTGCAAAGGTTCTGATGCTTTGCAGCTCTTCGACCCATTTCCTTATATTTCTCCTCCTGCTCTACATCACTCTTACGTTTTTCATCAATAAAACTGTGTCCGCAGTTGCAGAAATGTCGACGAACACTAATGACATTACTGCAGATTGGACAATACCGCTGGAAAGGTTTCTTCTGGCCTGTAAATAAAGATAATCTGGGCAATCATAAAAAGAGTAAAATGTTTAAAATGTAATACAGTGGTACAAAAAACACAGTAGCAGCATAATGAAAGAGCACAAAGCACTACAGTGCTACAGAAGACTGAGCGGAGAATTGTGATTGTATTATTGAGAACCTGCACAGCACCAGATTTTATTAATTACACAAGTAAATCAAATTTAATATGTTTAAATAACAGAAGAATAATCAGGAATTTTCAATGTAAATCAAAATTGCAATTTGTGAACTGCAAATAATTGAATTGTGACTCAAATATTTATTTGACTAAGTTTTTTGATCTTCCAATAATATTAAATTAATATTCAACTCAACTAACATTTTGTGGTAGTTTGAAATGGATATGCAAAGTTTGAAATGGATATGCAATTTTAACAGACAAAATTGACAAAACAAAATTAAGATTTTATACTCTATATCTAATGATAATGTGAACTTACACCCAAATAAAATTAATAACCTACAAAAATAATATTTAAAGTATATATTATATACAAATCACAATTATAATATAACTTACTTGAATTACTGGAAGCCATTGCTGTAATGTTCTCTCAGATAGAATTGTTGACAATGTTGGAATTTTGTTGCAATTGATTATGTCTGATTTAAATTTACCTAAAAAAAATAAAATATTTTAATAACAGATATACAATAACATCAGTTTAGATTAATTATAAAAACAAAAATGCATATTTTCAATATATATTTTTTCATGCATATTTTTCTACCTTGCATATAAATGCAAGGTAGAATGCATACCTTGAGGATACCTTGAGGTGCTTCCGGGGCTTAGCGTCCCTGCGGCCTGGTCATCGACCAGGCCTCCTGGTTGCTGGACTGATCAACCAGGCTGTTGGATGCGGCTGCTCGCAGCCTGACGTATGAGTCACAGCCTGGTTGATCAGGTATCCTTTGGAGGTGCTTATCCAGTTCTCTCTTGAACACTGTGAGGGGTTTGCCAGTTATGCCCCTTATGTGTAGCGGGAGCGTGTTGAACAGTCTCGGGCCTCTGATGTTGATAGAGTTCTCTCTCAGAGTACCAGTTGCACCTCTGCTTTTCAACGGGGGTATTCTGCACATCCTGCCATGTCTTCTGGTCTCATGTGATGTTATTTCTGTGTGCAGGTTTGGGACCAGCCCCTCTAAAATTTTCCACGTGTAGATTATTATGTATCTCTCCCGCCTGCGCTCAAGGGAATACAGATTTAGGCTCTTTAGTCGGTCCCAATAGTTTAGATGTTTTATTGAGTGGATTCTAGCAGTAAAGGACCTCTGCACGCTCTCCAGGTCAGCAATTTCTCCAGCTGTGAAAGGGGCTGTCATTGTGCAGCAGTACTCCACTCTAGAGAGCACAAGCGTTTTGAAAAGTGTCATCATCGGTATAGCATCTCTAGTGTGAAAAGTTCTTGTTATCCAACCTGTCATTTTTCTTGCAGTTGTGATGGCTACTTTATTATGTTCTTTAAAGGTAAGGTCTTCCGACATGAGTACACCCAGATCCTTTACATTGCCTTTTCGTTCTATGTTATGATTTGTCTGAGTTTTGTACGTGGTTTCCATTTTTATATTTTCATTTTTCCATAGCACATGAGCTGGAACTTATCTTCGTTAAACAACATATTATTTTCTGTAGCCCATAGAAAGACCTGATCTACATCTGACTGGAGGTTTGCCGTGTCCTCTATGTTGCCTACTCTCATGAAGATCCTAGTGTTATCTGCAAAGGATGATACAGTGCTATAGGTTGTGTTCTTGTCTATGTCCGATATGAGGATGAGAAAAAGTACTGGAGCAAGCACAGTACCCTGGGGGACTGAGCTCTTAACGGTTGATGGCCTGGATTTTATTTTGTTGACTTTTACACATTGGGTTCTGTTGGTCAGGAAATTGTAGATCCATCTGCCTATTTTTCCTGTAATTCCTTTTGAGCGCATTTTATGTGCAATAACACCATGGTCACATTTATCAAAAGCTTTTGCGAAATCTGTGTAAATTACATCAGTGTTTTGTTTGTCTTTCATAGCATCTAATGCTATATCATAGTGGTCCAGCAAGTGCGACAGGCAAGAGCGCCCTATTCTGAAACCATGTTGTCCGGGGTTATGGAGATGCTGTGATTCCATGTATTTTGTGAGCTTACTTCTTAGCACTCTCTCAAAAATTTTTATGATGTGCGATGTTAACGCTATCGGTCTGTAATTTTTTGCCTCTGCCTTATTTCCTCCTTTATGAAGTGGTGCTATCTCTGCTGTTTTTAGTATATCAGGAATAACGCCAGTATCTAGGCTTTGTCTCCACAGAATGTGAAGGGCATGCGATAGTGGTTTTTTACAGTTCTTGATGAATATGGAGTTCCAAGAATCCGGGCCTGGTGCAGAGTGCATAGGCATACTGTTTATGGCTTCTTCAAAATCCAGTGGGGATAGGGTGACGTCTGATATATGATTTGATGTTGGTAACATATCCATGAAAAGTTCATTTGGGTTATCTTAGTGGTGCATATATGCACCACTAAGATGGTGGTGCATGTATTTTATAACACATTTGAACAATGAAACCCTACAGATGATACAGAACACACAAGAAAATTGGGACTGTAAGAGACACTGAAAAAACAGAAATTACATGATGTTTAACAGTGATAAGTTACAGGTGCTGAAGTATGGTAGAAACGAGGAGATTAAATGAAACAAGAAACACAGGACACAATCAGACCTACTCTAAGAAGGAAAAAAAACAAGAGATCTGAGAATTACGACGTCTGACGACCTCACACTTTGTGAACATAACCGAGCAAATATAGTGGTGGCCAGAAAAATAATCGGATGGTTTATGAGAACGTTACAGCTCAGAGACCCAACCCACAGTAATGCTAATACTATTTAAATAACTGGTGCTGTCCCATCTTGAGTATTGCTCAGTATTCACTCCCCCTTTCTGAACAGGAGAGATCTCTGAATCAGAGGGAATACAGAGACCATAAACAGCAAGCATAGAAATGATAAAACATCTAAATAATTGAGACCGTCTCAAAGCTCTCAACATTGTACTCTCTGGACAGGAGACAAGAATGGTATCAAATAATAAATACTGTATATGGAAGATACTGGAGGGCCAGGTACCAAATTTGCACAGCATAATATAACAACATACTGGAGCTAAAGATACAGAAGGAAATTAATAATAGCAACATCTCTGAGAGCAGAGATGGATTCCTTACGAGAGGAGGTACGACAGCTGAAGCGTCGGGAAGAAACGGAGAAGACCAATATTAACAAGACCTCGTCGTGGAGAGTCGTTGGGGACAGGGGTCTTAAGAAGACCTTGACAAGGCCGCCTACAGACGCCCTAAAGACAGCAAATTCATTTGCTGTGTTGGAGGACGAGTGCTGTGGTGAGCCTGCAGTTCACTCCGAAAAGAAATCAGCAAGGAGCGGCGAAGCGCTGGCCCCTCAGGGTGCTCAGAAAGTTAAGGAGGTACCGAAGCGAATTTTGGTTGTTGGAGATTCCCAGGTGAGGTATTTAGACAGAACGTTTTGTGCCAGAGATAGGGGGAACAGATTAAGAGTTTGCTATCCGGGAGCTGGAATTGGTGATATTGTTGGAAACATGAATGATATTATGACGGGAAATAGGAACAAACCCATAATTTGTATTAGTGCAGGGGGTAATGATATTGGACGAGTTAGGAGTGAGGAACTAATACAGAGATTCAGGACAGCCATTGAATTAGTTAGGAGCAAGGGAGGAATCCCGATCATATGTGGCATTCTCCCAAGGGAGTGGGAAATGAATGGATGTCGAGGGCACTTGGTGTCAATTGCCGGCTGGAAAGATATTGCAAATCAAATGCAATATCTTTCATAGACAACTGGGAACACTTCTATGGAAGAAATGAAATGTATGCTCGTGATGGGGTGCATCTATCAAGGGCTGGGGTTGCTGTTGTTGCGAACTCGTTGGAACCAGTGGTTAGAGGTGTTTGTTTAGGTTTAAACTGTTAGTAGATAGTGGTATGGGAATTAATTTGGAGGAAGGAGGTAATAAAAGTAGGTGTTTGTGAGAGAAAGGAATTGGCAAAATGATCAGGGAAAAAGAAGGGCCTCAAAATAACAATTCACTTAGGGTATATTACACTAACAGTAGAAGTCTAAGAAATAAAATTAACGAATTAAATGCTCTTGTCTGCACAGAAAAAATCGATATTATTGCACTTACGGAAACGTGGATGAATGTAGAAAATAGAGAACTATTAGCTGAATATCAAATAAATGGATTTAAACTATTTCACACAGATCGATATATTAGACGAGGAGGGGGAGTAGCCATATATGTTAGGGACAATTTGAAATGTAGTCTCAAAGAGGGAATCAAAACTGAGCCACACACAGAAACTATTTGGATAGAATTAAACGAAAAAGCAAATAATATTATAATAGGAGTTATATATAGGCCACCAAATTTAGACAGAATGGAAGCAAAGCATCTATGGGATGAAATATCTAGAGCATCTAGATCTAACAGTATCTATGTCATGGGTGACTTTAATTTTAGTGGAATAAACTGGTTGAACAAAACAGGGAATAGTGAAGCAGAAGATTTTCTAGAATTAATTGACGATTGCTTTCTTACGCAACACATTAAGGAACCAACGCGGGGAAATAATATTTTAGATTTAGTGTTAACTAACAGGGAAACACAAATTAAGGACATGGAAATAGGGAGTGAGCTAGGGAACAGTGATCACAAAGAAATCAGATTTAGCATAGAATGGAATAGACCTGTAGGAGAAAATTCTGTTAAAGTGCCAGATTTTCGAAAAGCTGATTTTAACAGCCTAAGAAATTTTCTGGGTCAAATAGATTGGAAAGTCTTGGGTATAGGGTGTGGGCCGGTCTTGGAGCAGACATGAACCCAGCGATAGGTGACGTAAAAGGGGATTTCGATGTGGATTCAATATATAACTTATTTAAGAATATTCTAAACAAAGCACAGGAACGTAGTATACCATACAAATTGAACAGATCGAATACTAATGACCCAAAGTGGATAACAAAGAATTTGAAGAACCTTATAGGTAAAAAGAGAGCCTGGTACAAAAGGATTAAAAATGGGGAGGTTACTTTAGAACAGGAATTCGTACAACTGGTTAGAAATGTTAAAAAAGAGATAAGGAAAGCAAAAAGAAACTATGAAGTTCGCATAGCAGGGCAAGCAAAGACAAATCCTAAAGGGTTTTTTCAGTTATATCGAACTAAGACTAGGGAAAGGATAGGTCCATTAAAAACTGAGACAGGTCAAATAACGGATAATGACGAGGAGATGAGTAGTATTTTTAACAAATATTTTATATCTGTATTTACTAAAGAAGAACTTAACAATATGCCTTCAGCCGAACAAGTCTATGTGGGTGGGGATGAGGACAGGTTGATTAGTTTAGCAGTTACCAGGGAGGATGTAATTAAACAATTAGTAAAACTAAAACCAAACAAATCCCCAGGGCCGGATGAAGTGTTTGCCAGGGTGCTTAAAGAATGCAAAGAGGAGCTTTCCGAGCCACTGTCAACCATATTTAATAAATCAATAGAGTTAGGCAGAGTGCCAGAGTCATGGAAGGTAGCTAATGTGGTACCAATTTTTAAGAAAGGAGATAGATCACTTCGTCAAACTATCGGCCAATTAGCCTAACGTCTATTGTGGGAAAGTTACTTGAATCGATAATTGCAAATGCAATTCGTCTTCATCTTGAAAAACATAAATTAATAAATGAGTCGCAACATGGTTTTACAAATGGCCGTTCATGTTTAACAAATTTGCTATCTTTTTATTCCAGCATAGTTGAGGCAGTTGATAGTGGTAAGGATTGTGATGTTGTGTACCTTGACTTTAGCAAAGCTTTTGATACAGTGCCACATGAAAGACTAATTAAAAAAATAGAGGCTCATGGTATTGGGGGTGCTATATTAAGTTGGATTAGGGCATGGCTATTCCAAAGGAAACAGAGAGTTAGTATAAATGGGGTTAAGTCAGAGTGGGATAATGTTGTTAGTGGAGTGCCTCAAGGCTCTGTCCTGGGACCTCTGTTGTTTATAATATATATAAATGATTTAGATTCAGGTTTGAGTAGCAACATTTGCAAATTTGCAGATGATACAAAATCGGTAGGGAAATTAACACGAAAGAAGACTCGCTATCACTTCAAGTTGATCTAAATAGGGTTTTTAAATGGTCAAAAGACTGGCAGATGCAGTTTAATGCTAATAAATGTAAAGTTTTGAGGCTAGGTAATGATGATAGAGTTACAAGATACGAGCTAGATGGTGTTGAGATTGCAAAGTCGGATTGCGAAAGGGATCTAGGAGTTATGATTAGTAAGAATTTAAAACAAAAGGATCAATGCATGAATGTTCGTAATAAGGCAAATAGGACACTGGGATTTATTAATCGAAGCGTTAGTAACAAGACACCTGGTGTGGTTCTTCAGCTATATCTTGCTCTAGTTAGGCCCCATTTAGATTATGCAGTTCAGTTTTGGTCGCCGTACTATAGAATGGATATAAATTCACTTGAACGTGTCCAGCGTAGGATGACAAAGTTAATTCCCCAAATTAGAAATCTTTCATATGAAGAAAGATTAATAAGCTTAAATTGCATTCACTGGAAAGGCGAAGAGTTGGGGTGACATGNTAATGATGATAGAGTTACAAGATACGAGCTAGATGGTGTTGAGATTGCGAAGTCGGATTGCGAAAGGGATCTAGGAGTTATGATTAGTAGGGAAAATCGGTAGGGAAATTAACACGAAAGAAGACTCGGTATCACTTCAAGTTGATCTAAATAGGGTTTTAAAATGGTCAAAAGACTGGCAGATGCAGTTTAATGCTAATAAATGTAAAGTTTTGAGGCTAGGTAATGATGATAGAGTTACAAGATACGAGCTAGATGGTGTTGAGATTGCGAAGTCGGATTGCGAAAGGGATCTAGGAGTTATGATTAGTAAGAATTTAAAACAAAAGGATCAATGCATGAATGTTCGTAATAAGGCAAATAGGACACTGGGATTTATTAATCGAAGCGTTAGTAACAAGACACCTGGTGTGGTTCTTCAGCTATATCTTGCTCTAGTTAGGCCCCATTTAGATTATGCAGTTTAGTTTTGGTCGTCGTACTATAGAATGGATATAAATTCACTTGAACGTGTCCAGCGTAGGATGACAAAGTTAATCCCCAAATTAGGTATCTTTCATATGAAGAAAGATTAATAAAGCTTAAATTGCATTCACTGGAAAGGCGAAGAGTTAGGGGTGACATGATAGAAGTTTACAAGTGGATGAATGGACATAGCAAAGGAGATATTAATAGAGTATTAAAAGTATCAACACAAGATAGAACACGAAACAATGGGTATCAATTGGATAACTTTAGATTTAGGAAAGACTTGGGTAAATACTGGTTCGGTAACAGGGTTGTTGATTTGTGGAACCAATTACCGCAACGTGGTGGAGGTGGGATCCCTCGATTGTTTCAAGCGTGGGTTGGACACGTATATGAGTGGGATTGGGTGGTTATAAATAGGAGCTGCCTCGTATGGGCCAATAGGCCTTCTGCAGTTACCTTTGTTCTTATGTTCTTAAATTCGACGCTTGAGCTATATTTTGGAGCCAAATTCTTGCTCTCTGCACGTATTCGCACTTTGAAATTACGAATTTTATACCGAAAGTATGCCAATTACTGAAAGCGGCGATGGATCACATTTTGCCGAAACCCTACCTGCTGTTATCAAAATATCCCAAACATCCCAAATTCGACGCTTGAGCCATACTTTGGAGTCAAATTCTGGCTCTCTGCCCGTATTCGCAGTTTAAAATTACGAATTTTTATACCGAAAATATGCCAATTACTGAGAGCGGCGATTGATCACATTTTGCCCAAACCCGTCTGCAGTTTTCAGAAAATACCAAACATCCCAAATTCGACCCTTGAGCCATTTTTTGGAGCCAAATTCTGGCTCTCTGCTTGTATTCGCAGTTTGAAATTACGACTTTTTATACTGAAAATATACCAATTACTGAGACCGGCAATGGGTCACATTTTGCCTAAACCCGCCTGCAGTTTTCAAAATATACTACACATCCCAAATTCGACCCTTGAACAATATTTTTGAACCAAATTCTGGCCCTCTGCACGTATTCGCAGTTTGAAATTACGACTTTTTATACCGAAAATAAGCCAATTACTGAAAGCGGCGATGGATCACATTTTGCCGAAACCCTCCCTGCAGTTTTCAAAATATCCCAAACATCCCAAATTCGACGGTTGAGCCATATTTTGGAGCCAAATTCTGGCTCTCTGCACGAATTCGCAGTTTGAAATTACAAATTTTTATACCGAAAATATGCCAATTACCGAGAGCGGCGATGGGTCACATTTTGCCCAAACCCCCCTGCAGTTTTCAAAATATCCCAAATATCCTAAATTCGACGCTTGAGCCATATTTTGGAGCCAAATTCTGGCTCTCTGCACGTATTCGCAGTTTGAAATTACGACTTTTTATACCAAAAATATGCCAATTACTGAGAGTGGCGATGGGTCACATTTTGCCTTCAAAATATCCCAAACATCCCAAATTCGACGCTTGAGCTATATTTTGGAGCCAAATTCTTGTTCTCTGCACGTATTCGCAGTTTGAAATTACGAATTTTTATACCGAAAATATACCAATTACTGAAAGCAGCGATGGATCACATTTTGCCGAAACCCTCCCTGCTGTTCTCAAAATATCCCAAACATCCCAAATTCGACGGTTGAGCCATATTTTGGAGCCAAATTCTAGCTCTCTGCACGTATTCGCAGTTTGAAATTACGAACTTTTATACCGAAAATATGCCAATTACTGTGCGCGGCGATGAGTCACATTTTGCCAAAACCCCCATGCAGTTTTCAAAATATCTCAAACATCCCTTATTCGAAGCTTGAGCCATATTTTGGAGCCAAATTCTTGCTCTCTGCACCTATTCGTTGTTTGAAATTACGACTTTTTATACTTAAAATATGCCACTTAGTGAGAGCGGCGATGGGTCACATTTTGCCCAAACACCCCTGCAGTTTTCAAAATATCCGAACATCCCAAATTCGACCTTGAGCAATATATTGGAGCCAAATTCTGGCTCTCTTTACGTATTCTTTTGGTGATATTTCTTGATAACTGCAGGGAGGGGTTTTGGGCAAAATGTAGACCATCGCCGCTTTCCGCAGGTAATTGGAATTTTTCCGGTATAAACAGTCGTAATTT
>WNGS01042661.1:0-19655 GCA_020271785.1 Procambarus virginalis
ATTCTCTCTATGCTGTAAACATGATCAGAGTTCCCTCTCACGTGCCGGGGCCGAGGAGCTGAAGCCCGTGACTCTGGAGGGCCAGACAAGAAATAACTCCTCAAGAGACCAGGGGCCAGATTCACGAAGCAGTACGCAAGCACTTACGAACCTGGGCCAGATTCACGAAGCACTTACGCAAGCACTTACGAACCTGTCCATCTTTCCTCAATCTTTGGCGGCTTTGTTTACAATTATTAAACAGTTAATGAGCTCCGAAGCAAATCTTGAGATATCTTGAGTTCACCCTGATGCCCCTGTTCACCTAGCAGTAAACAGGTACCTGGGAGTTAGTCAGCTGCTAGGGGCTATCTTCTTCTTGAGGTTATCTTGAGGTGATTTCGGGGCTTTAGTGTCCCCGCGGCCCGGTCCTCGACCAGGCCTCCACCCCAGGAAGCAGCCCGTGACAGCTGACTAACACCCAGGTACCTACTTACTGCTAGGTAACAGGGGCATTCAGGGTAAAGAAACTTTGCCCATTTGTTTCTGCCTGGTGCGGGAATCGAACCCGCGCCACAGAATTACGAGTCCTGCGCGCTATCCACCAGGCTACGAGGCACCTGGTGCTGGTGCTTCCTGAGATGTGTAACAACCAGGAGGCCTGATCGAGGACCGGACCGCGGGGACGCTAAGCCCCGAAATCATCTCACGCTAACCTGGAGTACTACTGCTGCACCCTCCAGGATTCCCGAGGCTTCCACTGAAGAGCACCAGGGAACACCCAGCTCACAGGTTCGAGTCCCCCATCACAGCTCCTGTGGATTTTCAGAGATGAATGCCACCACGACCCTGAGGCCACTCCCAGGGGTTAAGGGACGAACCCCAGCTACAGATATCAAGGCTCACATACCCCCGCTGGGACGGCAGGGGTTAAACAGGGCCCCAGGAGTGAGCGGGCCCCGGGGCGTCAAGAGCATGACTATTCTCAAGTAACTCTCCAGGTGAGCTGAGTGTGACCTGGAAGTAGATAAGATCTGGAGAAGAGTATATAGGGCCCAGCATGCTCCTACAGCATGGTGTAGGAGCATAGCCAGCTCCTTCAGGCCCAGCATGCTCCTACAGCATGGTGTAGGAGCATAGCCAGCTCCTTCAGGCCCAGCATGCTCCTACAGCATGGTGTAGGAGCATAGCCAGCTCCTTCAGGCCCAGCATGCTCCTACAGCATGGTGTAGGAGCATAGCCAGCTCCTTCAGGCCCAGCATGCTCCTACAGCATGGTGTAGGAGCATAGCCAGCTCCTTCAGGCCCAGCATGCTCCTACAGCATGGTGTAGGAGCATAGCCAGCTCCTTCAGGCCCAGCATGCTCCTACAGCATGGTGTAGGAGCATAGCCAGCTCCTTCAGGCCCAGCATGCTCCTACAGCATGGTGTAGGAGCGTAGCCAGCTCCTTCAGCCCAGCATGCTCCTACAGCATGGTGTAGGAGCGTAGCCAGCTCCTTCAGGCCCAGCATGCTCCTACAGCATGGTGTAGGACCGTAGCCAGCTCCTTCAGGCCCAGCATGCTCCTACAGCATGGTGTAGGAGCATAGCCAGCTTCTTCAGGCCCAGCATGCTCCTACAGCATGGTGTAGGAGCATAGCCAGCTCCTTCAGGCCCAGCATGCTCCTACAGCATGGTGTAGGAGCATAGCCAGCTCCTTCAGGCCCAGCATGCTCCTACAGCATGGTGTAGGAGCATAGCCAGCTCCTTCAGGCCCAGCATGCTCCTACAGCATGGTGTAGGAGCATAGCCAGCTCCTTCAGGCCCAGCATGCTCCTACAGCATGGTGTAGGACCGTAGCCAGCTCCTTCAGGCCCAGCATGCTCCTACAGCATGGTGTAGGAGCGTAGCCAGCTCCTTCAGGCCCAGCATGCTCCTACAGCATGGTGTAGGACCGTAGCCAGCTCCTTCAGGCCCAGCATGCTCCTACAGCATGGTGTAGGACCGTAGCCAGCTCCTTCAGGCCCAGCATGCTCCTACAGCATGGTGTAGGACCGTAGCCAGCTCCTTCAGGCCCAGCATGCTCCTACAGCATGGTGTAGGAGCGTAGCCAGCTCCTTCAGGCCCAGCATGCTCCTACAGCAAGGTGTAGGAGCGTAGCCAGCTCCTTCAGGCCCAGCATGCTCCTACAGCATGGTGTAGGAGCGTAGCCAGCTCCTTCAGGCCCAGCATGCTCCTACAGCATGGTGTAGGAGCGTAGCCAGCTCCTTCAGGCCCAGCATGCTCCTACAGCATGGTGTAGGAGCATAGCCAGCTCCATCAGGCCCAGCATGCTCCTACAGCATGGTGTAGGAGCGTAGCCAGCTCCTTCAGGCCCAGCATGCTCCTACAGCATGGTGTAGGAGCGTAGCCAGCTCCTTCAGGCCCAGCATGCTCCTACAACATGGTATAGGAGCGTAGCCAGCACCTTCAGGCCCAGCATGCTCCTACAGCATGGTATAGGAGCGTAGCCAGCACCTTCAGGCCCAGCATGCTCCTACAGCATGGTGTAGGAGCATAGCCAGCTTCTTCAGGCCCAGCATGCTGCTACAGCATGGTGTAGGAGCATAGCCAGCTTCTTCAGGCCCAGCATGCTCCTACAGCAAGGTGTAGGAGCATAGCCAGCTTCTTCAGGCCCAGCATGCTGCTACAGCATGGTGTAGGAGCGTGGCCAGCTCCTTCAGGCCCAGCATGCTCCTACAGCATGGTGTAGGAGCGTAGCCAGCTCCTTCAGGCCCAGCATGCTCCTACAGCATAGTGTAGGAGCATAGCCAGCTTCTTCAGGCCCAGCATGCTGCTACAGCATGGTGTAGGAGCGTGGCCAGCTCCTTCAGGCCCAGCATGCTCCTACAGCAACGTCTAGGAGCATAGCCAGCTTCTTCAGGCCCAGCATGCTGCTACAGCATGGTGTAGGAGCATAGCCAGCTTCTTCAGGCCCAGCATGCTCCTACAGCATGGTGTAGGAGCATAGCCAGCTTCTTCAGGCCCAGCATGCTCCTACAGCAACGTCTAGGAGCATAGCCAGCTTCTTCAGGCCCAGCATGCTGCTACAGCATGGTGTAGGAGCATAGCCAGCTTCTTCAGGCCCAGCATGCTCCTACAGCATGGTGTAGGAGCATAGCCAGCTTCTTCAGGCCCAGCATGCTCCTACAGCATGGTGTAGGAGCATAGCCAGCTTCTTCAGGCCCAGCATGCTGCTACAGCATGGTGTAGGAGCGTGGCCAGCTCCTTCAGGCCCAGCATGCTCCTACAGCAACGTCTAGGAGCATAGCCAGCTTCTTCAGGCCCAGCATGCTGCTACAGCATGGTGTAGGAGCATAGCCAGCTTCTTCAGGCCCAGCATGCTCCTACAGCATGGTGTAGGAGCATAGCCAGCTTCTTCAGGCCCAGCATGCTCCTACAGCATGGTGTAGGAGCATAGCCAGCTTCTTCAGGCCCAGCATGCTGCTACAGCATGGTGTAGGAGCGTGGCCAGCTCCTTCAGGCCCAGCATGCTCCTACAGCAACGTCTAGGAGCATAGCCAGCTTCTTCAGGCCCAGCATGCTCCTACAGCAACGTCTAGGAGCATAGCCAGCTTCTTCAGGCCCAGCATGCTCCTACAGCAACGCCTAGGAGCATAGCCAGCTTCTTCAGGCCCAGCATGCTCCTACAGCAACGCCTAGGAGCATAGCCAGCTCCTTCAGGCCCAGCACGCTCCTACAGCAACGCCTAGGAGCATAGCCAGCTTCTTCAGGCCCAGCATGCTCCTACAGCAACGCCTAGGAGCATAGCCAGCTTCTTCAGGCCCAGCATGCTCCTACAGCAACGCCTAGGAGCATAGCCAGCTTCTTCAGGCCCAGCATGCTCCTACAGCAACGCCTAGGAGCATAGCCAGCTCCTTCAGGCCCAGCACGCTCCTACAGCAACGCCTAGGAGCATAGCCAGCTTCTTCAGGCCCAGCATGCTCCTACAGCAACGCCTAGGAGCATAGCCAGCTTCTTCAGACCCAGCATGCTCCTACAACAACGCCTAGGAGCATGCTAGGTGGGTTATCTAACGATATCCAAACCACTTGGACCACCAGGCAGCGAACGCCGACCTGCAGAAGTAGTGACGCCGTCGCTGTACCGACCAGTCCAAGCGCGCCTCCAGAACACCCAGGGCTGGTGTTGAGGAGAACACACCGCCTGACACGTGAGGAACACCACGAGAGGTGGTCTTGTGGGTCAAGAGGTGGCAACTGTTGCTATTGTGGCGGGAAGTGTTGCCATATTGGCGGGAAATGTTGCCATATTGGCGGGAAATGCCCCAAGCCAGACGATACGCACCCCATTCCCTCCCTTCCCCTTGCCTTTACTTTCCTGTTTCCTAATGGGTATTCCTCCCTTATCTTCCCTACGACAAAGGGTTACCCTCTTCACCCCCCCCCCTAGTGAACACGTCCAAACAACAGGGTGGGTATACGTGGGTGGGTATACGTGGGTGGGTATAAGGCACAAGACATAAGGCAGGTATACACAAAGTATACCCAAGGTGGGGAGGGGGGCCTGAACTAACATCCTCCACGGCGCCCTGCTCAACCTCCCCAACCTGTTCTGCCTCACCGACATTCACAGCCCTGGATCAAACAGCCTATAGTGTCTCTCAGTCGTTACGGAATCTATAAATCACTTACAATAAAACATATTAGTTAAGAATTAAGGCAGCCTAATACTAGCTTGTACTATGCTCTGGCTTCGATAGGTTAGGTAGGTTGCCTGGGTTGGTACGTCTCACATTAAACAAACCGTTGTATTTTGTACGGAGTGGCAACACGAGACAACGAATTGGATCATTTATGTTTCCAGGTTTTTATCGATGTTACTTATTTCATTTTAGTAAGGAAAATGGATTAATATAAATGACAATTATAATTGTTGTAAGTCAGTTTAGGAGATATTAATTGTCTAATATGTAAAATGAGTTGTATATATACTTTATATTCATAATATGAGAACATAGTTCAAAAATATATCCACAAAACTGATACATACTTCAATATAAATATCATTCTGTACTGGTGCAATACAGACCTATGCTAATTTGAATATTATATTTGTTAATACACTGCTCACTTTTTAACACGAATATTATAGAACAATTATTTGATCCTGTCAGGCCTGTAAGCCAACCACAAACATGTTATGTAGTTATCTAGTGTGTAAATGGCTAACTCAGCCTAACACAATCAATACATTCTAACCTAAACTAAGCCAATCCAGCCTAACAAAATCAATACGGCCTAACCTAACCTTATGTAAGTTTTGGACTCGAAAAACACAAACCTAACGATTTAATTCATTTAAAATTTTGTCCTGAAGGACAAGTTTCTTGGGCAGCGTCACTCATCCTGTGAGTGACCCGACCACAATAGAAAGAAAACCTAACTATATATATATATATATATATATATATATATATATATATATATATATATATATGTCGTACCTAGTAGCCAGAACGCACTTCTCAGCCTACTATGCAAGGCCCGACTTGCCTAATAAGCCAAGTTTTCCTGAATTAATATATTTTCTCTAATTTTTTTCTTATGAAATGATAAAGCTACCCATTTCATTATGTATGAGGTCAATTTGTTTTTATTGGAGTTAAAATTAACGTAGATATATGACCGAACCTAACCAACCCTACCTAACCTAACCTAACCTATCTTTATAGGTTACGTTAGGAAGCCGAAAAAGTTAGGTTAGGTTAGGTAGTCGAAAAACAAGTAATTCATGAAAACTTGGCTTATTAGGCAAATCGGGCCTTGCATAGTAAGCTGAGAAGTGCGTTCTGGCTACTAGGTACGATATATATATATATATATATATATATATATATATATATATATATATATATATATATATATATATACAGTTTTAACAATTAGAAAACGCTAACCTAGCGATATATATGGTTTTGAAAACCAGAAATAGCTAACTTGATAATATACAAGCTTTTGGCCATCAGAAAAAAACCGTTTTGACGAATAGGCTGAAGAATGCTGCGTCATTATTTACTAGTTGGTCACTCAGCTGACAAATCCCCGCCAAATTTGAAACTTCTTTTCACAGAAAAATAATTGTTTTTACACACTAAGGATCTAAACAAAATCCTCTCTTATATGCACCTGTCAAGTAAAAACTAATGGTTGTTCATATATACAAATTATGCTTCACACGAGAGAAAAATAAAAATCTTGATATGGCAATATTTTCAGGGGCCCCCAATCTCTGTTTACCGCCAAATATTTCGGTTTGTTAAGAAGTTCGCGGTGTGTTTGTCCAAGCTGGCCATTACTTACCTGCTGGCTGCTTGTCTAACGTACTGTCCTGTCACTCACCCCACGGCGTGCTTGTCTAGGGTACTGTCCTGTCACTCACCCCACCGTGTGCTTGTCTAAGGTACTGTCCTGTCACTCACCCCACCGTGTGTTTGTCTAAGGTACTGTCCTGTCACTCACCCCACCGTGTGTTTGTCTAAGGTACTGCCCTGTCACTCATCACAATAGATGCAATGTACCAAATATGAAATGTTGCACACACAAAAGCTTCACATCGAGTACTATTTAATTTCTATAAGCACAACAAAATCTGACACAGCCCAATTATAAATCTAACTTGTCGTAGTCCTAAATAAACAAGGATAGAGCTTGTATATGTACAAACTGTTTTGTATGTAGCTCATTTGTGTGAAACTGTATATAGTGTACAGTATGTGTGTGGTTTGTTCATCATTATAGAGTTAGGTGGGACAGGTTTTGGCTATTATAAAATGGGTCTGAGGTTAAGAAAGTAAATACTTCCTTAAGTTTTTAAGATAACTTTCGTTAACTTTCTTAACGTATGTAAATAAAAATATTTGAATCAAATCCCGTATATTATTTGTCTAAAACTCAAATATTATCATCACAGGTTTGGTTAAGCTAGGCTTTTTCATATTTTAAAATCCGTTGCTTAAAAATTATAAATAAAAACTTCAATTTGAGAACACCATTAATCAAAGGCTAAGTCATCACTGAAGACGATGACTTAGTCACTTAATACCACATACCATAATACCATAATACTTAATACCATAATACTTAATTTCCCTTGAGGAAAGCCAGAAAGAGATCTAACGTAGAAAGAGAACGCAGACGATAGTATAAACGCAGGAAAAAAAAACGGAACTGCTTATGCAGACACGAATTTCCCGTCAAAGAAGGAATAATTTAAATAGAGAGATTGAAGAAATCGAGCGGAAATTGAAACACTCATATGAAACTGAAGAAAGGCAGTTAAAACAGAAAGCAATTCAGGAAATAAAGAAAAATCCTAAATATTTCTTCTCATATGCGAAATCAAAAGCAAAAACCACTGCCAGTATTGGACCTATTCGTACAAGTGAAGGTTCATACACGGAGGATGACAAAGAAATTAGTGAAATCCTAAAAAAGCAGTATGAGGACATGTTTAGCACTCCAATAAACAACATGAAAGTAGAAGATCCAGACAATTTCTTTATGCGGGATATCCAAACCCCTGTAAATATAACTGATATCAACACGAGCGCACTAAACTTTGAAAGAGAAATTGAAAACATGCCCATGCACTCGGCCCCAGGTCCTGACTCATGAAATTCAATATTGTAAAGAAATGCAAAGTGCCGGTAGCACAGGCACTCAGTATAGTGTGGAGGAAGAGCTTGGACACGGGGGAGATACCAGATGCACTTAAAGTAGCAGACATAGCCCCTCTACACAAGGGAGGGAGCAAAGCATTGGCAAAGAATTATAGACCAGTTGCACTAACATCGCACATCATAAAAGTATTTGAGAGAGTGATTAGGAGTCAGGTCACCAATTTCATGGAGACCAATGACCTTCACAACCCAGGCCAACATGGATTTCGAGCGGGAAGATCGTGCCTCTCACAGCTACTTGAGCACTACCACAAAGTCACTGAGGCATTAGAAGAAAAACAGAATGCTGATGTGATATACACGGACTTCGCAAAGGCTTTCGATAAATGTGACCATGGCGTGATAGCACACAAAATGAAGTCAATAGGAATAACCGGTAAAGTAGGACGCTGGATACTCAGTTTTCTGTCAAACAGGACTCAGCGAGTAACGGTCAACCATATAAAATCTAGTCCAAGTGCAGTTAAAAGCTCTGTACCTCAGGGTACAGTCCTTGCACTGCTGCTTTTCCTTATTCTCATATCAGATATAGACAAAAATACAAGTCACAGCTTCGTATCATCCTTTGCAGATGACACAAAAATCAGTATGAAAATTTCCTCGGCCGAAGACATTGAAAAACTTCAAGCTGATATTAATAAAGTTTTCGACTGGGCATCAGAAAATAACATGATGTTTAACAGTGATAAATTCCAGGTACTCAGGTACGGTAAAAATGAGGACCTTAAACATAATACAGAGTACAAAACACAATCAAATGTACCCATAGTAGGAAAACAGCATGTAAAGGATTTGGGAATAATAATGTCTGACGACCTAACGTTTAAGGAGCATAACCAAGCAAATATTGCGACAGCCAGAAAAATGATAGGATGGATTACGAGAACTTTCAAATCCAGGGATCCCATCACAATGGTTGTACTCTTCAAGTCACTTGTGTTGTCCCGTCTCGAGTACTGCTCAGTACTCACTTCCCCCTTCAGAGCAGGAGAGATTGCTGAAATAGAGGGAATACAGAGAACATATACGGCACGCATAGACGAGATAAAACACCTAAATTATTGGGATCGTCTCAAAGCTCTCAAAATGTACTCTCTAGAAAGAAGACGAGAGAGATACCAAATAATATACACCTGGAAGATACTGGAGGGCCAGGTCCCAAATCTGCACAGTAAAATAACAACATACTGGAGTGAACGATATGGAAGAAAATGCAGAATAGAACCAGTGAAGAGCAGAGGTGCCATAGGCACAATCAGAGAACACTGTATAAACATCAGAGGTCCGCGGTTGTTCAACGTCCTCCCAGCAAGCATAAGAAATATTGCCGGAACAACCGTGGACATCTTCAAGGGGAAACTAGATTTATTCCTCCAAGGAGTGCCGGACCAACCGGGCTGTGGTGGGTATGTGGGCCTGCGGGCCGCTCCAAGCAACAGCCTAGTGGACCAAACTCTCACAAGTCAAGCCTGGCCTCGGGCCGGGCTTGGGAGTAGAACAACTCCCAGAACCCCATCAACCAGGTATCAACCAGGTATCAACCAGGTATCACACTTCTGTTCAGATTATTTTGGCTTGTTAATCACATCAACGAGGCTACTAAGGTCTAAAATCTACCCAACTAATTACAAGTTACAGGCAAAGATACTAAGGTAACTTTCATATATTAAATAAACCATGAATGGCATTAGGTTTTATAAAGGTTTCAGTGTAACTGCAATAATAGAATAAACTTGTAGGATTGAGGAAGTAGAAATATTAAGTTTATCTAACATGTTATTCATTTAAAATTTATATCTAGAGCTTATTAAATATGGAGCAATGGGATTAGTGCTGAGCTACACTCAATGTGGCTGCGATACCAGACTAGACTTGGGGCCCCGCCTTTCAAACCACTGCTTGTCCACGGCTGTCTATGTCCTGATTCATATATATACTTACATGTCTCACACACACACACACACACACACACACACACACACACAAGTATACCAAACAACAGCCACTCCTACTGGCCTTGGGTGGACAAGCCGAGCGTGACGCCACTTCTGGCAACTAACCTGCAGGAGACTGAGAGTCTTGCTTGGATTATGGGCCAAAACATCTTCACTAATACGAAGTAAATCCGAGAGATCGAGCGGCGAGGCTGGACTCGACCCCTCGACATCATTCAGGTCCAGAGAGTCCTGATCCTCACTACTGTGACAATCAGTGAGAGTTGCTGCTTGAGTGAGAGTGGTACCATCAGGCAACGGAGCCTCAGCGTTGCGCATATCCTTGTAAGTTGTATTAAAACATGTTCCTGTTGGCCGTGATGCCTGCAAGCCTTCGCTAACGGTGTGGCTGACACCCGCGGCGCCGCTACTCTCATTCACACTCTCCATTGTATTTCCACACTCGCTGCTGCTGGGAGCTGTTAGTCCGCACTTGCTGCTACTGCTGCTGCTGCTTCCTGGTGTAGAGTCCGCGTTAGTACTCCGTGTGTTGCTTGGGCCCTCTTTGTCTCTCACACTCACGCACTCTGGCGCACTGATGGGCTCAACCACGCACTCTACTTGGGGGCAATTCTTGTTCGGCTCTCCAACACATTGCACTGATGGCTCTCTCTCTCCAACACACTCCAACACTGGTGCTGTCTCTCCAACGCACTCGAGCACTGGTACTCTCTCTGCAACGCACTCCATCACTGGGAGTGTCTCTCCAACGCACTCCAAAACTGGTATTGTCTCTGCAACGCACTCCAACACTGGTATTGTCTCTGCAACGCACTCCAACACTGGTATTGTCTCTCCAACGCACTCCAACACTCGGGCTGCCTCTCCAACGCACTCCAACACTCGGGCTGCCTCTCCAACGCACTCCAACACTGGGATTGTCTCTCCAACACACTCCAGCACTGGAACTGTCTCACCAACGCACTCCAACACTGGTACTGCCTCACCAACGCACTCCACAACGCTACTCTTCAAATTCCTGGCTTCACCTTCCTTGCTATTTCCTGTCGGACCGTCGCTATTGTGTTCTTCAGGTCCGTGGAGAACCAGCAGGCTGTTATCGCCAGCACCTGGTAGTGTGATCTTGGAGGAGTCCTCGCCAGCACCTGGTAGAGTGATCTTGGAGGAGTCCTCACCAGCACCTGGTAGTGTGATCTTGGAGGAGTCCTCACCAGCACCTGGTAGTGTGATCTTGGAGGAGTCCTCACCAGCACCTGGTAGAGTGATCTTGGAGGAGTCCTCACCAGCACCTGGTAGTGTGATCTTGGAGGAGTCCTCACCAGCACCTGGTAGAGTGATCTTGGAGGAGTCCTCACCAGCACCTGGTAGTGTGATCTTGGAGGAGTCCTCACCAGCACCTGGTAGAGTGATCTTGGAGGAGTCCTCACCAGCACCTGGTAGAGTGATCTTGGAGGAGTCCTCGCCAGCACCTGGTAGAGTGATCTTGGAGGAGTCCTCACCAGCACCTGGTAGAGTGATCTTGGAGGAGTCCTCACCAGCACCTGGTAGAGTGATCTTGGAGGAGTCCTCGCCAGCACCTGGTAGTGTGATCTTGGAGGAGACGAAGCCATTTTCTTAAACTTGGTAAGTTTGACAGGGTTGTGCTCGTGTTCTGGGGCTCCCATCGCTGCCCAAAAGGTATAGAGTCCGGACTCTCTGCATGGAGCACTGATATTCATCAATAACAACTTCTTCACTAAAATCATATATAAAACTATAATCATACAAGTTAACTTATAGACTACACCTCCAACCCGTTTACCAGGTCGTAGGAGTTCCTACACACTATTGTAACATTACACATCTCGCTACACACACACACAAACGCTTTCAAGGTTAGGTTAGGCACGCGTTTAGACGGAGAACAGCGCGACGGTGTGTCACCCACGGCTGTCAGAGCGGTACTGAGCGCTGTTGCTCATTCAAACTCCCGCTTCACCCGCGCGGGCGGCCGCTTCACCCATTTGGCCCAACTGTGTGCATTCTTTGCTCAATATCTCTCCTATTTTACCTATTTGTGCCCAGCTGAGTGCATTCTTTGCTCAATATCTCTCCTATTTTACCCATTTGTGCCCAGCTGAGTGCATTCTTAGCTTAATATCTCTCCTATTTTACCCATTTGTGCCCAGCTGAGTGCATTCTTAGCTTAATATCTCTCCTCTTACCTTCACTTACCCTACATTGATGAGATGGATTTGAAGCCTATCAGGCCGGGAGGAGGTTTAGAGGCCAATATCAACCTGTAGAGGGTTATTAGGGCCAATACCAACCTCTGGAGGGGTATTATGGCCAATATCAACCTCTGGAGGGTTATTAGGGGCCAATATCAACCTCTGGAGGGTTATTATGGCCAAATATTAACCTCTGGAGGGTTATTAGGGGCCAATACCAACCTCTGGAAGGTTATTACGGCCAATATCAACCTCTGGAGGGTTATTAGGGGCCAATACCAACCTCTGGAAGGTTATTATGGCCAATATCAACCTCTGGAGGATTATTAGTGGCCAATATCAACCTCTGGAAGGTTATTAGGGCCAAATATCAACCCCAGGAGGGTTATTAGGGGCCAATACCAACCTCTGGAAGGTTATTATGGCCAATATCAACCTCTGGAGGGTTATTAGGGGCCAATATCAACCTCTGGAGGGTTATTAAGAGTCAATATCAACACCTGGAGGGTTATTATGGCCAAATATTAACCTCTGGAGGGTTATTATGGCCAAATATTAACCTCTGGAGGATAATTAGGGGCCAATATCAACCTGTGTAGGGTTATTATAGGAAATATCAACCTCTAAAGGTTTATTAGGGCCAAATATCAACCCCTGGAGGGTTATTAGGGTCAACATCAACCTCTGGAGGGTTATTGTGGTCAAATATCAACCCCAGGAGGGTTATTAGGGCCAATATCAACCTCTAGAGGGTTATTATGGCCAAATATTAACCTTGGAGGGTTATTGTGGCCAAATATTAACCTCTGGAGGGTTATTGCGGCAAAATATCACCTCTGGAGGGTTATTATGGCCAAATATTAACCTCTGGAGGGTTATTGTGGCCAAATATTAACCTCTGGAGGGTTATTGTGGCCAAATATCAACCTCTGGAGGGTTATTAAAGGCCTCTGGAGGATTATTATGACCAAATATCAACCTCTGGAGGGTTATTAGGGGTCAATATCAACCTCTGGAGGGTTATTGTGGCCAATATCAACCTCTAGAGGGTTATTAGGGCCAATATCAACCTCTGGAGGATTATTAGGGGTCAATATCAACCTCTAGAGGGTTATTAGGGGTCAATATCAACCTCTGGAGGGTTATTAGGGACCAATATCAACCTCAAGAGGGTTATTGTGGCCAATATCAACCCTGGAGGGTTATTAGGGCCAATATCAACCTCTGGAGGGTTATTGTGGCCAATATCAACCTCTGGAGGGTTATTAGGGCCAATATCAACCTCTGGAGGGTTATTATGGCCAATATCAACCTCTAGAGGGTTATTAGAGCCAATATCAACCCCTGGAGGATTATTAGGGGTCAATATCAACCTCTACAGGATTATTAGGGGTCAATATCAACCTCTGGAGGGTTATTAGGGAAGAATATCAACCTCAAGAGGGTTATTATGGGTCAATATCAACCTCTGGAGGGTTATTATGGCCAATATCAACCTCTGGAGGGTTATTGTGGCCAATATCAACCTCTGGAGGGTTATTGTGGCCAATATCAACCTCTGGAGGGTTATTATGGCCAATATCAACCTCTGGAGGGTTATTATGGGTCAATATCAACCTCTGGAGGGTTATTATGGGTCAATATCAACCTCTGGAGGGTTATTATGGCCAATATCAACCTCTGGAGGGTTATTATGGGTCAATATCAACCTCTGGAGGGTTATTATGGCCAATATCAACCTCTGGAGGGTTATTGTGGCCAATATCAACCTCTGGAGGGTTATTATGGGTCAATATCAACCTCTGGAGGGTTATTATGGCCAATATCAACCTCTGGAGGATTATTATGGGTCAATATCAACCTCTGGAGGGTTATTATGGGCAATATCAACCTCTGGAGGGTTATTATGGCCAATATCAACCACACAAGGGTTATTAGGGGCCAATATCAACCTTTGGAAGGTTATTAGGGGCCAATATCAACCTCTGGAGGGTTATTATGGCCAATATCAACCTCTTGAGGGTCATTGTGGCCAATATCAACCTCTGGATGGTTATTATGGCCAATATCAACTCTGGAGGGTTATTATGGCCAATATCAACCTCTGTAGGGTTATTATGGCCAATATCAACCTCTGGAGGGTATTATGGCCAATATCAACCTCTGGAGGGTTATTATGGCCAAATCAACCTCTGGAGGTTTATTATGGCAATATCAACCTCTGGAGGGTTATTATGGCCAATATCACCTCTGGAGGGTTATTTCGGCCAATATCAACCTCTGGAGGTTATGTGGCCAATATCAAACCTCTGGAGGGTTATTGTGGCCAATATCAACCTCTGGAGGGTTATTGTGGCCAATATCAACCTCTGGAGGTTATTTCGGCCAATATCAACCTCTGGAGGTTATTGTGGCCAAAATCAACCTCTGGAGGGTATTATGGCCAATATCAACCTCTGGAGGGTTATTGTGGCCAATATCAACCTCTGGAGGGTTAATTATGGGTCAATATCAACCTCTGGAGGGTTATTGTGGCCAATATCAACCTCTGGAGGGTTATTGTGGTCAATATCAACCTCTGGAGGGTTATTATGGCCAATACCAACCTCTGGAGGGTTATTATGGCCAATATCAACCTCTGGAGGTTATTGTGGCCAATATAAACCTCTGGAGGGTTATTGTGGCCAATATCAACCTCTGGAGGGTTATTGTGGCCAATATCAACCTCTGAAGGTTATTGTGGCCAATATCAACCTCTGGAGGGTTATTGTGGCCAATATCAACCTCTGGAGGGTTATTATGAGTCAATATCAACTCTGAGGGTTATTGTGGCCAATATCAACCTCTGGAGGGTAATTATGGGTCAACATCAACCTGGAGGGTTATTGTGGCCAATATCAACCTCTGGAGGGTTATTGTGGCCAATATCAACCTCTGGAGGGTTATTGTGGCCAATATCAACCTCTGGAGGGTTATTAGGGGTCATATCAACCTCTGGAGGGTTATTGTGGCCAATATCAACCTCTGGAGGGTTATTATGAGTCAATATCAACCTCTGGAGGGTTATTGTGGCCAATATCAACCTCTGGAGGGTTATTTCGGCCAATATCAACATCTGAGGGTTATTATGGGTCAACATCAACCTCTGGAGGGTTATTGTGGCCAATATCAACCTCTGGAGGGTTATTATGAGTCAATATCAACCTCTGGAGGGTTTTGTGGCCAATATCAACCTCTGGAGGGTTATTGTGGCCAATATCACCTCTGGAGGGTTATTATGGTCACATCAACCTCTGGAGGGTTATTGTGGCCATATCAACCTCTGGAGGGTTATTGTGCCAATATCAACCTCTGGAGGGTTATTATGGTCAATATCAACCTCTGGAAGGTTTGGTGGCCAATATCAACCTCTGGAGGGTTATGGTGGCCAATATCAACCTCTGGAGGGTTATTATGGTCAATATCAACCTCTGGAGGGTATTGTGGCCAATATCAACCTCTGGAGGGTTATTATGGGTCAATATCAACCTCTGGAGGGTTATTATGGTCAATATCAACCTCTGGAGGTTATTATGGCCAATATCAACCTCTGGAGGGTTATTGTGGCCAATATCAACCTCTGGAGGGTTATTGTGGCCAATATCAACCTCTGGAGGGTTATTATGGGTCAATATCAACCTCTGGAGGGTTATTGTGGCCAATATCAACCTCTGGAGGGTTATTATGGGTCAATATCAACCTCTGGAGGTTATTGTGGCCAATATCAACCTCTGGAGGGTTATTATGGCCAATATCAACCTCTGGAGGGTTATTGTGGCCAATATCAACCTCTGGAGGGTTATTGTGGTCAATATCACCCCTGGAGGGTTATTATGGGTCAATATCAACCTCTGGAGGGTTATTATGGGTCAATATCAACCTCTGGAGGGTTATTGTGGTCAATATCAACCTCTGTAGGGTTATTATGGGTCAATATCAACCTCTGGAGGGTTATTGTGGTCAATATCAACCTCTGGAGGGTTATTATGGGTCAATATCAACCTCTGGAGGGTTATTGTGGGTCAATATCAACCTCTGTAGGTTATTATGGGTCAATATCAACCTCTGTAGGGTTATTATGGGTCAATATCAACCTTGGAGGGTTATTGTGGTCAATATCAACCTCTGTAGGGTTATTATGGGTCAATATCAACCTCTGGAGGGTTATTGTGGCCAATCAACCTCTGGAGGGTTTATGGGTCAATATCAACCTCTGGAGGGTTATTGTGGTCAATATTAACCTCTGGAGGGTTATTATGGGTCAATATCAACCTCTGGAGGGTTATTATGGGTCAATATCAACCTCTGGAGGGTTATTGTGGTCAATATCAACCTCTGGAGGGTTATTGTGGTCAATATCAACCTCTGGAGGGTTATTGTGGTCAATATAAACCTCTGGAGGGTTATTGTGGTCATATCAACCTCTGGAGGGTTATGTGGTCAAATCAACCTCTGGAGGGTTATTGTGGCCAATATCAACCTCTGGAGGGTTATTATGGTCAATATCACCTCTGGAGGGTTATTATGGGTCAAATCACCTCTGGAGGGTTATTGTGGTCAATATCAACCTCTGGAGGGTTATTATGGGTCAATATCAACCTCTGGAGGGTTATTATGGGTCAATATCAACCTCTGGAGGGTTATGTGGTCAATATCAACCTCTGGAGGGTTATTATGGGTCAATATCAACCTCTGGAGGGTTATTATGGGTCAATTCAACCTTGGAGGGTTATTATGGGTCAATATCAACCTCTGGAGGGTTATTGTGGCCAATATCACCTCTGGAGGGTTATTGTGGCCAATATCAACCTCTGGAGGGTTATTATGGCGAATATCAACCCCTGGAGGGTTTTATGGGTCAATATCAACCCCTGGAGGGTTATTATGGGTCAATATCAACCTCTGGAGGGTTATTGTGGCCAATATCAACCTCTGGAGGTTATTGTGGTCAATATCAACCTCTAAAACGGTTAGATGAAGCTTTATAGAACTGACTAGTACGTTAAATATGCGACGGTATTAGTCAAAGTGAAAGCAACGTAATATTTACGTTTTCTATACATTGGCTTCTATGGGGTACTTGTGTTTGTACGTTTCTAGTTTGTACTAGAGAAACGTTCTAGAAAAACGTTTCAAGTACGTTTTGTCGGTTGAACGTTTGTAGGCCGCAGACGCAGCCAAAATTTGCGGGAAATACAGTTTAGTAAATAAACTTTTCTGCCACCCTTGGCCGGAAAGATGAAGAGAATGTCGCGCCTTACAAGTGTCTGAACGATAGTCATTTGTTTCCTAGCGTGGGCAGAGGGGCTGTGGGGGAGGGAGACCCGGGTACCGCCGGGTACTTGATCTACCAAACTATAACACTCCAGGAGTGAGTTTATTTGCTGGTCTCCTGGCTGGTGGTTGCTCAGGAGAGACAAGAATGGGTCGTCTGCATTTTCCTGGACTGGCGGAATGCCTTCGACATTGTACCAAACAGCTGACCACTTCATAAACTAGATAAACAAAACTAGATAATCTGCTACCATACTGCAATGAGGCAAGATATTAGCAATATTGCAGAGATAAGAAGTGAGAATGAGTAGATCAACATTGTGAGATATAACAACTAGAGAACCACAAAGTTAGACCAGTACTATGATATGCAAATTCAGCATCGAACCCACACCAGAAAAGTTCAAAGCACTTAAGATCCCTGAACTTTAGAGGAAAAAAGGCTGACAAGACAGACTTGACCACACTGGTTAAGGCTAAAAGTTGACGCGATTATGTCATATCAAAGTCTTAGAGACTCACAAATTGGTCTGGACTAAACTTTTGGCATGAACGATGACAGGAGGAGACAGCCGGAACTGGCATCAACAGGCTGGAAATATAAGACCTTTTTGGTTGTAAGAGAAGAGTAGGGAATGACCTACAAGGCACTGTAAGGTGACTATATATATAGCAGCACACACACACCACACAAACACACCACACAAACACACACACCACACCAAACACACACACACACCACCACACACATCACCACACAACACACACAAACACACACCACAACACACACACACACACACAAACACACACAAACACACACACACACAACAACACACACACCACACACCCACACCAACACACACCACACACACACACAACCACACACACACACCACCACAAACACCACCACACACACACACACACACACACACACACACCACACACACACACACACACACACACACACACGATGGTCACTTTACTGTGACCATCGTGTCGAGTGGACGTGGTTTGGGAGCTCCTGGTTCACTAGTGGCGGGGGAGGGGTAATCGGGCAACTTCGAAGTGAAAAAGGTTGTACAAGTGAATGAAAAAACCCTTGGGTTTTGACCAAACCCATAAGGTAGTGAAGAAAAACAGTATAAGTAGCGTAATTGAAAATAGTTGATGCAGGAAGTACTGTGGCAGTGAGCAGAGTGGACCTGACCTCTGACCGTGACCTCACCCCATCGGCAGCAATACCACGTGGGAGACTCCTGGAGATTCACTCACCTATTGTGTTAGCAGGACGGTAAGATACTTGGAACCCCCTGTGCGTAAAGTTGGATTATAGCAATGACTAGTCAGGAAGGGCGTCTAGGTCCAGCAGTATTATGATTGAAGAAGAAGATAGGTTTGTGGAGAAGATGATTGGGAAATTTGTAGAGAAGAGGGATGTTTGGGTAGGTGATCTAATCCAGGGGATTAAAAGTGAAATCTTTAACAAGATACAGGACGAGGTTCAAAGACTCAAACAAGAGTTTATGGAGTATATTCAAGAGGAAATCAGGAAGAGCAGGGTAGAATGGCAAGGAGAAATAACTAGACTTACTAATGAATTTGGCAGGCATAGGGGAGGCTTGGCAGGGGAAGGGGTAGTAGGAGTAGGTGGAGGAGCGGGAGTGGGAGGGGTGGGGTCAGCCAGGGAGGGGGCTACCAGCATGACCCTGACCTGAGAAAGAGGACAATCATAATTCATGGATTACTTGAAGTCAGGGCACCATCCAGGCAGGAAAGGATGGAGATTGAGGATTTGGAGCTACAGGGGATTTTGAGGGACATGAGAGCCCATATGGCAGGGAATGAGGTAGAAGTCCACCGCCGCATTGGACCATACAACTGTAACAGGAAACGTCCTGTCCTGGTGCAGTTCACCAACGAAGAGGCAGTTGATTACATACTGAATCACAAACACTTGCTCAGAGGTAGCGAAAGTTACTTCAACGTATATATTGACAAATTCATGACAAGGAGGAGCAGATAGCCCACAGAGCAAGCAAACCCCACGATACAGTTCTACCCGTTTGAGCGTAGTTACGCACCCCACTGCTAATCCACCCAGGATAACCAGTTCACAACTGATTCTCAAATCACTCCCTCCCCAAATCAGCCCTCCTTCCCCCTGCTTATCTCCCCAACACCTCCCTTGACCCTTCTGACCTCACTGCAGTCAAATTCACCCCACATTCCAAGGACCCCTCATCCCTCAACCCCCAAATCCATCCAGCCTCCTCATCCCTCAACCCCAAAACCCACCAGCCCTCATCCCCTCAACCCCAAAAACCACACCAGCCCTCATCCCCTCAACCCCCAAAACCTACCCGCCTCACCCTCCTCATCCCCTCTCCTTCCATGTGACCCCCACCCTTGCGAGGGGGGTGGGAGGTTTCCCACCCCTCTATCCTTCCCCCTCCCGACCTCTCAACCTCTATCGACTCC
>WNGS01042661.1:20655-37155 GCA_020271785.1 Procambarus virginalis
TTGGCCTAATAACCCTCCAGAGGTTGATATTGGCCACAATAACCCTCCAGAGGTTGATATTGGCCCCTAATAACCTCAGAGGTTGATATTGGCCATAATAACCTTCCAGAGGTTGGTATTGGCCCCTAATAACCCTCCAGAGGTTGATATTGGCCCCTAAACCTCCTCCCGGCCTGATAGGCTTCAAATCCATCTCATCACTGTAGGGTAAGTGAAGGTAAGAGGAGAGATATTGAGCAAAGAATGCACTCAGCTGGGCACAAATGGGTAAAATAGGAGAGATATTGAGCAAAGAATGCACTCAGCTGGGCACAAATGGGTAAAATAGGAGAGATATTGAGCAAAGAATGCACTCAGTTGGGCCAAATGGGTGAAGCGGCCGCCCGCGCGGGTGAAGCGGGAGTTTGAATGAGCAGCAGCGCTCAGTACCGCTCTGACAGCCGTGGGGGACACACCGTCGCGCTGTTGTCCGTCTAAACGCGTGCCTAACCTAACCTTGAAAGCGTTTGTGTGTGTGTGTAGCGAGATGTATAATGTTACAATAGTGTGTACAAACTCCTACGACCTAGTAAACGGGTTGGAGGTGTAGTCTATAAGTTAACTTGTATGATTATAGTTTTATATATGATTTTAGTGAAGAAGTTGTTATTGATGAATATCAGTGCTCCATGCAGAGAGTCCGGACTCTATACCTTTTGGGCAGCGATGGGAGCCCCAGAACACGAGCACAACCCTGTTAAACTTACCAAGTTTAAGAAAATGGCTTCGTCTTCAGAGCTGGATAAGTGCGAGGAGAAGGAGGTCTCCAAGATCACTCTACCAGGTGCTGGCGAGGACTCCTCCAAGATCACCCTAGACTCCTCCAAGATCACTCTACCAGGTGCTGGCGAGGACTCCTCCAAGATCACTCTACCAGGTGCTGGCGAGGACTCCTCCAAGATCACTCTACCAGGTGCTGGCGAGGACTCCTCCAAGATCACTCTACCAGGTGCTGGCGAGGACTCCTCCAAGATCACACTACCAGGTGCTGGCGAGGACTCCTCCAAGATCACACTACCAGGTGCTGGCGAGGACTCCTCCAAGATCACTCTACCAGGTGCTGGCGAGGACTCCTCCAAGATCACACTACCAGGTGCTGGCGAGGACTCCTCCAAGATCACTCTACCAGGTGCTGGCGAGGACTCCTCCAAGATCACTCTACCAGGTGCTGGCGAGGACTCCTCCAAGATCACACTACCAGGTGCTGGCGAGGACTCCTCCAAGATCACTCTACCAGGTGCTGGCGAGGACTCCTCCAAGATCACACTACCAGGTGCTGGCGAGGACTCCTCCAAGATCACACTAGACTCCTCCAAGATCACACTGCCAGGTGCTGGCGATAACAGCCTGCTGGCTCTCCACGGACCTGAAGAACACAATAGCGACGGTCCGACAGGAAATAGCAAGGAAGGTGAAGCCAGGAATTTGAAGAGTGGAGCTGTGGAGTGCGTTGGTGAGGCAGTACCAGTGTTGGAGTGCGTTGGAGAGACAATCCCAGTGTTGGAGTGCGTTGGAGAGACAGTCCCAGTGTTGGAGTGCGTTGGAGAGACAATGCCAGTGTTGGAGTGCGTTGCAGAGACAGTCTCAGTGCTGGAGTGCGTTGGAGAGACAATACCAGTGTTGGAGTGCGTTGGACAGAGAGTACCAGTGCTGCAGTGCGTTGGAGAGACAGCACCAGTGTTGGAGTGTGTTGGAGAGAGAGAGCCATCAGTGCAATGCGTTGGAGAGCCGAACAAGAATTGCCCCCAAGTAGAGTGCGTGGTTGAGCCCATCAGTGCGCCAGAGTGCGTGAGTGTGAGAGACAAAGAGGGCCCAAGCAACACACGGAGTACTAACGCGGACTCTACACCAGGAGCAGCAGCAGCAGCAGCAGTAGCAGCAAGTGCGGACTAACAGCTCCCAGCAGCAGCGAGTGTGGAAATACAATGGAGAGTGTGAATGAGAGTAGCGGCGCCGCGGGTGTCAGCCACACCGTTAGCGAAGGCTTGCAGGCATCACGGCTAACAGGAACATGTTTTAATACAAGTTACAAGGATATGCGCAACGCTGAGGCTCCGTTGCCTGATGGTACCACTCTCACTCAAGCAGCAACTCTCACTGATTGTCACAGTAGTGAGGATCAGCACTCTCTGGACCTGAGTGATGTCGAGGGGTCGAGTCCAGCCTCGCCGCTCGATCTCTCGGATTTACTTCGTATTAGTGAAGATGTTTTGGCCCATAATCCAAGCAAGACTCTCAGTCTCCTGCAGGTTAGTTGCCAGAAGTGGCGTCACGCTCGGCTTGTCCACCCAAGGCCAGTAGGAGTGGCTGTTGTTTGGTATACTTGTGTGTGTGTGTGTGAGACATGTAAGTATATATATGAATCAGGACATAGACAGCCGTGGACAAGCAGTGGTTTGAAAGGCGGGACCCAAGTCTAGTCTGGTCTCGCAGCCACATTGAGTTTAGCTCAGCACTAATCCCATTGCTCCATATTTAATAAGCTCTAGATATAAATTTTAAATGAATAACATGTTAGATAAACTGAATATTTCTACTTCCTCAATCCTACAAGTTTATTCTATTATTGCAGTTACACTGAAACCTTTATAAAACCTAATGCCATTCATGGTTTATTTAATATATCAAAGTTACCTTAGTATCTTTGCCTGTAACTTGTAATTAGTTGGGTAGATTTTAGACCTTAATAGCCTCGTTGATGTGATTAACAATCCAAAATAATCTGAACAGAAGTGTGATACCTGGTTGATACCTGGTTGATGGGGTTCTGGGAGTTCTTCTACTCCCAAGCCCGGCCCGAGGCCAGGCTTGACTTGTGAGAGTTTGGTCCACCAGGCTGTTGCTTGGAGCGGCCCGCAGGCCCACATACCCACCACAGCCCGGTTGGTCCGGCACTCCTTGGAGGAATAAATCTAGTTTCCTCTTGAAGATGTCCACGGTTGTTCCGGCAATATTTCTTATGCTTGCTGGGAGGACGTTGAACAACCGCGGACCTCTGATGTTTATACAGTGTTCTCTGATTGTGCCTATGGCACCTCTGCTCTTCACTGGTTCTATTCTGCATTTTCTTCCATATCGTTCACTCCAGTACGTTGTTATTTTACTGTGCAGATTTGGTACCTGGCCCTCCAGTATCTTCCAGGTGTATATTATTTGGTATCTCTCTCGTCTTCTTTCTAGTGAGTACATTTGGAGAGCTTTGAGACGATCCCAATAATTTAGGTGCTTTATCGCGTCTATGCGTGCCGTATATGTTCTCTGTATTCCCTCTATTTCAGCAATCTCTCCTGCTCTGAAGGGGGAAGTGAGTACTGAGCAGTACTCAAGACGGGACAACACAAGTGACTTGAAGAGTACAACCATTGTGATGGGATCCCTGGATTTGAAAGTTCTCGTAATCCATCCTATCATTTTTCTGGCTGTCGCAATATTTGCTTGGTTATGCTCCTTAAACGTTAGGTCGTCAGACATTATTATTCCCAAATCCTTTACATGCTGTTTTCCTACTATGGGTACATTTGATTGTGTTTTGTACTCTGTATTATGTTTAAGGTCCTCATTTTTACCGTACCTGAGTACCTGGAATTTATCACTGTTAAACATCATGTTATTTTCTGATGCCCAGTCGAAAACTTTATTAATATCAGCTTGAAGTTTTTCAATGTCTTCAGCCGAGGTAATTTTCATACTGATTTTTGTGTCGTCTGCAAAGGATGATACGAAGCTGTGACTTGTATTTTTGTCTATATCTGATATGAGAATAAGGAAAAGCAGCGGTGCAAGGACTGTACCCTGAGGTACAGAGCTTTTAACTGCACTTGGACTAGATTTTATATGGTTGACCGTTACTCGCTGAGTCCTGTTTGACAGAAAACTGAGTATCCAGCGTCCTACTTTACCGGTTATTCCCATTGACTTCATTTTGTGTGCTATCACGCCATGGTCACATTTATCGAAAGCCTTTGCGAAGTCCGTGTATATCACATCAGCATTCTGTTTTTCTTCTAATGCCTCAGTGACTTTATCGTAGTGCTCAAGTAGCTGTGAGAGGCACGATCTTCCCGCTCGAAATCCATGTTGGCCTGGGTTGTGAAGGTCATTGGTCTCCATGAAATTGGTGACCTGACTCCTAATCACTCTCTCAAATACTTTTATGATGTGCGATGTTAGTGCAACTGGTCTATAATTCTTTGCCAATGCTTTGCTCCCTCCCTTGTGTAGAGGGGCTATGTCTGCTACTTTAAGTGCATCTGGTATCTCCCCCGTGTCCAAGCTCTTCCTCCACACTATACTGAGTGCCTGTGCTACCGGCACTTTGCATTTCTTTATAAATATTGAATTCCATGAGTCAGGACCTGGGGCCGAGTGCATGGGCATGTTTTCAATTTCTCTTTCAAAATTTAGTGCGCTCGTGTTGATATCAGTTATATTTACAGGGGTTTGAATATCCCGCATAAAGAAATTATCTGGATCTTCCACTTTCATGTTGTTTATTGGAGTGCTAAACATGTCCTCATACTGCTTTTTTAGGATTTCACTAATTTCTTTGTCATCCTCCGTGTATGAACCTTCACTTGTACGAATAGGTCCAATACTGGCAGTGGTTTTTGCTTTTGATTTCGCATATGAGAAGAAATATTTTGGATTTTTCTTTATTTCCTGAATTGCTTTCTGTTCTAACTGCCTTTCTTCAGTTTCATATGAGTGTTTCAATTTCCGCTCGATTTCTTCAATCTCCCTATTTAAATTATTCCTTCTTTGACGGGAAATTCGTGTCTGCATAAGCAGTTCTGTATTTTTTTCCTGCGTTTATACTGTCGTCTGCGTTCTCTTTCTACGTTAGATCTCTTTCTGGCTTTCCTCAAGGGAAATTAAGTATTATGGTATTAAGTATTATGGTATTATGGTATGTGGTATTAAGTGACTAAGTCATCGTCTTCAGTGATGTCTTAGTCTTTGATTAATGGTGTTCTCAAATTGAAGTTTTTATTTATAATTTTTAAGCAACGGATTTTAAAATATGAAAAAGCCTATCTTAACCAAACCTATGATGATAATATTTGAGTTTTAGACAAATAATATACGGGATTTGATTCAAATATTTTTATTTACATACGTTAAGAAAGTTAACGAAAGTTATCTTAAAAACTTAAGGAAGTATTTACTTTCTTAACCTCAGACCCATTTTATAATAGCCAAAACCTGTCCCACCTAACTCTATAATGATGAACAAACCACACATATACTGTACACTATATACAGTTTCACACAAATGAGCTACATACAAAACAGTTTGTACATATACAAGCTCTATCCTTGTTTATTTAGGACTACGACAAGTTAGATTTATAATTAGGCTGTGTCAGATTTTGTTGTGCTTATAGAAATTAAATAGTACTCGATGTGAAGCTTTTGTGTGTGCAACATTTCATATTTGGTACATTGCATCTATTGTGATGAGTGACAGGGCAGTACCTTAGACAAACACACGGTGGGGTGAGTGACAGGACAGTACCTTAGACAAACACACCGTGGGGTGAGTGACAGGACAGTACCTTAGACAAACACACGGTGGGGTGAGTGACAGGGCAGTACCTTAGACAAACACACGGTGGGGTGAGTGACAGGACAGTACCTTAGACAAACACACGGTGGGGTGAGTGACAGGACAGTACCTTAGACAAACACACGGTGGGGTGAGTGACAGGACAGTACCTTAGACAAACACACGGTGGGGTGAGTGACAGGGCAGTACCTTAGACAAACACACGGTGGGGTGAGTGACAGGACAGTACCTTAGACAAACACACGGTGGGGTGAGTGACAGGACAGTACCTTAGACAAACACACCGTGGGATGAGTGACAGGGCAGTACCTTAGACAAGCACGCCGTGGGGTGAGTGACAGGGCAGTACCTTAGACAAGCACGCCTTGGGTGAGTGACAGGGCAGTACCTTAGACAAGCACGCCGTGGGGTGAGTGACAGGGCAGTACCTTAGACAAGCACGCCGTGGGGTGAGTGACAGGGCAGTACCTTAGACAAGCACGCCGTGGGGTGAGTGACAGGGCAGTACCTTAGACAAGCACGCCGTGGGATGAGTGACAGGGCAGTACCTTAGACAAACACGCCGTGGGATGAGTGACAGGGCAGTACCTTAGACAAGCACGCCGTGGGGTGAGTGACAGGGCAGTACCTTAGACAAGCACGCCGTGGGATGAGTGACAGGGCAGTACCTTAGACAAGCACGCCGTGGGGTGAGTGACAGGGCAGTACCTTAGACAAGCACGCCTTGGGTGAGTGACAGGACAGTACCTTAGACAAGCACGCCTTGGGTGAGTGACAGGGCAGTACCTTAGACAAGCACGCCGTGGGGTGAGTGACAGGGCAGTACCTTAGACAAGCACGCCGTGGGGTGAGTGACAGGGCAGTACCTTAGACAAGCACGCCGTGGGGTGAGTGACAGGGCAGTACCTTAGACAAACACACGGTGGGGTGAGTGACAGGACAGTACCTTAGACAAGCACGCCGTGGGGTGAGTGACAGGACAGTACCTTAGACAAACACACGGTGGGGTGAGTGACAGGGCAGTACCTTAGACAAGCAGCCAGCAGGTAAGTAATGGCCAGCTTGGACAAACACACCGCTAACTTCTTAACAAACCGAAATATTTGGCGGTAAACAGAGATTGGGGGCCCCTGAAAATATTGCCATATCAAGATTTTTATTTTTCTCTCGTGTGAAGCATAATTTGTATATATGAACAACCATTAGTTTATACTTGACAGGTGCATATAAGAGAGGATTTTGTTTAGATCCTTAGTGTGTAAAAACAATTATTTTTCTGTGAAAAGAAGTTTCAAATTTGGCGGGGATTTGTCAGCTGGGTGACCAACTAGTAAATAATGACGCAGCATTCTTCAGCCTATTCGTCAAAACGGTTTTTTTCTGATGGCCAAAAGCTTGTATATTATCAAGTTAGCTATTTCTGGTTTTCAAAACCATATATATCGCTAGGTTAGCGTTTTCTTAATTGTTAAAACTGTGTATATATATATATATATATATATATATATATATATATATATATATATATATATATATGTCGTACCTAGTAGCCAGAACGCACTTCTCAGCTTACTATGCAAGGCCCGATTTGCCTAATAAGCCAAGTTTTCATGAATTACTTGTTTTTCGACTACCTAACCTAACATTTTCGGCTTCCTAACCTAACCTATAAAGATAGGTTAGGTTAGGTTAGGTAGGGTTGGTTAGGTTCGGTCATATATCTACGTTAATTTTAACACCAATAAAAACAAATTGACCTCATACATAATGAAATGGGTAGCTTTATCATTTCATAAGAAAAAAATTAGAGAAAATATATTAATTCAGGAAAACTTGGCTTATTAGGCAAGTCGGGCCTTGCATAGTAGGCTGAGAAGTGCGTTCTGGCTACTAGGTACGACATTATATATATATATATATATATATATATATATATATATATATATATATATATATATATATAGTTAGGTTTTCTTTCTATTGTGGTCGGGTCACTCACAGGATGAGTGACGCTGCCCAAGAAACTTGTCCTTCAGGACAAAATTTTAAATGAATTAAATCGTTAGGTTTGTGTTTTACGAGAGTCCAAAACTTACATAAGGTTAGGTTAGGCCGTATTGATTTTGTTAGGCTGGATTGGCTTAGTTTAGGTTAGAATGTATTGATTGTGTTAGGCTGAGTTAGCCATTTACACGCTAGATAACTACATAACATGTTTGTGATTGGCTTACAGGCCTGACAGGCTCAAATAATTGTTCTATAATATTCGTGTTAAAAAGTGAGCAGTGTATTAACAAATATAATATTCAAATTAGCATAGGTCTGTATTGCACCAGTACAGAATGATATTTATATTGAAGTATGTATCAGTTTTGTGGATATATTTTTGAACTGTGTTCTCATATTATGAATATAAAGTATATATACAACTCATTTTACATATTAGACAATTATTATCTCCTAAACTGACTTACAACAATTATAATTGTCATTTATATTAATCCATTTTCCTTACTAAAATGAAATAAGTAACATCGATAAAAACCTGGAAACATAAATGATCCAATTCGTTGTCTCGTGTTGCCACTCCGTACAAAATACAACGGTTTGTTTAATGTGAGACGTACCAACCCAGGCAACCTACCTAACCTATCGAAGCCAGAGCATAGTACAAGCTAGTATTAGGCTGCCTTAATTCTTAACTAATATGTTTTATTGTAAGTGATTTACAGATTCCGTAACGACTGAGACACTATAGGCTGTTTGATCCAGGGCTGTGAATGTCGGTGAGGCAGAACAGGTTGGGGAGGTTGAGCAGGGCGCCGTGGAGGATGTTAGTTCAGGCCCCCCTCCCCACCTTGGGTATACTTTGTGTATACCTGCCTTATGTCTTGTGCCTTATACCCACCCACGTATACCCACCCACGTATACCCACCCACGTATACCCACCCACGTATACCCACCCACGTATACCCACCCACGTATACCCACCCTGTTGTTTGGACGTGTTCACTAGGGGGGGGTGAAGAGGGTAACCCTTTGTCGTAGGGAAGATAAGGGAGGAATACCCATTAGGAAACAGGAAAGTAAAGGCAAGGGGAAGGGAGGGAATGGGGTGCGTATCGTCTGGCTTGGGGCATTTCCCGCCAATATGGCAACACTTCCCGCCAATATGGCAACACTTCCCGCCAATATGGCAACACTTCCCGCCACAATAGCAACAGTTGCCACCTCTTGACCCACAAGACCACCTCTCGTGGTGTTCCTCACGTGTCAGGCGGTGTGTTCTCCTCAACACCAGCCTTGGGTGTTCTGGAGGCGCGCTTGGACTGGTCGGTACAGCGACGGCGTCACTACTTCTGCAGGTCGGCGTTCGCTGCCTGGTGATCCAAGTGGTTTGGATATCGTTAGATAACCCACCTAGCATGCTCCTTGACGTTGCTGTAGGAGCGTGCTGGGCCTGAAGGAGCTGGCTATGCTTCTACACCATGCTGTAGGAGCGTGCTGGGCCTGAAGAAGCTCCCTATGCTCCTAGGCGTTGCTGTAGGAGCGTGCTGGGCCTGAAGGAGCTCCCTATGCTCCTAGGCGTTGCTGTAGGAGCGTGCTGGGCCTGAAGAAGCTCCCTATGCTCCTAGGCGTTGCTGTAGGAGCGTGCTGGGCCTGAAGAAGCTCCCTATGCTCCTAGGCGTTGCTGTAGGAGCGTGCTGGGCCTGAAGAAGCTCCCTATGCTCCTAGGCGTTGCTGTAGGAGCGTGCTGGGCCTGAAGGAGCTGGCTATGCTCCTACACCATGCTGTAGGAGCATGCTGGGCCTGAAGAAGCTCCCTATGCTCCTAGGCGTTGCTGTAGGAGCGTGCTGGGCCTGAAGGAGCTGGCTATGCTCCTACACCATGCTGTAGGAGCGTGCTGGGCCTGAAGAAGCTCCCTATGCTCCTAGGCGTTGCTGTAGGAGCGTGCTGGGCCTGAAGAAGCTCCCTATGCTCCTAGGCGTTGCTGTAGGAGCGTGCTGGGCCTGAAGAAGCTCCCTATGCTCCTAGGCGTTGCTGTAGGAGCGTGCTGGGCCTGAAGAAGCTCCCTATGCTCCTAGGCGTTGCTGTAGGAGCGTGCTGGGCCTGAAGGAGCTGGCTATGCTCCTACACCATGCTGTAGGAGCATGCTGGGCCTGAAGAAGCTCCCTATGCTCCTAGGCGTTGCTGTAGGAGCGTGCTGGGCCTGAAGGAGCTGGCTATGCTCCTACACCATGCTGTAGGAGCGTGCTGGGCCTGAAGAAGCTCCCTATGCTCCTAGGCGTTGCTGTAGGAGCGTGCTGGGCCTGAAGAAGCTCCCTATGCTCCTAGGCGTTGCTGTAGGAGCGTGCTGGGCCTGAAGGCGCTGGCTATGCTCCTACACCATGCTGTAGGAGCATGCTGGGCCTGAAGGAGTTGGCTATGCTCCTACACCATGCTGTAGGAGCATGCTGGGCCTGAAGGAGTTGGCTATGCTCCTACACCATGCTGTAGGAGCATGCTGGGCCTGAAGGAGCTGGCTATGCTCCTACACCATGCTGTAGGAGCATGCTGGGCCTGAAGGAGTTGGCAATGCTCCTACTCCATGCTGTAGGAGCATGCTGGGCCTGAAGGAGTTGGCTATGCTCCTACACCATGCTGTAGGAGCATGCTGGGCCTGAAGGAGCTGGCTACGCTCCTACACCATGCTGTAGGAGCATGCTGGGCCTGAAGGAGCTGGCTATGCTCCTACACCATGCTGTAGGAGCATGCTGGGCCTGAAGGAGTTGGCTATGCTCCTACACCATGCTGTAGGAGCATGCTGGGCCTGAAGGAGTTGGCTATGCTCCTACACCATGCTGTAGGAGCATGCTGGGCCTGAAGGAGTTGGCTATGCTCCTACACCATGCTGTAGGAGCATGCTGGGCCTGAAGGAGCTGGCTATGCTCCTACACCATGCTGTAGGAGCATGCTGGGCCTGAAGGAGTTGGCTATGCTCCTACACCATGGCGTAGGAGCATGCTGGGCCTGAAGGAGCTGGCTATGCTCCTACACCATGCTGTAGGAGCATGCTGGGCCTGAAGGAGCGGGCTATGCTCCTACACCATGCTGGGCCTGAAGGAGTTGGCTATGCTCCTACACCATGCTGTAGGAGCATGCTGGGCCTGAAGGAGCTGGCTATGCTCCTACGCCATGCTGTAGGAGCATGCTGGGCCTGAAGGAGCTGGCTACGCTCCTACACCATGCTGTAGGAGCATGCTGGGCCTGAAGGAGCTGGCTACGCTCCTACACCATGCTGTAGGAGCATGCTGGGCCTGAAGGAGATGGCTACGCTCCTACACCATGCTGTAGGAGCATGCTGGGCCTGAAGGAGCTGGCTATGCTCCTACGCCATGCTGTAGGAGCATGCTGGGCCTGAAGGAGCTGGCTACGCTCCTACACCATGCTGTAGGAGCATGCTGGGCCTGAAGGAGTTGGCTATGCTCCTACGCCATGCTGTAGGAGCATGCTGGGCTTGAAAGAGCTGGCTATGCTCCTACACCATGCTGCAGGAGCATGCTGGGCCTGAAAGAGCTGGCTATGCTCCTACACCATGCTGCAGGAGCATGCTGGGCCTGAAGGAGCTGGCTACGCTCCTACGCCATGCTGTAGGAGCATGCTGGGCCTGAAGGGGCTGGCTACGCTCCTACACCATGCTGTAGGAGCATGCTGGGCCTGAAGGAGCTGGCTATGCTCCTACACCATGCTGTAGGAGCATGCTGGGCCTGAAGGAGCTGGCTATGCTCCTACACCATGCTGTAGGAGCATGCTGGGCCTGAAGGGCTGGCTATGCTCCTACACCATGCTGTAGGAGTATGCTGGGCCTGAAGGAGCTGGCTACGCTCCTACACCATGCTGTAGGAGCATGCTGGGCCCTATATACTCATCTCCAGATCTTATCTACTTCCAGGTCACACTCAGCTCCCCTGGAGAGTTACTTGAGGGTAGTATGCTCTTGACGCCCCGGGGCCCGCTCACTCCTGGGGCCCTGTTTAACCCCTGCCGTCCCCAGCGGGGGTATGTGAGCCTTGATATCTGTAGCTGTGGATCATCCCTTAACCCCTGGGAGTGGCCTCAGGGTCGTGGTGGTATTCTTCTCGGTAAATCCACAGGAGCTGTGACGGGGGATCCGAACCTGTGAGCTGGGTGTTCCCTGGTGCTCTTCAGTGGAAGCCTCAGGAATCCTGGAGGGTGCAGCAGTAGTACTCCAGGTTAGCGTGAGATGATTTCGGGGCTTAGCGTCCCCGCGGTCCAGTCCTCGATCAGGCCTCCTGGGTGTTACACGTCTCAAGGAAGCACCAGGTGCCTCGTAGCCTGGTGGATAGCGTGCAGGACTCGTAATTCTGTGGCGCGGGTTCGATTCCCGCACCAGGCAGAAACAAATGGGCAAAGTTTCTTTCACCCTGAATGCCCCTGTTACCTAGCAGTAAGTAGGTACCTGGGAGTTAGTCAGCTGTCACGGGCTGCTTCCTGGGGGTGGAGGCCTGGTCGAGGACCGGGCCGCGGGGACACTAAAGCCCCGAAATCACCTCAAGATAACCTCAAGAAGAAGATAGCCCTAGCAGCTGACTAACTCCCAGGTACCTGTTTACTGCTAGGTGAACAGGGGCATCAGGGTGAACTCAAGATATCTCAAGATTTGCTTCGGAGCTCATTAACTGTTTAATAATTGTAAACAAAGCCGCAAAGATTGAGGAAAGATGGACAGGTTCGTAAGTGCTTGCGTAAGTGCTTCGTGAATCTGGCCCAAGGTTCGTAAGTGCTTGCGTAACTGCTTCGTGAATCTGGCCCCTGGTCTCTTGAGGAGTTATTTCCTTGTCTGGCCCTCCAGAGTCACGGGCTTCAGCTCCTCGGCCCCGGCACGTGAGAGGGAACTCTGATCATGTTTACAGCATAGAGAGAATGCCTGGAGTCTCGTGTATATTATTGAGGGTGTTGTAAGTTGTCAAGGAGATGGTGAGACAGCCGTTAGTAATTACCTAAGTGTAGTTACAGGATGAGAGCTACGCTCGTGGTGTCCCGTCTTCCCAGCACTCTTTGTGTGGCTGGAGGCGTGTTGGCCTCCTTGTTGCATCCCTCTCCGTCCCTTGCATCAGGCAAGGATTAACATATGCAAATGATCTGGGTTGATTATAGTAAACTAGGTTGTTGTTGCAGGTCACCTGTCTGTCTGTCTCTGTCTGATCTGTGCACTGTTCTCTCTCTCGGCTCTCTCTCTTCCTCTCTCCTCTCCTATCTCTCTCTCTCTCTCTCTCTCTCCTCTCTCTCTCTCTCTCTCTCTCGCTCTCTCTCTCTCTCACACACAGTTGAGAGGGCGGGACCAAAGAGCCAAAGCTCAACCCCCGCAAGCACAAATAGGTTAATAGGTGAGTACACACACACACACACACAACACACACACACACACACACACACCACACACCACACACACACAGCATACAGTGAGATCCAAGACGGGATCTCACCATGGGAACTGAATGAGTGTGCAGAGGCACTTTGCTTGCCACTCTCCATAGTGATAGTAAGTCACTGGAGACGGGAGACCTACAGAAATATGGAAGACGGCGAATGTGGTCCCAATATACAAAAAGGTGACAGGCAAGAGGCACTGAACTACAGGCCAGTGTCCTTAACTTGTATACCATGCAAGGTGATTGAGAAGATTGTGAGAAAAAACCTAGTAACACCTCTGGAGAGAAGAGACTTCGTGACAACCATCAACATGGGTTCAGGAAGGGTAAATCTTGGCTTACAGGCTTGATAGAATTTACGATCAGGTGACAAGATTAAGCAAGAAAGAGAGGGCTGGGCAGACTGCATTTTCTTGGTTGTCGGAAAGACTTTGACACAGACCCCATAAGAAGCTGGTACATAAGCTGGAGAGACAGGCAGGTCTAGCTGGTAACGGTGCTCCAGTGGATAAGGGAGTACCTAAGCAATAGGAAGCAGAGAGTTACGGTGAGGGGGTGAGACCTACGATTGGCGTGAAGTCACCAGTGAAAGTCCCACAGGGCTCTGTACTCGGTCCTATCTGTTTCTGATATATGTAAATGATCTCACGGAGGGTATCGATTCATTTTCCCAATGTTTGCGGACGATGCCAAAATTATGAGGAAGGATTAAAACAGAAGAGACTGTTGAGGCTTCAAGAAGACCTATACAGGCTGAAGGAATGGTCGAATAAATGGTTGTTAGAGTTTAACCCAACCAAATGTAATGTAATGAGATAGGTGTAGGGAGCAGGAGGCCAGATACAAGGTATCATCCTGGGAAAGGAATTTCTTCAGGAGTCAGAGAAAGAAAAAGTTTTGGGGGTTGATATCACGCCAGACCTGTCTCCTGCAGCACATATCAAGAGGATAACATCAGCTGGCATATGCCAGGCTGGCCAACATACGAACGGCATTCAGAAACTTGTGTAAAGAATCATTCAGAACTTTGTATACCACCTATGTCAGGCCAATCCTGGAGTATGCAGCCCCAGCATGGAGTCCATATCTAGTCAAGGATAAGACTAAACTGGAAAAGATTCAAATGGTTTGCCACCAGACTAGTACCCGAGCTGAGAGGTATGAGCTACGAGGAGAGACTACGGGAATTAAACCTCACTTCGCGGAAGACAGAAGAGTTAGGGGGGACATGATCACCACATTTAAGATTCTGAAGGGAATCGACAGGGTTGATAAAGACACGCTTGTTTAACACAAGGGGCACACGCACAAGGGGACACAGGTGGAAACTGAGTGCACAACTGAGCCACAGAGATATTAGAAAGAACTTTTTAGTGTCAGAGTGGTTGACCAATGGAATACATTAGGAGTGATGTGGTGGAGGCTGACTCCATACACAGTTTTCAAGTGTAGATATGATAGAGCCCAATAGGCTCAGGAACCTGTACACCTGTTGATTGACGGTTGAGAGGCGGGACCAAAGAGCCAGAGCTTACCCCCGCAAACACAACTAGGTGAGTACACAGGGGGTGCCTGGTAGCCTGGTGCTAGTGCGCAGCACTCGTAATTCTGTGGCGCGGTTCGATTCCCTCGCACCAGGCAGAAACAAAATGGGGCAACTGTTTTCACCTGAGATGCCCCTGTTAACTGCAGTAAGTAGGTACCTGGGAGTAGTCAGCTGCAACGGGCTGCTTCTGCTGGGGTGTGTGTGTGGTGTGGAAAAAAGTAGTTAGTAATAGTTGATAATTATAGATATTACAGATATGTTATTATATTTTAGTCACTAATTTACCGTTATCGGTAGTACTACAGATGGTAGTTAAGGGCTGTTAGGCCTTCACAGGTGGTAGTTAAGGGCTGTTAGGCCCTCACAGGTGGTAGTTAAGGGCTGTTAGGTCCTCACAGGTGGTAGTTAAGGACTGTTAGCCCCTCACAGGTGGTAGTTAAGGACTGTTAGCCCCTCACAGGTGGTAGTTAAGGCACCTCCATAGCACCTGGAAGAACAACAATTGAAATCTTAAAGAAAATGGGGTGGAGGAAGACTGCAGTTCACTCACACCTTCACCTCGAGGCGAGTACCTTGCATACCGGGGACATGACTCACTCCACCCCCTCCCCCAACCCCCTCCCTACATCCCCCCACGCCCCACCCCCTCTATCTTCACGCCTACCCCCCCCCCTCCTGCTGTTCAACTTCCACTCTCGTAATCTGTGTTAAATCACTGTGAACCGTTAAACCAGTTTGTTAATGTTTAACCCTGGTGTGTGTGTGTGTGTGGGTGTGTGTGTGTGTGTGTGGTGTGTGTGTGTGTGGTGTGTGTGTGTGTGTGTTGTGTGTGCGCGCGTGCGTCTGACGTTGCGGCGCTTTGTGTGGGTGTGTGTGTGTGTGTGGTGTGCGGGCGTGCGTGCGTGTTCGTGCGTGCGCGTGTTGTGGTGTGTTGTGTGTGTGTGTGTGTGTGTATTTGTGTGGTGTGTGTGGTAGCATTTGGGTGGGTGTGTGTTTGTGTTGTGTGTGTGGTTGTGTTTGTGTTCGTGCGTGGGCGTGCGTGTTGTTGTGTGTGTGGTGCGTGCGTGCGTGTTAGTGTTGTGTGGTGTGGTGTGTGTGTGTGTGTGTGTGGTGCTGTTGTACTCACCTAGTTGTGCTGGCGGGGGTTGGAGCTCTGGCTCTTTGGTCCCCGCCCTCTCAACTGTCCCATCAACTGGGTACAGGTTCCTGAGCCTATTGGGCTCGATCATATCTACCATTATAAACTGTGCGTGCGTGCGTTGCGGAGGTCACTAATGTCAAGGGCTCGCGGTGCGGCCCACCAGCTGTCTTCCTCTTCCCAACACACGCACCCACACACATCACACGCACGCACACCCACACCCCACGCTGCGCGCACAGAGTACACCCACATATGTAAGACCAGCACTGGAATACGCGGCCCCAGCATGGAGCCCGTACCTTGTCAAGCCCAAAGTGACGCTGTGGAAAAAGTGTGAAAAGTCTGCCACTAGACTAATCCCAGAAACTAAGAGGCATGAGTTACGAGGAAAGGCTGCAGGATAATGCACCTTACGACACTGGAAGACAGACAGAGTAAGGGGAGGAGACATGATCACAACCTCAAAATCCTCAGGGGGGAAGTGATAGAGTAGATAAAGATAAACTATTCAACAATGGTGGGACGCGAACAAGGGGACACAGGTGGAGACTGAGTACCCACATGAGCCACAAGAGGACGTAGAAAGACCTTGTTCAGTGTGGGGAGTAGTTAACAGTGGAATGCCTTAGGCAGTATGTGGTTGAGGCCTGACTCCATACACAGTTAAAAGTGTAAATATGATGGAGCCCAGTAGGCTCAGGGAACCTGTACACCTGTTGATTGACAGTTGAGAGGCGGTGGACCCAAAGAGCAGAGCTGGACCATGAAGGTACC
>WNGS01042666.1:0-18231 GCA_020271785.1 Procambarus virginalis
CCAGCAAGGAGGAGCCTGGTCGACGACCGGCCGCGGAGACGCTAAGCCCCGGAAGCACCTCAAGGTAAGGTGACCCTCTTTTGGCTGTAGGGTAAACACAGAGAGTGAGGGAGGGAGAGAGAGAGAGAGAGAGAGAGAGAGAGAGAGAGAGAGAGAGAGAGAGAGAGGGGGAGGGAGAGGGAGGGAGAGAGAGAGGCCGTCGTTAGTGGCAGTGTTGGGCAGCATTGTGACGTGAGGGCGCGCCTCCTCCATGTTGTGTCAGCTGCTTGCTGTATCAGTTGTTACAGCTGACCCGGTGGGTTGGTACAGCTGACCACCACCCCAGCCTACCCCAGGAGTGGCATGTGTGCACTGTACCACGGGGGGCCGTGTTGTGTGCTGCTGGGGACCCCGTTAGGAGCTAAAGGGGGTCAGGGGGAGTAAGGCTTGTGGCCATTTGCTGCGTATTGGAACATTTTGACATTCATAGAGGTCTTCCCAATCTCTCGCTCTCCTCCTCCGTGCCGCTCATCTTCACCCCTTCTGTCCTCCTCCTCCTCCGTTATTGTCTCCCTCTCCCTCTCCTCCGTCGTTTAATATCGCTCCACATTCCACTATAATAACTCGTGCCAGTATTGCCAGCCTCCCAGTTTCTGATATTCAACAATTTAATTAACATAAATTTCTCATGTTTGTCCCTTGTTGCGTCACTCTAGTTTGGCTGTGTACAGTATACACATTATCTGTAGGCCCCAGGTGTACCTGTCACTGACGGGTATGTACAGAGGGGGTATCTTGTATGTTGTAGATCCTTGTGTATAGTGTCTGCACACACATGTGACCTCTTCTTCCCTTGCCCTCCCTCCCTCCTCTTCCCCTCCCTCCTCTTCCCGCCTCCATCCTCTTCCCCTCCCTCCTCTTCCCCCCCCCCTCCCTCCCTCCCTCCCTCCTTTTCCCCCCCTCCCCCACTCCCTCTGATCCCCTCTCCCTCCCACCGCAGCCGTTGTCTATTTTCGTTGCTGGAGCGGGTGTGATCAGGTGTCTGGCTGCTAACTCACTGCTCTGCTCTTCCAAACCAATAAACAAAACTCCTCCCAAATCGCTATCGTGCAACACCACCTCTGGTTGCACCAATATTGTTGAATGCAAGACCTCGCCCCCCCCCCCCCGGGGCTATTTTCATTTTTTGTGCGCCATGCTGTACCCCGCCGCCCCGGTCACTGGGGGATAAGAGTTACGGTGACGCGGGTCGCTGGTTGATACCTGGTTGATACCTGGTTGGTTGATTACCTGGTTGATTGGTTCCCTTACTGGCCGCCACCGCTGCTGTCCGGGGAGGGGGGATGGGGAGAAAGGAATGGAACTACCAGGAGAAAACACCATGTCATTACGACTATATTGCACTTGAAAGGAATCAGGATAATTAGGTGTCCAGGACGGACCGAAACGTCGTCGTGCCTACACCTTCTAGTGTGTGGCCTGGTCAACAGGATAATTAGGATCACGATTAGGATTTAGGGTGAGACGGTGGAGGGCGGGGCGTGAGGAATGGTGGTGCCCAACCCCTTGGTCGGGGGTTTGAACGCCGACCTGTATGAAGCGAGACCGTTGCTCTCTACCGTCCAACCCAAGTGGGGGGTGGAGAGATGTTCTATGTATACAACATTCTCACTGTTGCGTCTGCAAGCTGGCGGGGTGGGGGTCGAGGAGGCCAGATGTACACACTAGTATGTCTTCGTCCCAGTCTCTGGTCAGGCAGGCAGGCATCTGCAGGGTTAAAATTATGATATTATTATTATTATTATTATTATTATTATTATTTGTATTTTTATGAAAAAGCCGAGGATGGAAAGGTGAAGTTGTCGGACAAGATTGTTTTTGCCTCTTTATAAGTGTGTTTTATTCTGTTGGTCTTAAGACGATCTGTTTTTGAGTGGATGATTTTGTCGTCAAAAGGAAGAACGCCACTTTCTTTCTCTTGTAATTTTTTTTTAAGGGCGGCTGTAAGTGTGGTTAAGGGTTGTCATGGGTAGTTCAGCTCACTCGGGTGTGGATAGCTCAGTGTTTTGAACCTTTGTATTGCGGGACGTCTAGTCTTCATGTTGTATTGGAGTCATGTATTGGACCGACTTGCGGCTAGATTCACGAAGCAGTTACGCAAGCACTTACGAACCTGTACATCTTTTCTCATTTTTGGCGGCTTTGTTTACAATTATAAAACAGTTAATGAGCTCCGAAGCACAGAGGAGGCGGTTTATAACAAGAACAACAGCTGATTGGCTTGTATTTCCTCTTTTAAATTGTTTAATAAATGTAACAAAGCCATCAAACGATGAGGGAAAGATGTACACGTTAGTAAGTGCCTGCGTAACTGCTTAGGTTAATCTGGCTCTTGTGTGTACCCCTCGGGTAAACCCAGTCTTGGTCCGCAGCTCTATGACTATTGAGATTGAGTGGGAAAGACCACGTCTTGAGCATCAGCCACTCATTTATGTTTTCTCTGCTGTCTTGCCGTTTGCCGTCCTGCGCGCCCTACGCTGCGGTGGTTCTGCTAATTCCCTTCCGGGCTGCCTAGCCCTCGCGTGTGTTCTGCGTGCCCTCGCTGCTGTTCTGCTTGCCCTCGCTGCTGTTCTGCTTGCCCTCGCTGCTGTTCTGCTTGCCCTCGCTGCTGTTCTGCTTGCCCTCGCTGCTGTTCTGCTTGCCCTCGCTGCTGTTCTGCTTGCCCTTCCGCCGCCCTCGCTGCTGTTCTGCTTGCCCTCGCTGCTGTTCTGCTTGCCCTCGCTGCTGTTCTGCTTGCCCTCGCTGCTGTTCTGCTTGCCCTTCCCGCGCCGCCCTCGCTGCTCGCCGCTCATGAAGGAGAACGGTCTTTCTTAATCTCTGTGCAACGGGGTTACTAATAAAAAATAATATATTCTTTAACCTAAAAGGGTACCTACCCTCTGTGTCATAGTGTAGGGGACCTCATAGCCTCGGATAAGAAAATAAAAGAGTACACAGGGAGACCTTGTGGATCCTCACTGCACACTTTGATATGTTTCTCTCTCTACCCCCTATTCTTTTTAGTGTGTGTGTATATTTACTAACTTTTATTTTAAAATGTTATTATACACAAAAAGGGTTACAACAATATTTACTTGTCAGGGTTATCATATGGCGGCTTGCACAATTGTAGAGCGCCTTCCGCTCCTCACTGCGCAGGAAACCATAGATTGCAGTTTAGTCATTACCACCTTTCTTCTGGATGGCCACATTATAGGCGCTGAAGAGAATAACTTGGCGTGATATTTATATTTATATATTAGATTATAATATAGATATATATATATATATTATAGTTATAAATATATATATATATATATATATAACAGTAATATATATGTATATATATAGATGAGTATATATATTTATATGATATTATATTATAATTTCTTATATATATATATATAATATCCGGTATGCCTATATATGTATAATAGTATATGTCTATATCTATATATATCTATATATCATCTAATTTTATATATATATATATATTCTATAATACTATATATCTATATATAATATATATATATAAAGATATCTATAACTATCTAATATATATATAGATTCTATCTATAATCTACCTAGATAGTATATATATATAGCTATCTTAAGTGTAGAATATATAATATATAATATAGGAGTTTGGGTAGCAGATGGGGTCCCACGGTCGTGGTGCAGTAGTCAGTTGACTCTGCGCACCATTATATATTATTATTTCGTGTAGGTCGGGCATTCGGGGTTTCCGCCAATTGATGCATCAAGATGCATCTTAGTGTCAGAGCTGAGAGCCTCTGAGTGGTGGTGCGCGCGGCTGTGGTGCGGTCTCGTTGGCTGGGTGAGTGGTCCTTCAACTTTTTTTATTGATGCTTTACCGCCTGGATTGGATATGGCCACGTAGGTGTGTCCGCCTGCCGCCGCTAGCTTGCCGCCACACCTGCCAGGTGGAGGGCCTCCACGGTGTCTATTGGGCTATAGAAAAATGCTAGGAAGTTGGCCTTGAGGTTTGGATGCTGAGCAGATGGTTTTCTCCATGCTGCGTGCTGCTAGTTTGGTTAACAGTGTCGTTGTTGTTGAATATCTTACGCTAGTGTATAAATTGGTGGTGGTTCAATGTTATCTTTTTTGTTTTTTGATTCCTCGTCGTGAGTTGTTTTTTTCTTTTCCTTTTTGTAGTCGTAACCATTTTGTTTTGGTATCGGTGATCTGTCTGAGATCGGAAGTTTTGCTTGGCTGCGCATGCGTGGCTGTACCCGCGCTAGGAGGGCGGCTAATACCTACTGCGGAGAAGCTGCCGCCCCTCATGAATTTCCCCTCTCACGCTGCCCATGTCGTGCTTAGCTTTTCCTCCTTTCCTCCTTCCCCACCCCCACCTTCTAACCTCCCTCTCCTTTCTGGCCTCCTTACCCCTCGCTATCTCCCCGTCCCTGCCAGTCCTACCCCTCATCGACCTTCTCCCTCGCCTGCCTCAGATCACCCGCTCATCTCTCCTCCTGGCCTTCCTACCACTCTACCCGCCTCTCTACCCTGCCTTCCCCCCTGCTACCTTCCCCTCCCTCTTGTCCTGCGCGTACCCCACTCTACCCACCCTCCCTGCCTGGTGTTCCGGACCGCACACCTCTAACCTCCCCTCACACCTGCCTCCATACCGCGCTCTCTTACCTTTCCCCTCCTCCGTCCTACCCCCTCTACCGTCTCGCCCGCTCCACTGCTCAAGGCTTCCCTCACACATACCTCTACGTGCGTTCAGTCACAGTATTCCTGTCAGCCCCACACGTGTGGTCTTCCTTCACACAGCCCCACCCGTCATCCCTCCACCAGTTTTTTTTTCACAGATCGAGCGATTTTCCCCCGTCTAGCCTTTGCCTGGCTTATCATTGACCCCACGCTACCAAGCTCTTTCTTGTCCTCACCCTCCTAGTCTAGATTACTTTGGTGGTGGGTTTTGTTTCTCGGTCTCGGGTCGGTGTTGTGATCTGAACGTAAATTCGGCCGAGCGTCAGGTCGAAGGTTCTACACGTTGGTTTCATGCACTCGCTCCCCGTCCTCCACCACCAGTCATTGCCCCACATCCCTCAGCACTCCCCGCCCTTTCCCCCAGCTTCGGTGCTATTCCCACGGCCTCTGCACCTGCAGCCCCGCTTCCATTGTCTGCCAACCCCCCCCAACTTGTCCCCCGCGCGGGGGGCAGACCGCTACTCCGGTGATGCCTTGGTGTCGGTGGCTGTGAGGAGCGTGAGCTCGCCATCAGTCACAGCCCCGCTCCTGTGCCAGGTCCAGGTCCACTACGTGGCGCACCATAGCCCGTTGCTACTTGCCCCGCGCTGGTGCCAGGGCGGTCCAACTACTGTTCACCATAGCCCGTGCTACTTCCTTTCTTCCGTCTGCCTGGTGTCGAATGGCTCACTTACGGTTTTTCACCATTAGTACCTTGCTTACTGTGCCGCCGCTCCTGTGCCAGGTCAGTTCCACACGGGTGGCACCATAGCCCTTTGTCTACTTGTCCTTGGCCGCTCCTTTCCATGGTCAGGCCTCTACGGTTCACCATAGCCCGTGCTTATTCGGCCTCCGCCCTGTGCCAGGTTCAGGGCCAACTACGTGCTCATCATAGCCCGTGTTACTTGCCGCGCTCCTGTGCCAGTTCAGCCACTATCGGGCGCTGCATGCCCGTGCTATGTTGCCGCCCGCGTCCTGCTGCTAGGTCATATTCTGCGACTAAGGGCTCACCATTAGTGCTCCGTTGCTATCTTTGCCCCCGCTCCTGTGTCCTGTTCGATTCCACGTGACGGGCTCTTCTTAGTCCCGGCGTACTTGCCTGCCGCTCCGTGCCAGGTTATGTCCATCTACTGGTCGTCATCATAGCCCGTTGCTATCTTTGCCCTCCGCTCACGTGCTCAGTCAGATCTCCATCGACGGGCTCTTTCATAGCCCGTGCTATCTTTGCGCCGCTTGCCTGTGCCGTTCATTCTCCACTCGCGGCTCAACATAGTGAATGTGCTACTTGCCGATCCGCGTCCTGTGGCCATGTCAGTCACACTAACACGCGCGCACCATAGACCGTGCTACTTGCACCCGCTCCTGTTCGCATCAATCCACTACGGTCTCTATCATGAGCCCGGTCTACTTGCCCCGATGCCTGTGCCCGGAGTCAGTACCACGTACGGGCGTCACGCATAGACGTGCACTTTGTGCGCCCGCTCCCTGGGCCAGGTCAGTGCTCCCCACTACGGGCCTCAGCCATGAGACACGTGCTACTGTGCCCCTGCTCACTGTGCCGGGTCAGTCCCACTACGGCTCACCATAGCCGCGACAGCTACAGCCCCGGCTCCTGTGTCAGGTTAGTCCACTACGGGTTCACCAGAGACCGTGCTACTTGCACAGCTCCTGTGCCATGTCGAGTCCAGATACGCTTCACCATAGGCTCGGCGTGCTACTTGTGCCCCGCTCCTGTGCCAGTGGTCAGTGGAAGTCCACTTAAGGGTCACCGACCATAGACCGGTGCTACTTGCACACCGCCCTGGCTGCCAGGTCCCCACTACGGGCTCACCAAGACCCGTTCTACTTTGCCCCGCGCATGTGCCAGAGCAGTCCTCTACGGGCACACATATCCCGTGATATTTGCCGCCGCCGCTGTGCCAGGCGCAGAGGATCCACGACAGGGTGCGGGTTGTGTGCACCATAGCTCCGTGTCTCTTTTGCCCCGCGCCTGTGACGGGTCAGTCCCAGCTAAGTGCTCACCATAGACCGGGCTTCTTGCAACTTCCTTGGTCCCAGTAACCGCATCTAAAACAGCGCAGCAGCAACAATAAAATTACAGATCTCCGTGGTGTAGTAGGTAAGACACTCGCCTGGCAATCCGCGAGCTCTTTGTCATGAGTTCGTATCCTTGCCGGGAAAGATTGACTGGGTGAAAATCCTTACTGTAGACCTACTGTTTAATCACAGTAAAATGTGTCCACGTTGTGTTTAACCCACGATTCTTCTGGCGGGTGGTGCGAGATCAGTATTCCAGGGACCTGCCCGAGTCGCTACGCGTACTAGTGGCATGTACAAGAATTGTACACTACCTTGTAAATATTATCTCAAAAAAAAAAAAAAAAATTACACAACCAATCCCGCTCCGTTTTTCCTGCTCTTGAGATAAGAGTTATCATTTTGTTTCACTATTGGAATCGATTTTGTTTGCATGTAGGACCGGTGGATGGTTGGAGGGATCCGTGCGTTGGTCCACGTTTCGACCTCCTTAAAACACGAGACTTACAATGTCACTAAGTCACAAACAGGGAGCCGGCGGGCCGATGCTGTGACAGCACGCTGTGGGTAAATGATCCTGTAGGTCCCGGGTTTCGATCCCGGGCAGCCGGCAAGAAACGACTGGTACTGAGTTTTCTTTTCAACCCTATGCCCCCTGTTACCTATCAGGAAATAGGTACTCTGGAGTTAGTCCAGCTGTCACGGGCTGCTTCCTGGGGGTGTGTGTGATGTGGTGTGGGAAAAATTAGTTAGTAAAACGTTGAGAGGCGGGCCGAAAGAGCAGCAGCTCAACCCCCCGCAGCACAACTAGGATATACTAATAATTTCCAACACAACCTAAACACGCGGAACTTAACCTAACTTTAGTTCAACATATACATCTAGAGTCTAGTCTAATAAACATCTTATCGTTTATATGATAAAATATGTGGATTTCAATACCCCCTTACAGTTAAAATTGATGAAGCGCTTTTTGTTTTGAGCGCCGCGTCTGCTGTCTTCATGCGTGGCCGAGGCCAAGTGAATAGAGGCGCGCGGTACACACAACCGTGTCCCTCGTTAACAAGAACGTCGCATGTTGGCCGTTTGCCCGTAGGGCCAAAGTTGTACGTATTTGAAATGAAAAAATATGAAAATAAATGTAGGATTTGTTTTTTCAACAACCGTCAGTTAAGGGTCCTCTGATATTTTAGGTGGGCAGGAAATTCAAAATTTCAAAACTTTAGATGAAACGTTAATGTAAAAAGTGTCCGCGTTAGTAACCTCTGCGCGTACCCGGACGTACTCAAATATAGAAACGGGAACAGACGGGTCACTTGGTTGAGTCTTTCAGATCAATGACTCCAGGAGTTGGGCATACGTGCCATATCGAGGCGAAAAGTGACGTTGTCTTTTTAAGGTCAGACGGTTAGACGTACAAGCTGCACATATCTTGCTTCCAGCCACGGCCCTACACCTTAATCAACACTGGCCATGGTGTTAAAACTCGTATGTTTGTTTTCCACACATGTCCATAAAGGTGCATGTTATATTAGGGTCATATCGGATGAAAAACGAAAAGTCGGACGTGAACAGAATAGTAAAAATGGATGGACCGAGCTGATTGTGGAAGAGTGGGGGTCAAAGGTTAATTTACCAGAGAAGCCTCAAGCCTGTGTGAATGTCTAACTATTTAGAGGGCTGAAAGATGGAGTAAAGGAAAGGTCCGAACCCTCGACATAGGTACGAACTGCGAAGAGTGAGAACGAGTAGACATGTATGATTTTCGCCTCTCCGAGGTGTGTGTCAACACAGGGGACACCACGTGTTGGCCCGGTGTGTGTCAACACAGGGGACACCACGTGTTGGCCCGGTGTGTGTCAACACAGGGGACACCACGTGTTGGCCCGGAGTGTGTCAACACAGAGGCCAACACGTGGTGTCCCTGTGTTGACACACTCCGGGCCAACACGTGGTGTCCTCTGTGTTGACACACTACCGGGCCAACACGTGGTGTCCCCTGTGTTGACACACTCCGGGCCAACACGTGGTGTCCCCTGTGTTGACACACTCCGGGCCAACACGTGGTGTCCCCTGTGTTGACACACTCCGGGCCAACACGTGGTGTCCCTCTGTGTTGACACACACCGGGCCAACACGTGGTGTCCCTGTGTTGACACACACCGGGCCAACACGTGGTGTCCTCTGTGTTGACACACTCCGGGCCAACACGTGGTGTCCCCTGTGTTGACACCCGCACACGTGCCCTGTGTGACCACCGACACGTGGTCCTGGTCCACACTGGACACTTTCTAGTGTTGACACACTCCGGGCCAACACGTGTGTACACTCTGTGTTGACACACACACGAGGCAGAAAATCATACATTTCTATCGTCTCACTCTTCGCCAGTTCGATACCCGATGGTCCAAGTGGGTCCGGCACCGTTCCTTTAATCAATGCTTTAAACCCTTTGGTCTAATGTTAGACAGTCACACAGGCTTAAGGCTTCCTCCTGGTAATTACTTGGACTACTCTCCACCACAGCTTCAGCATACAACAATTTATATACTTTCTGTTTCAGTCAAGACTTTTCGTTTTTCCTCAGATATGACAGATTATAACATGCAACCTCTATGAAATGTGTGGAAAACAAAACATACGAGTTTTAACACCTGGGCCAGTTTGGTGATTAAGCTGTTTAGGGCCTGGGCGGAGCAAGAATGTGTCAGTGTATCTGCAACCCTTCTCTTAAAAATAACGTCCTTTTTGGCTCGTATCGCGCACTATGACGCCATCTGGACGTAAGTTGTGAGTATGAGAACGAAATGAATGTCAAAGTGACGTCGTGTTCCGTATTTCTATTGAGTCGTCCTGGGGTACAGAAATGGGAACTGCATGAATGGTAGGAAAAGAGAGAACAAGGGTCTGGTCAGTTATAAAATTAATCGTTTTCATAACGTTTTGACAACTTTATGAGAATTTCCTGCCCACCTAACCTATCAGACCTCAGAGGACCCTTGAACTGCTGTTGTTGAAAAAAAAACCTAAATTTATTGTCATAGTTTTTTCATTTCAAATTACGTCCAAATTCGCCATGACGGGCAGACACGGCCAATATGCGACGTTCTTACTTAAGAGGACAGGTTGGTGTACGCGCGCCTCTATTCACTCTGTCCTCGGCCACCATGAAGACAGCAGACGCGCGCTCAAAACAAAAAGCAGCTTTCATCCAATTTTAACGTAATGTGTATTGAAATCCACGTAGTTCTCATATACAAATTTAGATGGTTTTTTATACTAGACGTTTGTATTAGGTTATGAACTTTTTTAAATATTTTAGTGTTCAGTCTCGGTGTTTAGTTGTGTTGGACATTTTATTGTGATCACCTAGTTTGTGCTTGCGGGGGTTGAGCTGCTGGCTCTTCGGCCCGCCTCTCAACTGTTGTCTATACATATTTTTTCCCAACTCCACAACATCACACACATCCCCAGAAGTCAGCCCGTGGAATAACAGCTGACACCCCAGGTACTTATTTACTGCAGGGTTGTAACAGGGCATTAGGGTGAATAACGAAACGCTCAACCGTCGTGTTTGTCTTGCCGGCGCCGGGATCGAACCCGGATCGGACACAGTATCATCGTACCAGCGTGCTGTCCGCTGCGGCCGTCCTGCTCCCTTTGCTTGTAAGCTTAGTGAACTGTGGTAAGCGCTCAGTGTATCAGGAGGTCCGAAACTGTACATCGCGGAGGTGAACAATGAAAACTGATTCTCTCCAAGAGCAAGAACAAGGCGCGGTGTTATAATTTTGTGTGTGTTTTAATGGGGGTAGATTATCAAGAGTGTGTTACATGTCTGTGTTACAGTGCCTACGAGTACGCGGAGCGTGTCTCGGGCAGTCCCGTGGAATACGATCGCCGCGCGGTGTCGAAGAAGTCGTTGTAACAACTCTAAGTACACGGGTGTTACTGTTGCATTAACACAGAGGCTACATGTTAAGGACATTTGCACTCCAGTAAGTCCTCCCCGGCCAGACGGAACGACTAAACCCATGACAAAGCGACCTCGCGGGAACGCCAGGCGATGTGTCTTACCACTACGCCACGCGAGACTGTAATGTGGTATGTTGCTTGCTGCGTGCTGTTTTTAGTCAGTTACGTGGACCCAGAAGTTGCAAGTAGCACGTGCTATGTTGAGCCCGTAGACTGACCTGGACCAGGAGCGGGGCAACGTAGGACGGGCTATGTGGAGCGCCGTGAGTGGACTACCTGGCACTGGAGCGGGGCAAGTCGCACGGGCTATGGTGAGCCCGTAGTTGGACTTACCTGGCAGGACGGCGGGGCAGTAGCAAGGGCTCTGGTGAGCCCGTTAGTGGGCTGACCTGGCACAGGAGTGGGGGCAAGTAGCACGGTCTTTGTGAACCGTAGTAGTGACTGACCTGGCACAGGACGGGGCAGTAGCAACGGGCTATGGTGAGCCCGTGTGGACTGACCTGCACAGGGCGGGCAAGTAGCACGGTTCCATGGTGAGCCCGTAGTGGAACTGAACCTGGCACAGGAGCGGGGGGAGTGCACGATGTGAGCCCGAGCGCGGCGGGGGGCGTAAGGTTGGTGAGCCCGTAGTGGACTGACCAAGCACAGGAGCGGGCAAAGAGTACACGGTCTATTGGTGAGCCCGTAGTGGACTGCCTGAGCAAAGATAAAATAAAGAAAAAGAAAGGCAAAATAAAGTGCAGTAGCACGGTGCTATGATGAGCCTTCGTAGTGACGGACCTGGCACCAGTGAGGCGGGGCAAGTATGCACGGGCTATGGTGAGCCCTGAGTGGACTACCTGGCACAGGAGCGCAATACACGGGTCTATTTTGTCCCGTAGTGGACTGCCCTGGCACAGGAGCGGGCACAGTAGCACGCTATGGGTTGACCCGTATCGTGACATGACCTGGCACGGTGCGGGCAAGTAGCACGGCTATGATGATCGCCCGTAGTGGACTGACCGTTGGCACAGGAGCGGGGCGAAGTTAGCAGTGCTATGATGAGCCGTCATCGTGGCTGACCTGGCACAGGAGCGGGGGCAAGTACACGGGCTTATGTAGCCCGTAGTGGACTGACCTGCCATAGGAGCTGGGCAATGTAATCACGGGCTATGTAGAGCCCGTAGGGCTGACCTGCCACAGGAGCGGGGCAGTAGCACGGGCTATGCTGAGCCCGTAGTGGCCTGACCTGGCCAAAGTAGCTGGCAAGTAGCACGGGCTATGTGTTAACCCGTGTGCTTACCTGGTCACAGGAGCGGGGCAAAAAAAAAAAAAACAGTAGCTACGGGCTTATGGTGAACCCCCGTATTGGCTTACCTTGGGCACAGGAGCGGTCAAGAGCACGGGTCTATTGTTAAGCCCGTAATGACTAGCTGCACAGGAGGGGCAAGTTGCTCTGGTCTAGTGGTGAACCCGTAGTGGCCTTACCTGAGCACAGGAGCGGTGCAGTGCTGACGCGCGTATGTGACCCTCTTACCCTGGCATAGGAGCGGGGCAAGTAGCACGGGCATGGGCTTGGGAGCCCCGTAGTGGACTGACCTGGCACAGGAGCGGGGCTCGGACTGAATGGACAGAGTAAAGCCTACTCACAAGCAAAAGAAACAAAAGGAATAACGAGAGAGAGTATGCCAACAAGGAGGGAGGAAAGGTGGGGGGGGGGGACTATGGAAGAGGGAATGATGGGCAGAGTGACGTGGAATAGAAAATGGCTGAGGGGAAAGGAGTGAGGGTGAGAGGTGAGGTGATGTGGGTGCATGAAATGGGGTATGGACGGACTGAAGGATTGAGGTCATGGGAAAAAACACCGGTAGGCCTTCGACTTGACCGCTCGGTTCGAATTTAGTCATGTCACAACACGCCCGGGAGACCAAACCACCACCAAAGTAACTAAGACTAGGGAGGGGAGCGAGGAAACTTAAAGATGATTGGGAGGAGGTGGGTCCAATGATAAGCACAGTGAATGGCGAGAGGAGGGGAAATGTGTATGTGACAAAAATGGGGAGCGATGGTGGGGAGGGTGTGTGAAGAGGACACCGCGTGTGCGGGCTTCAGGAAATACTGGTGCTGCGCAGTGAGGTTATGTGATGAGGGGAAAGCTTGAGCAGGGAGGGGAGGTACGAGGGGGGGTGCGAGGCAGGAGAGGGGAGGTAGAGAGGGGTTAGGAGGGAGGGACCGGAGGGGGTGTAAGAGGGGGGTATGGAGGCAGGGAGGGGAGGTAGAGGGGGTGTAGGAGGCAGGGAGTGGGAGTAGAAGGGGGGTAGGAGGGGTAGAGGGGGAGGGGGTAGAGGGAAGGCAGGGAGGGAGGAGAGGGGGGGTAGGAGGCTCAGGGAGGATAGAGAGGTGTGTAGAGCTAGGGAGGGGGGAGGGGGGCATGGGGGGTTGGGGGGGGAGGGGAGTATGAGAGGGGTAGGTAGGCAGGGGACGGGGAGGTATGGTGGGGGGGTGGTAGGAGGCAGGAGCAAGTAAGAGCAAATGGACAGCGTGAGAGGGAAATTAATGTGAGGGGAGGCATGCTTCCTCCCAGAGGCTTAGCGACACTACCTAGCGCGAGGTACAGGCCGCTGCGATAGCCAAGAAAACATATTCAGATATCAGAAGATCACGATACCAAAAAATGTTACGCAACAAAAGAAAAGAAATCCGGGGAATCAAAAACAAAAAGTACATTGAACACACCATTTTACACTAGCGTAATATTCACAAGAACTGTTCCCAACTAGAGCAGCAGCCTGGGAACCACTGTCTAGCCCAAACCTCAAGGCCAAATTCCTACATTTTTCTAGCCCATAGACACCGTGGAGCCCTCCCACCTGGCAGGTGTGAGCGGCAGGCAGCGGCGGCGGCGACACACGTGGCCATCCAAGCCAGAGAATGCTAAATAAAGTCTTAGGACTTACCCAGCCAGAGACGCAGCAGCCGCGCGCACCACCACTCAAGGCTCTCACTCTGACACTAAGATGCATCTTGATGCATCAATTGGGAAAGAATGCCGCCTACACTAATATTTTGGTAGCGAGACTGTCTACCACATACGTGGCCATATGCAACCAACATATATATTATATATATATATATATATATAAGTATATATATATATATATATAATATATAGTATAATATATATATATAGATATAGATATATATATATATATATATTATTATATTTATATGAATTAATTTATTTTAGCTTATTATTAATTTATTTTTGTATATTATATATATATATATATATATATTATTATTAGTATATACCTATATATACGTAATATATATAGTATATAGTATAAGTAGTAATACAAAATATATATATATATATATAATATATCCGACCTAGTTCTCTCAGCGCCGAAGGGGCCGCCAGAGAGGTAATGCTCATGCTCATGGTTCCTGCCCGCCATTGGAGGAGCTGGAGGAGCCACAACTGTGAAAGAGCTTGTACCTTGCATGTAACCAATGTTGTAACCCTTTTTGTGTAAAAAATTTTAAAATAAAGTTAGATATATACACACACACAAAAGAATAGGGGTGGTAGGAGAAGAACAATCAAAGTGTTCAGTGAGGTCCACAAGGTCTTCCCTTGTGTACTCTTTTATTTTCTTTCCGAGGCTATGGGTCCCTACACTTGCACCAGAGGTGGTACCCCTTTTAGGTTATATATATTTTTATTTTTTTTTACTTGTACCCCGTTGACAGAGTTAGAAAGCCGTTCTCCTTCATAGCGGCGAGCGCGAGGGCGGCAGGAAGGGCAAGCAGAACAGCAGCGAGGGCAAGCAGAACAGCAGCGAGGGCAAGCAGAACAGCAGCGAGGGCAAGCAGAACAGCAGCGAGGGCAAGCAGAACAGCAGCGAGGGCAAGCAGAACAGCAGCGAGGGCAAGCAGAACAGCAGCGAGGGCAAGCAGAACAGCAGCGAGGGCAGCAGAACAGGAGGCAAGCAGAACAGCAGCGAGGGCAAGCAGAACAGCAGCGAGGGCAAGCAGAACAGCAGCGAGGGCAAGCAGAACAGCAGCGAGGGCAAGCAGGAAGGGCAAGCAGAACAATAAATGAGTGTTCTGAGCTCAAGACGCTGCCTCATCTCAACTTGTCAAGAGCTTGGTCCCCAAGACTGGTTACCGAGGTCCAACCAAGAGCCAGATTCACGAAGCAGTTCCGCAAGCACTTACGAACGTGTACATCTTTCCTCAATCTTTGATGGCTTGGTTACATTTATTAACAGTTTACAAGCATGAAAACTTGCCAATCAGCTGTTGTTATTGTTTTAAACAGCCTCCTGGTGCTTCGGAGCTCATAACTGTTTAATAATTGTAAAACAAAGCCGCCAAAAATGAGAAAAGATGTACAGTTCGTAAGTGCTTGCGTAACTGCTTCGTGAATCTAGCCGCAAGTCGGTCCAATACATGACTCCAATACAACATGAAGACTAGACGTCCCGCAATACAAAGGTTCAAAACACTGACTATCCAACCGAGTGAGCTGAACTACATGACAACCCTTAACCACACTTACAGCCGCCCTTAAAAAAAAATTACAAGAGAAAGAAAGTGGCGTTCTTCCTTTTGACGACAAAATCATCCACTCAAAAACAGATCGTCTTAAGACCAACAGAATAAAACACACTTATAAAGAGGCAAAAACAATCTTGTCCGACAACTTCACTTTCCATCCTCGGCTTTTTCATAAAATACAAATAAATAATAATAATAATAATAATAATAATAATAATATCTATTTTAACCCTGCCAGTGCCTGCCTGCCTGACCAGAGACTGCCGAAGACATACTAGTGTGTACATCTGGCCTCCCGACCCCCACCCCGCCAGCTTGCAGACGCAACAGTGAGAATGTTGTATACATAGAACATCTCTCCACCCCCCACTTGGGTTGACGGTAGAGAGCAACGGTCTCGCTCATTGCGGGTCGGCGTTCAAACCCCCGACCAAGGGTTGGGACACATTCCTCCGCCCCCCCTCCACCGTCCTCACCCTAAATCCTAATCGTGATCCTAATTATCCTGTTGACCAGGCAACACACTAAGAGGTGAGGCACGACGACGTTTCGGTCCGTCCTGGACACCTAATTATCCTGATTCCTTTCAAGTGCAATAGATCCCGTAATGACATGGTGTTTTCTCCTGGTAGTTCCATTCCTTTCTCCCCATCCCCCCTCCCGGACAGCAGCGGTGGCGGCCAGTAAGGAACCAATCAACCAGTAAACCAACAGGTACACACAGTATCAACCAGCGACCCGCGTCACCGTAACTCTGCTACCCCAGTGACCGGGGCGGCGGGGTACAGCATGGCGCACAAAAATGAAAAATAGCCCCGGGGGGGGGGGCGAGTTCTTGCATTCAACAATATTGGTGCAACCAGAGGTGGTGTTGCACGATAGCGATTTGTGTGAGAGTTTTGTTTATTGGTTTGGAAGAGCAAGCAAGTGAGTTGAGCACCAGACACTGAATCACACCCGCTCCAGCAACGAAAATTAGACAACGGCTGCTGGTGGGAGGAGAGGGATCAGAGGGATGGGGGAGGGGGAAAAGGAGGGAGTAGGGAGGGATTGGGGGGGAAGAGGAGGGAGGTACAATAACAAGAATGATGGATGCGGAAAAGGATGAGGAGGAAGATGACGGAGGGAGGGTCAAGGGCAGAAGAGGTCACATGTGTGGTGGCAGACACTATACAACAAGATTACAACATACAAGATACCCCCTCTGTACATACCCGTCAGTGACAGGTACACCTGAGGCCTACAGATACATAGTGTATCACTGTTACACAGCCAAACTAGAGTTAAGCAACAAGGACACAACATGCAAATTTATGTTAATTAAATATGGTTTAATATCAGAAACTGGGGAGGATGGCAATACTGCACGAGTTAATTAAGTGGAATGTTGATGGGGGGGGGTAGGGCGATATTAAACGACGGAGAGAGGGGAGAGGGAGACAATAACGGAGGAGGAGGGACAGGAGAATGAGGTGGCCAGGATAGTCGGACAGCACGGGATGAGTATAGCGAGAGATTGGATGACCGACTATGAATAGTCAAAAGTGGTTCCAATACGCATAGCAATATGTGCTCCACCAACGCCTTACCTCCCCCCTAGGACCCCCTGTAGCTACCCTAGACCGTGGGTCCCCCCAAGCAGCACCAACACTGGCCACCCCCCGTGGGTACAGTGCCTACAGAATGCCACGCTACTCCTGGGTGTATAGGCAGGATGGGTGGTGGGTCAGCTCTTGTACTCAACACACCACGTGTCAGCTTGTAACCAATAACTGATGACGAGCAAGCATCGCTGACGGGACATAAGGACATGCAGAAGGAGGCAGCAGCCAAGCTCACGTCAACAAACGATGCGGCCCACCATAACACCGTGCACACTATACAGTATCTGGTCCTACATCTCACTCCCACCATCGCCTCTCCCTCCCCCCTCTCTCATCTCATCCTCTCTCCTCTCGATCCTCTCCTAGGTCTCTCCATCCGTTCCTCTCTGCTCTCTCCTCCCTCACTCCTCTGATGTTTGACCCTACAGCCAAAAGAGGGTCACCTTACCTTGAGGTTGCTTCCGGGGCTTAGCGTCTCCGCGGCCGGTCGTCGACCAGGCATCTCCTATTGCTGGACTGATCAACCAGGCTGTTGGACGCTGGCTGCTCGCAGCCCTGACGTATGAGTCACAGCCTGGTTGATCAGGTATCCTTTGTGAGTGTTTACTCCAGTTCTCTCTTGAACACACTGTGAGTGGGTCGGCCAGTTATGCCCCTTATGTGTAGTGGAAGCTTGTTGTAACCAGTCTCGGGCCTCTGAATACCTGGTTGGATACTGGTTGATGGGGTTTCTGGGAGTTCTTCTACTCACCAAGCCGGCCCGAGGCCAGGCGTAACTTGTGAGAGTTTGGTCCACTAGGCTGTTGCTTGGAGCGGCCCGCAGGCCCACATACCCACCACAGCCCGGCGGTCCGGAACTCTTGGAGGAATAAATCTAGTTTCCTATTGAAGATGTCCACGGTTGTTCCGGCAATATTCTTTATGCTCGCTGGAGGACGTTGAACAACCCGCGGACCTCTGATGTTTATACAGTGTTCTCTGATTGTGCCTACTGGCACCCATGCTGACTCTTCACTGGTTCTATTCTGCATTTTCTTCCATATCGTTCACATCAGTACGTTGTTATTTTAACTGTGTAGATTTGGGACCTGGCCCCTCCAGTATCTTCCAGGTGTATATTATTTGATTATCTCTCTCGTCTTCTTTCTAGTGAGTACATTGTGGCGAGCTTTAGGACGATCCCAATAATTTAGGTGCTTTATGCGCGTCTATACGTGTATCGTATATGTTCTCTGTATTCCCTCTATGTTAGCAATCTCTCCTGCTCTGAAGGGGGAAGTGAGTACTGAACAGTACTCAGACGGGACAGCACAAGTGACTTGAAGAGTACAAGCATTGGATA
>WNGS01042674.1:0-14000 GCA_020271785.1 Procambarus virginalis
GCTTTCTCTCTCCAGGATCGCCGTGATCGTTGCAGTCTTCGCTATCTAGCGCGATCCTTACAGCATCCTCACTCTCGCCTCTATCATGCTTTGACTTTTACCCCTCCTGTAGTTCCTGTTCCTCTTCACCTCCTTCCTCTTTCTGTCCGTTTGTCTCGCTTACAAGATTCTCTTTCGGTTCATCTTACTAATGTTTCTCCTCGTATTGTTCCCTCCTTACCCCCGTGGAGGGTCCCCCTTCCCAAATTTTGTACTTCTCTGACCCGCATCACTAAAGCTTTTACCCCTCCTACAGTTCTGAAACGCCTCTTCCTTGAGCACTTTTCTTCTCACTCCCACTCCGTTCCCATCTTCACCGATGGGTCAAAGTCTGCTGATGGTGTGGGCTACTCTGTTGTTTTTCCTGACCAGACTTATATGTGTCGCCTTCCTCCAGAGGCTAGCATCTTCACAGCAGAACTCTATGCTATTCTCTATGCTCTTCGTCTCCTGCTTTCCCGGAGACAGTCCTCCTTCGTGGTAGTAGTTGACTCTCGTAGTGCCCTCATGGCTTTAGGGTCCTTTAATCCCGTCCACCCTGTGGTCATCGAGATTCAACATTGGCTGTTTCTTATCTCCAGTAAATTTAAGTCGGTTGCGTTTTGCTGGGTTCCCAGCCATGTTGGTGTCTCTTTAAATGAGCGTGCGGATACTGCCGCTAATGACGCTATCCGCACTTGTCCTGTCTCCCGTAAAGGTGTTCCTTATTCTGACTTTTACCCAGTTATTCATGCCTCCATCCTTGCCCGTTGGCAGCGTTGTTGGTCTTCTGTTATTGGTAACAAACTGCGTACTCTCAAGAGTCATGTGTCCCAGTGGCCTTCCTCCTGCCACCATAACCGACGGTGGGAAACGGCTCTGGCTAAGTTACATCTTGGCCATACCCGTTTAACTCACGGTCACTTAATGGAGCGCCGCCCTGCTCCTTATTGTCCGAATTGCATTGTCCCTCTTACGGTCATACATATCCTTGTTGAATGTCCTGACTTCCAGGACGAGCGTGTGTCTTGTTTTCCGACTGCCCCCCGCAGTCGTTTGTCCCTCGATAGAATTCTTGGCGACTCTGATACTTTTGATATCGTTCGCCTTATGCGTTTTTGTTCTCGTATTGGCATCCTTGGTGATATTTAGCGCCCTCTGATTATCCCGCATTTTTGATGGTGCTACATAGCCTTCCCGGTTTGGTGCCTTCTTTTGATAATTACTTACTTTCATCGACATTTTCATGCAAATCATTATTTCCAGCAATGATCTTTATCAAGTAGTCTCCGTGGTGTAGTCGTAAGACACTCGCCTGGCGTTCCGCGAGCGCTATGTCATGGGTTCGTATCCTGGCCGGGGAGGATTTACTGGGCGCAACTACAGTCCTTAACTGTAGCCTCTGTTTAACTCAACAGTAAAATGTGTACTTGGATGAAAAAACGATTCTTTGCGGCGAGGATCGTATTCCAGGGACCTGCCCGAAACGCTTCGCGTACTAGTGGCTGTACAAGAATGTAACCAGTCTTGTATATATCTAAAAAAAAAAAAAAGTCTAATTATAGGAACAGTCTTACTTACTTTGGCTCTCAAAAAAAACAAGCCTTGTATAAAATATGTATCAAATATCAATGTTTTGCTCAAATATTATGATTGTCTTGTTAGTTCTGTAATAGTGCATAATACTGTCTCATTTCTTTCTTCCACAGGTATTCTGAAGAAGAAACCTATCACCCGATATCTTCCCAGACACCTGTGATCAGTCCCTCAAAACATTCGACAGGTATACTGATGAAAAAACTACTGCTCCATATTTTTCCTGACACCTGTGATCTCCTGTCCTTCAAGAAACATCTGTTGATGCCTTTGGATAATTACTGATTATTGTTTACTTTCTACTGACAGAATTATTAGGTGGACATCTTACTGATATTGCAACCTGTTCTACTGTTCAGTCATTAAAATGTTATCGACTTTGCAGTTGTTATCGACTCCTTAAATTATATATTTACATTAAAACTCATACAATTTTAAAAAAGAAAAATATTTTTTTAGTAAAGTTTGCTCTAGGGGAAGAAAAGATATCAGAAATGATATGAACCATGTCAGTGTTCATGGTGTCTGAAGCATTTTAACATGAAGATCAAATTTGTATCACTTATGAGAGTTCACACAGAAGATAAACCGTATCTGTGTTCAGAGTGTCAGAAATATTTTGCCTTTAAAAGCAATCTCGTTGCACACATGAGAGCTCATACAGGAGATAAACCATATCAGTGTTCAAGAGTGTCAGAAATATTTTGCCACTAAAAGCTATCTTGTTAAACACTTGAGAGTTCATACAGGAGATAAACCGTATCAATGTTCAGAGTGTCAGAAATATTTTGTTACTAAAGGCTCTCTTGTTACACACATGAGTTCATACAGAAGATAAACCATATCAGTGTTAAGAGTGCCAGAAATATTTTAGCACTAAAAGCCATCTTGTAAGACACAAAAATTCATACCAAATGTTAGACATGTTAGTCATGAGAGTCAGAAAATTGTTACGAAAAAACGACAGCATGAAGGAAGTTCATAATGGAAATAAATCATAACAGTGATCAGTGTGTCTTGCATATTGCGTAGAAAAAGGTACTCGTGAGATAACACATGTGTGTTCACATGGGAGATAAACTGTATCAGTGTCCACAGTGACTGAAATATTTTACCCTATACAGGCTTGCTTGCAGGAATCATGAGAGATAAATCAGAGTGTTGAGGTTGTCTGAAACATTTTGCTCACAAATGTTCTCTTCGAATGGTTTCCTATTGTTGGTGACATGGAGCCTGTTCTATTAGAGCTATCAGTATATAATTTGCCATCAACAGACCTTCCATAGAGGGCATCCTACTAAAGCTGACTAGCTCCCTGTAATGATTTCCTACTAAGTTAACAGAGACACGAAGCATAATTGTAACGATTTACTACTAAAATAACCGAGGCATCAGGTACAAGGAAACGTGCCCAATCGTCTCACTCTGCCATGGAATCGAACCAAACACGATCAGTTGTCAGTTGACTAGGGTAACACTGGGCAGGAAGTAAACATTCTCATGTTAAGTGTTGTTGTTGTTGAGTTAGGGGCGACGACGATCGTGGGATCGGATGCGCCCCGGCGTACCCGTTAATTAAGGGTGAATCGCGAAGCCAGGAAAGGCGAAACGCCAAGCCAAAACGCGAAACGAGTGGCGCCAAGCACTAGAAACTAATATGCCACACGGCAAAGAAACGCACAAAGGGAGAGGCATAAGCACATAATATAACAGGGCAAACAAACAGCCAGAGGGACACACAGGATTTCATAGGGCAAATACACAGGAAATCAGTATGCATACTTGCCCGGGAACCTGGCCCACGGGAACCATACATTGAATGCTTCCCAGAGCACCCACCGCCAAGGGTCTCGCCCATCTACCGGGGACGCCATAACATCCGGAACCGGGGCAACAAACACCCACAAAAAGGGGACCCAGATGGTAGTATTCATGCGGCGAGTAGTCGCCACTCGCCCCCACATGAAGGGAACCAGTCCACCACGAAAGTTCTTTGGTCCGTCAGACAGCAGTAACTCGGCAATCTCCGTCCAGTGACCCGGCGGCATCACAGACGCTGGCAACACGTCCTCCAGGGGCCCAACGCGCACCCTCACAAGAGTGAACAGACCCCAGGGCACCACCACAGGGGCACCCGCAGCCCCAGGCACACCACCAGACGACAGTAGGGAACCCGGATGGCGCGCATCGTTCCGTAATGTCACTACCAGGCCATGCCCAGCACCAGAGTCCACACCAACCCTGGCAATGGAAGCCACCACCCCCCACTGTGGAGAGTCCTCAGGCGGAGAAAGAACCGAAGACACGTCCGAGACACAGGCACCAGCACCAGCAGGCACATGGACCTCCGCCACCACGAACTGCGGAGACATCGACGTATCCGTATCCACACCGTCAACACCCGAAGACCCACAGTCACTGAAGTCACCAACATCGGCCCAGGCAGAAGACGAACGCCGGGAACGTTCGGGCTCCGACCGGATATCGTCAGGGTCGGAAGCGGACCCAGAAACACGGAGCACCACGAGCCAGACAAACAGAACGGCAGCAGCCTCTACCACAGGGGGAACTGGGCCACACACAGCAGGAGGCTCCGCAGCCACCCCAGCACCCAGCACATGCGAGACCCGAGGCACGGACACAGGGCCAGCGCAGCATCCGAAGACGAGGGAGAAGGCGGTGATGCCACACAGGTAGCACCAGGAAGGCCCACGGGAGCAGCTAGGACAGTGACAGGATCAGGCAGACCAAACGACAATACTGCAATACCCGGAGGAGGGTTGGCAACAAGTGGAGGAACGACAGGCATCGCCGGGGAGCTGCAGCAGCGAACGGAACGGAGCTGCAGCGCACCTCCTTAACATCTCTGGAGACTGCCTCCAGTGGGAGCAGCGGGAAATCCTCTTCTCGGAACAAGTTGACAGGACCACATGGAGCCTCAGAGCACCCTGCAGCCTGATGCCCCAACAGGCCACACCAGAAACAGGTACGAGGCTGCCGGGCATAATACACCCGGACGTAGTATCCCATAAGCCAGACAGAAGAAGGTATATCCGACCGCAGGCGCATTCCCAACATGCGAATGTTCGTTCACCTTCCAGCATACCGCCACGAAGAGAGCGTGTTCACCTGCACGCTGACAACAGTACCAAACCTCCCGAAGTAACGCCATAGGAAGTCTTCAGGAAACTGCAGGGACGCTGACATAGGTCAGGGCTCCACTACGATCCGAGATCGCCACAGAGCCGGCATCACTCGGCAACGACAATGTACGCCCCTCGTACCGACGGAGGAAGTCCCGGTACTCCTCCTCCCCCACGAACTTGAGAACAACCCGGTGGGCTGTAATAAGCTCAACACCATAGATAGCCTCCACCGGGATACGAAGTATGTCACACATAACCAGCTCTATGTCCGAATAACCAGCCCGACTAGTGAACTCCAAGCCCACGGAGTTCACACGCACAACAGGGGGAAGATGGCCTCCCATGTCAAACTTGCCACGTCAACACGCAGCCAGGCAGCAAAACAAACTGGGGGGGGGGGCAGAGACGCCCACACCACCTGGCGACCAAAACGGCAAACACCCCAACTACCAGTGACCAGGCGACACGTCTGCACCTCACGACAGCTCCAGGTGGACTCCCATGTTAAGTGTATCTGAAAAATCCATACTTATAAAACAGAATGTTGTTGTTGATGATTTATGCGCGACGATGATTGAGGGATCAGATGCGCCCCGGCATACCCATGAAGGGTTAATCATGAAGAATAATGGCATATAAATGTTGCCAATCTGTGGAAACTAATGTGCCTTGCAGGAAATAAACACATGAATGGGCAGATGATTGGGGAGCCTCCCCTGGAGTCCCTCAGGGTGACAAGCACAGACTCCACCCCAAACACAAAAAAACACCGGGTTGGCAAAACCAAAAACTTGGCTTCTGAGATGCAAAAAAGTATACAGTGCCCTCTGGCAGAGGAGAAACCAGCCGCCCACCACGTCTGAGGGCACACCAGGAGCCCATCAAGACCCACGAACTCCCTGCACCTCTTGGGCAAGCTGACGCCGACACTGTCACCCCGCCCGAAGAACCGGCCAGAATACGTTCAAAATCTATCACCTATCCTGTGACCCAAGGCGATATGTGCCCCAGGCATCGTAACTGTCCAGACCGTTAAAATGGAACGCCAAACGACAGTATAAAACTTCAAATCACAAAACGGAACGTCATCCGGCGGCCCCCTTGGCAATTCAGGTGTCCAAACGTCCGCTCATCATCAAGGTTGAACCAGGAGTCAAAGAGAATGTTTGTCTGTTTGTCCAATGTTGGAGGCCAGATGCTTGATCTAGCCTCGCCCAAACTGGCAGAGAGAATTGCTTGTGGAACGGAATGAACATTGGCTTGTCTGAGTCGCCAGAATTCAAAAGGGTCAAAGGGGACAGAGAGAGGCTGGTACTGAACTAGCTTGTTCATAAAATAGTGTAAATTAGCACATTTGGGTTTTAGTTATAACTATATATAGTCCATGTAATGGCAGGACAGAGGTAACATAGGCTTGTATGAGAGAATATGGGATGCTTATGTTTAGTTAGTTTAGCTTTTTCTCGGTTGAACTTGGTTAAATTTGTGTAGTATAAGTAGAATTTTTGCCAGATTTAGATAAATTTAGGTTCTAATAGGGTACATTTTTATAGGATATAGTAAATTTTCTTAAATTATCATAGAAATTTCTGACTTCACCTAACCCCACTCGTCCTAACCTAACATAACTAAGCCTAGAACCAATATGTCTGTTGGATGGTTTGCTTAAATAAATATGGGTGACATGACTGGAGAGGATGCAACAAGGTGGTATTAATAAAGTATTTAAAACAATGAACATATGCTTGATGAATAGTTTAGCACTAATAATGTTGAAACATTTATGGAAAATGTATGTGTGTGTTTTTATATTGATCTCATAGAATGTTAAATGTACCATTCATATTTGTGAAATTCTGAATTTTTGGGGATAATTTTTGGTTAAACTTGGAATATTATAAATGATGACCTAAACATACCTAGAAAAAAATATTATGCAAATTGTGTATTGAATGACCAAGTAGGGTATGATTGTATTTGTACAAATAGCACAATGATTATAATTGTGCAAGTTCTGTATTAATTGTGCACGTTATGTATTGATAGTATTTTGCTTAAATTGTATGATGATTGCAATTATGCATGATTATATTCCCGCAAATTGTGTAATGTTTATGCAAGTTGTGTAATAATTGTATATGTTATGAAAGTGAATTTGAGAGAATTATGTAGTTGTGTTTTTAATGTTTATGTGCTAGATGTGTATTGTTCGTATTTATGCTAGTTGTGCATTGATTATATTTGGGCAAGTTGTGTATCAATTGTGTATACGCTGTAATTGCATTTGTGTAAATTGAGTATTTGTACTAGTTGTGTATTTTAAATATTTGGGGTAGTTATGTATTGTATGTATTTGTGCTGGATACCTATTTGATTGTATTTTGCATGTTGTGTAATTATTATGAAAGACGTGTAATAATTGTGCAAGTTGTGCATTGATTGCACATGTTGTGAAATTGTATATGGACAAATTGTTTATTTGCGCCTGTTGTATATTGATTGTCATTGTGCAAGTTATGCAATTATATGGCAAGTTTGGTAATATTAAATATGCAAGGATGTGTATTACTTACATAAGTTTTGTATTAATTACCATGTTTTATAATAATTTTTGTGCGAAAGTTGTATTTATGCAACCTGTATTTTAACTGCTGAAGTGGAACTGGTGCAACTTTAATTTTATGCAAAATGTGAATTTGTATAATTTTTGTATTTGTTATCTGAAAAATAGGTCTTCGTGTGCTAGTGTGTAGCACATTTGGTGTATTGAGACAGTGTGTGTGATATTTTGTGAAAATTGTTAAATTTTAGCGATAGCAGGCGGCTCGACACCTGCGAGGCACTAAAAGTCAACACCAGCAATCAACATCCAATTAATTCACAACTATATTCTACCGTCTTCAAGACTCCCAACCATTATAGAGGCATCAAGAGGAAGTATGGGCCAATAGGCCCTCGGCAGTTACTTCCATTCTTATGCTCCCATATCCAATTAATACCCATAGTTTCGTGTTCTGTCTTGTGTTTGTCACATGTTTGTTCACCTCATCCAAAACTGTTGCACCATATAAACTCGCCCAAATGCGAGGATAAGTATGACCGATTAGCGTGTTTACAGGTTACAGTTGTGTGTGTGTAAACTAAAGTGATAGCCGAAGTGATAGCCGAAGCTATTTGAACCACTTCCCCGCCGGCACTCGGATGGTAATCTTGGGCACAGCATTTTATCAAATCACCTCATTTTTTGGGGCAACACGTGAGGAACACAAATGCGAACAAGCCTGAATGGTCCCCAGGACTATATGCAACTGAAAACTCACACCCCAGAAGTGACTCGAACCCATACTGCCAGGAGCAACGCAACTGGTATGTACAGGGATGCCTTAATCCACTTGACCATCACTACTGGACATAAGGAAGTGACAGCCGAAGCTATTTGAACCACTTCCCCGCCAGCACTCGGATGGTAATCTTGGGCATAGCATTTTATCAAATCACCTCATTTTTTTTGGGGGGGGCAACACGTGAGGAACACAAATGTAAACAAGCCTGAATGGTCCCCAGGACTATATGCAACTGAAAACTCACACCCCAGAAGTGACTTGAACCCATACTGCCAGTAGCAACGCAACTGGTATGTACAGGGATGCCTTAATCCACTTGACCATCATGACCGGACATAAGGAAGTGATAGCCAAAGGCACAGCATTTTATCAAATCACCTCATTTTTAAGGGCAACACGTGAGGAACACAAATGCGAACAAGCCTGAATGGTCCCCAGGACTATATGCAACTGAAAACTCACACCCCAGAAGTGACTCGAACCCATACTGCCAGGAGCAACGCAACTGGTATGTACAGGGATGCCTTAATCCACTTGACGATCACGACTGGACATAAGGAAGTGATAGCCGAAGCTATTTGAACCACATCCCCGCCAGCACTCGGATGGTAATCTTGGGCATAGCATTTTATCAAATCACCTCATTTTTGGGGGCAACACGTGAGGAACACAAATGCGAACAAGCCTGAATGGTCCCCAGGACTATATGCAACTGAAAACTCATACCCCAGAAGTGACTCGAACCCATACTGCCAGGAGCAACGCAACTGGTATGTACAGGGATGCCTTAATCCACTTGACCATCATGACCGGACATAAGGAAGTGATAGCCGAAGCTATTTGAACCACTTCCCCGCCGGCACTCGGATGGTAATCTTGGGCACAGCATTTTATCAAATCACCTCATTTTTTCGGGCAACACGTGAGGAACACAAATGGGAACAAGCCTGAATGGTCCCCAGGACTATATGCAACTGAAAACTCATACCCCAGAAGTGACTTGAACCCATACTGCCAGGAGCAACGCAACTGGTATGTACAGGGATGCCTTAATCCACTTGACCATCACGACTAGACATAAGGAAGTGATGGTTGAAGTGAGTTTTCAGTTGCATGAAAATATCTAGCAATCATTTCAAATCGTTTACCAGTCATAAAAGTGTTGAAACAAGGTATGTGCCAGAATCTGCCTGTTTGCCAATGCATTCTATGTCTTGGCAACGGGCAAATACCCATCAAGATCGTCAGTCCCAAATATCTGGCAATTTCTTTCACTGTCACTGGGTTCCCATTTGTGCTTTGTCCTTTGCCCAGTACGTGCCTTACTTTGGGAAACATACAAATTAGTTTCATAGGCAATATATTTCAACACTTTTTGAGTCAGAAAGAGTTAAATAAAACCAAAAACAGTGGTAGGTACAGGAACAATCAAGCCTGGTGTACCTAAAAAATTGTCCACAAAGGGTGCAGTATTGTCACTACACCACCCCTCATCAGAATCTGTTGGTACTGGGGTACGTGTGGTACGTCTGGCTCTGGCACGAGCTCCAGTACCTCGCCGTGCACGAGTGGCACGGCGCGGTACTGGAGTCTGAACCTCAGACTCCTCACTTTCATCACTACCAAAATCCTCATCGGCCGTCTCTGTTTCCAAATGTTCGCTACTTGCATCAGTATCAGTACCGACATCAGTTTCCTCACTAGATGATCCAGACAAATCGTCAAATACAGCTTGAAACTTAGAGGGAGTTATTCTCGCATGCTTGTACTTCTCCTGCACACTACTTAGCTTCTCCTTTTCATGCATTTCTTTCGCAATTTTCTTCCTGGAAGGGCTTTGTTCATGATCACTATTCATCGTGGAGTAAGCGTAGATAGTTTCTAAAGCCGCAGTAAGAAATATAGCCACGGAAAATAGCCTAAATGTTCACACGTTTGAGACACAAGGGGAGGCGACACCGGTCACAACAGTGGAGCAAAAACAATGGGCCTACGGCGTGTGCCGCGCCGCCTGCGGGCCACGAGGCTCAACAAAGAGAATGGGAAGACATAGGCGCGCATTTTAAAACCAGTCCCCCTAAAATCGGATAAAAACCTGATTTTTGGCGATTATTTTAGTGGAAGACACAGCATTGCGTCATCTCCGAGACTACCGTCAGTAAACGGATGACGCAGCATTGCGTCATGCCCGGACGAAAGTGCTAGTAGGCATCCTTCAGTCTCGCGAGACTATGGAGTTGCGCCCTAGCTGTCAATCCTGGTGCAGTGTCTGGTGTGACTGATGAGGCCAATCCGAGAGTGGCAGTCCATCCCACACCGAGCACAAACGAAGTCCGATTCTGGTTTGTCTTCCTGGCAACCGGCCTTCTTTCTCTGTCTCTTTGCCTCCGATTCCTTGGCAAGTGACTCCTCGAACTTGGAGAGACCTCTTTGAACAGACTGCCCCAGGCTAAACGGTCTGCAGCCAGTGTCTCCCACATAGCAAGATCAACGTCCAAGGCTTTCAGGTCCCTCTTGCATACGTCTTTGTACCATAGCTGGGGCTTGACTGTTGGACGCTTTCCTGCATCAGCTCTACGTACAGGAGATCCTTGGGGATCTGCCGTCGCCCATTCGCACAACATGCCCGAGCCAGCGCATTCGTCTCTGCTTCAGCATTGTGTACATGCTGATGATTCTTGCTCTCCCCAAGATGTTGTTGTTTGTCACCTTGTCCTGCCAGGTAATGTCCAAGATGTGTCGAAGGCAGCGCATGTGGTAGGCATTCAGCTGTCTTTTCTGACGGGCGTGGAGTGTCCTAGACTCACTGCCATAAAGGAGAGTGCTCAGGACACAGGCTCTGTAAACCTGAATCCTAGTATACTCAAGTCAGCCTATTGCAGGCCCACACTCTCTTTGTCAGTCTGGACATGGTAGTAGATGCCTTACCGATGCGTTTGTTTAGCTCCGTATCTAGAGAGAGGGAGTCAGAGATTGTGGACTCCAGGTACACGAAGTCGTGAACGACTTCCAGTTTGGAATCGGAGATGCCGATGTCAGGTGGGGAGATCACTCCTTGTCCCATGACTTATGTTTTTCTTCAGGCTGATGGTGAGTCCGAAAGCCTGAGAGGCCTCGCTGAAGCAGGTCATGAGCCGTTGGAGGTCTTCAGCTGAGTGGGCAGTGATTGCTGCGTCGTCGGCAAAGAGGAAGTCGCGCAGACACCTCAGCCGAACCTTCGTTTTGGCTCTCAGCCTGGCGAGGTTAAAGAGCTTTCCATCCAACCTGGTCTGGAGGTAAATGCCTTCCGTGGCAGATCCGAAGGCGTGCTGCAGCATAACTGCGAAGAAAATCCCGAATTGGGTTTGAGCCAGTACACGATGCTTTACTCCACTTCGGATTTCAAAGGCGTCTGATGTTAGGCCATCAAAGACCACGGTGCCCTTTATGTTTCATGGAAAGATCTGATGATACATATATATAACAAAGGCCGCAGCTCCTTTATATGTAAGGATTCCATTACTCTCAAATCTGACTGGCCATTTATACAAGTGTCCAAAATTTTAAAATCAAATTCCAGCAGAGAATGATTAAACTCATAACAATGGTTTCTAATCTCCGAAAATGCTGGTTTAGACAATGGTAATCCAGTCCTAAAAGAAACTCCCCGGTGCTCAAGTATCCTAATCTTAAAGTTCCGAATGGAACTCCCGATATATCCAGCATTACAGCTGGAACAATTATACATATATACGATATTAGAGCACAGGGGGGTAGGCACTTTATCTTTAAATTTAAAATAAGAGCCTATGGTATTAGTGTTGACAAAAATAAATCTAAAGTCTACTTGAGGATAACAATGCTGCAACATTTTCCTCAAACGACTCCTTACAGAAAAACTAATAGTGCCATAAAATGGTAATTTAATATATTTAATATCCCTTTCTAGTGTTGTAATCAGTTCTGACAAAAGCGTCGGTAGTACGCACACATACCGATAAATCGTTGAATGTCCTTTTTAGACCTGAGCACTGGATAGTCCAGAATAGCACTGATTTTGTCTTGTCGAGGTAACACTTTTCCTTGGCCCACTTCATAACCGAGGTACGTCACTGTGCCTTGGCCAAAATGACACTTTTTAGCATTTAAGGTTAGATTTGCATGTTTCAACACTGTGAACAACTGCATAACCTAGCTATGTGGTCAGCCCAATTAATATCAAAGAGCACAATATCATCTAAATACGCCCGACAATTTGGCACATTAGCGAGCAAAGAGTTCATTAGCCTCTGGAACGTGGCAGGGGCATTACGCAAGCCGAATGGTAACACTTGATACTCAAACACACCCTCGGGGGTCACAAACGCCGTTAGTTGTTTAGCACGTTCAGTGAGAGGGATTTGATAGTACCTCTCGATAGATCGATTTAGATACATACGTGGCGTTCCCGATTTCGTCGATACAGTCCTCGAGACGTGGCAACGGATAGGCGTCCACTATGGTCACCTTGTTGAGCTGCCGATAATCGGTGCATAATCGCCAGGAGCCATCTGGTTTGGGGACCAAAAGGCAGGGCGAGCACCAAGAGCCCTGGCTCGGCCTGATGAGGCCGTGCTGGAGCAAGAAGTCGACCTCCTTACGGACGATGGCCTTCTTTTCCGGACTCATCCGATAGGGTTGAAGGCGAATGGGGGTGTAGTCCGTCAACTCGACATCATGGTAAATGGCATCAGTCTGGGTCGGGACCTCCCCGAACAGACTGGAGAATTCGTCAAGCAACGACTGCACCTCGTCACATTGGGACATCTGCAAATGGGGCAGTCCCTCCTCCACAGCATTCACAGAACTAGAATTATTGAGAATGAGATTAGTTGGGTCCCCAGAACAATCATCCCCTCCCTCACTGGAAATGGAAACATTGGTTAGTGCAATGGCCTGGGGCCCTGGAACTTCTTCAGCCGATTCACGTGTACGAGCATTACCTGTTTACGCTTATCAGAGTGTCTCACTTTGTACGTGAGGTCCCCAGTCTTCTCTGTCACAATGTAGGGGCCCTCGTACTTGTGGGACATAGTGCTCCCCAGTCGAGGCTTTAGTACCAGGACAGGGTCACCGGGCTGAAATACCCGCAACTTAGCCTTGGCATCGTTCCGTTCTTTCATATTCTCTTGGGCCTTCCCAAGATACTTTAGTGCCGCAGCCTTGCAGTCCTTGAGTCTCTGGTGGTGTTGCGCAAAGAAAGCCGAACCTTCGGTTAACGTTACGTTCCCTAACAGATTCTCCTGTAACATTTGCAAGGGTCCACAAACTTTATGGCCAAGACTAACTCAAAAGGAGAACAACCCAGTGAACTTTGCAACCCCTCCCTAGCAGCAAACAAAACATACGGCAAGTTCTCGTCCCAGAAGGTATGGGAACTCTCGCACGATGTCTTCAACATCTGCTTCAGAGTTAGATGGAACCTTTCAATGACCCCCTGACTCTGTGGATGGTATGGGCTGGAAACCTTATGAGTTATTCCATGGTCCTTACAAAATTGTTCAAAAATATCAGACTTAAAGTTAGTACCATTGTCAGTCTGTACAACCGAGGCAGTCCAAAAGTGGAAAAAAATTGCAACATACGAGCAACAACAGTCTTTGCTCGGATGTTCCTTACAGCAAAAGCCTCTGGGTAACGAGTCGTGATACACATCATCGTAATTAGGTAAATATTTCCAGACTTAGTTCTAGGTAATGGACCAACACAATCCATTACCACATGAGAAATGGTTCCTCCGGCACGACAATAGGCTTAAGAGGAGCTTTGGAGTGGAGTTGGTTGGTTTCCCAACAAGTTGACAGGCAATACATGCATTACAAAATTTTGCCACATCGCTTTTCAGCTTGGGCCAGAAAAATACTTGCAGATTTTGTGA
>WNGS01042675.1:0-13172 GCA_020271785.1 Procambarus virginalis
TTGGAACCACAAGTGACCAAGAAATTGAAGAGGGCAACACAGTAGGGGGAATTAGGTTACTTACCAGTGAAGAAACAATCGCCCTAGAGATACAGCAAACTGCCGACTCACTGAGAGAGAAGACCCTCCCAGAGTACCATGGGAATCCACTGCTCGGGACACAAATGCCCCAGACATGGGACCTCTATTCCTCCAAGCATCAGAGGTATACAAAGCCATCATGTCATTCCACCAGCTCAGCAGGGGGATACACTGGAGTAAGACCTCAGCACCTCAAGGAGATGACAAACCCAGTTCTCGGCGAAGTTGCCGAGACACTGCTGTCAGAGATCACGAAGTTTGTCACGACTGTCTCTCCGGGTTGATCCCAGATACAATAAACCGTTCTTCTTCGGAGCATCCCTTTGTGCCCTTAAGAAGAAGGATGGTGGAGTCAGACCCATTGCCGTGGGCAACACACTTCGGCGCTTGTTGCTAGGGCAGCTGTCAGAAAAATCAGCATAGACGCTGCAACGATGCTTCGACCCCATCAACTAGGTTTTGGTGTCCCCCATGGCTGTGAAGCAGCAGCTCATGCAGCACGAGCCTATATCAAGGACCTCCCAGAAAATAAGGCATTAATTAAATTAGACTTTAAAATGCCTTCAACCAGGTAAAAAGGGATGTGGTACTGGAAGCAGTGTTAACCAGCTTTCCTTGTCTACTTCCTTCGTTTCAGCAGGGTACAGTAGGGAATCGACACTGTTGTTTGGGGAACATGAAGTTGTTTCCGCAGAAGGTGTCCAGCAGGGAGACCCACTTGCCCTTTTTCTTTTCTGCATGGCAGCTAAGGAGGTCACAAGTAGGGTGTCCAGCGAATTCAAACATCTGGTTCCTGGACGATGGCCCTGGCAGGGACACAGGAATCCTGCTAGGAGATCTTCAGCTAGTGAAATCTAGGGGAGAGGAGTTAGGCCTTACACTAAATCCATCAAAGTGTGAAATCATATCGTCCAACCAACCAATCATAAATGCAGTACAAATCTTATTGCCAGGAGCCCAAGTGATCGCTCCCACCGACAGTGTGCTGCTAGGGGCACCTCTGGGCTCGAACGCCATTGAGGTAGTCCTCAAAGAAAAGCTTAAAGACCTGAGGAGGATGGAAGCGCGAATAGGGGCTTTGGATGCTCATGATGCGTTGTACCTTCTTACAGGTGCCTGGCCTTGCCCAGACTTACCTATTTCCTCAGGTGTGCTCCTTCTTTTGACAGCCCAAAATTAACGGAATACGATTCACTCCTAAAGACAATAACTATGAAAGTGTTAAACCTCTCCCTGCAAGATGACCAGTGGACCAAGCAACGCTCCCAGTTAACTCGGGGGTATAGGTATTCGCAAGGCGACACAGTTAGCATTGCCGGCATTCTTATCCTCGACCAGTGCTACAAGTGAATTAGTGAAGGAAATACTACCAGAATACCAAGGAACTCATTGGGATTCGTGATCCCAAATTTGTGGAAGGAGCTGTTCGGTGGGACACACTCGCCAATTCACCACACCCGACCAACTTGTCCAAACGACGGTAAACAGCCAAATGGGATAGCCCCATAGTGGAGAACATCGCCAAAGCATTGCTGGACGTAGCTTCTCAGAAGGACAGAGCGCGTCTCCTAGCTGTGCAAAGCCCCCATGCTGGGGACTTCCTGTTGGCAGTCCCTAATCCGCCTTGGGCACCCGCCTGGATCATCGGCCCTAAGTATTGGTGTTGCTCTGCGCCTTGCCGCCCCTATCTCCACGAGCACCGTGTCTTTGCGGCCAGGCACGGGCAGACCAATACGGCAGCCATGGTCTCATCTGTCGTAAGACACAGGGAAAGATGCTAGACACGAGGCAGTCAATGACATCATCAAGAGAAATTTGGCTACAGCTGGGTGTCCAGCACAAAGGGAACCCCAGTTGTGCAGACCTGACAACAGCCAAAAACGCCCAGATGGAGTCACCCTGCAGCCTGGAGGGAAGGTAAACAGGTCGTATGGGATTACACCTGTGCATCTACATTGGCTGATACCTATTTACGTTACAGCTCAGCGGAGGAGGTGGGGCAGCCACCTTCAGGGAGACCCAGAAAACCACAAGTACAGAGACCTAGAACGTTGTTACAGGTTCGTGCCGATAGGCTCAGAGACTTGGGCGCCTGGGGTAAATGTGCACTCAAGTTTTTAAAGGAGTTGGTGAGGAACTCATGGGAAAACTAGAGACCCACGAGCAGCCAGTTTCCTGTTCCAGCGCCTCAGTGTCGCAGTACAGAGGGGAAATGCGTGCTGTATCCTGGGTACGCACCCAACCTCCGAGGAGCGGACGAGGTCTTCGAACGCTGATTGTTTAATTGTTATATATTTGTGTGTGTGTGTGTGTTCTCTGTAAACTGTAGCATTGCAATAAAATAAAACAAAACATACAAAAAAATAATAGGGGTGGTAGGAGAAGAAAAGAATTAAGTATTCGGTGAGAATCCACAAGATCTTCTCTGAATGCTCTTTGTTTTCTTCTTCGAGGATGTGGGTCCCTGCAATTGCACCAGAGGTGGTACCACTATATATATATATATATATAGATATATATATATATATATATGTTATATATATATTTTTGTTAATATTTCTGATTATATATATATATATTATATATATATATATATATAATATACATATATATATATATATATATATATTATTATATATATATATATATATATATATATATATATATAAGTGTCGTACCTATAACAGAGAACGACTCCACCATATGCAAAGCCCGATTTGCCTAATAAGCCAAGTTTTCATGAATTAATGTTTTTTCGACTATAACTAACCAGACCTAAACTTTTCGCTACCTAACCTAACCTAACTATAAAGATAGGTTAGGTTAGGTAGGAGGGTTGGTTAGGTTCGGTCATATATCTACGTTAATTTTAACTCCAATAAAAAAAATTGACCTCATACATAATGAAATGGGTAGCTTTATCATTTCATAAGAAAAAATTAGAGAAAATATATAATTCAGTAAAACTTGGCTTATTAGGCAAATCGGGCCTTGCATAGTAGGCTGTAATGCGTTCTGGCTACTAGGTGTACATATGATATATATACATATATATATATATATATATATATATATATATATATATATATATATATATATAGATAATATATATAATATATATTTATATATATATATATATATTATTTATTTATATATATATATGTATATATATATATATATATATATAAATTTATGGTTGAAAGCCATCGATGAGGTCCTTGATAAGAAAATCGCCGACCTTAAGAGGATGGATGGGAGGATTGAGGATATTGATGCTCATGATGCACTCTACCTCATCACCAGATGTCTGTCCCTCCCCAGGTTAACCTACTTTCTGAGGTGTTCACCATCTTACAGTAGCCAAAAACTAAGTGAGTATGACCGGTTACTGAAATCAATGCTAGAAAAAGCCCTTAACCTATCTTTTGATGACCTGCAGTGGAAACAAGCCTCTCTTCCCGTAAGACTTGGGGCCTCGGAGTTCGAACAGCAACGCAAATCGCTGTTCCAGCCTTCCTGTCCTCCTTATCAGCATCCGACGACCTTGTGAAGGAAATTCTACCTGCCCACTTACATCAGCTGGCAGGTGTACATGATCCCAATTTTACACGCTGTGCCACAGAGTGGGCCTCTCGTGCAGGCCCATCACCTCAACCACCATCCCCAAAAGCCCACAGGCAATCCAGCTGGGATGGCCCATTGTAGACCAAGTTGCTGCAGAGTGCCTGGGTGCTGCAACAACACAACACGACATTGCTCGCCTCACAGCAGTAGCAGCCCCTCATGCAGGGGATTTCCTGTTAGCAACCCCAATGTCGGCAACTGGCACGCGTCTCACACCACACGCCCTCCGAATTGCTGTGGCCCTCCGCCTTGCTGCCCCAATCCACACCAGATATAGGTGTATTTGCGGCGAGGTGGTGGCTGACAGGTACGGCCACCATGGCCTACTCTGCCAAAGCACGGGAGGATGGCACTCGAGGCACAGTGAAGTTAACGACATCATCAAGAGGAGCCTCACCACAGCTGGATGCCCAGCCGAGAGAGAGCCTCGTTACCTAACGCCCCGTAACTCTGATGCTCTTATTGGTCGCCCGGATGGTATCACAGTGAACCCCTGGAAGAATGGCAAGCAGTTGGTATGGGACTACACGTGCGTATCAACCCTGGCTAACACCTACATTGACCTCAGTGTTGCACAACCAGGTGGCGCTGCCACCCACAGGGAAGCAGCCAAATCCCGTAAGTATAGAGAACTTGATCACCACTACAATTTTGTCCCCATTGCTTCTGAGACACTCGGCGCCTGGGGTAAAAGTGCTACCAGTTTTTTGAAGGAACTGGGTTCTAGGCTCATTGAAACAACAAGGGACCCTAGAGCTGCCAGCTTTCTTTTCCAGCGCCTCAGCGTGGCGATACAGAGGGGAAATGCGCACTGCATCCAGGGTTCCTGCCCGCCATCTGAGGAGCTGGAGGAGCTCGACAACCTATGATAACCATCTTTGTAACCTATATGTAACTCCTTTTATATATATATATATATATATATATATATATATATATATATATATATATATATATAGGAAGGGAGTACCACCTCTGGCTGGAAGAAGGGGGACCCATAGCCTCGGAGGAAATCACACATAACGCATTGGAGGGAATGTAGGTCCCCTCCAATACAGTTTCTGTGTGCTTTTCTCCTACCACCCCCTTCCTTTTTTTTATGCTTTATTGTGTATTTAAAGGTTACAAAACATACAAGACAAATGCCTAAAGGTTATGTATCTCTTGAAGCTCCTCCGCTTCCGGACAGGAACCGAGGACGCAGCAAGCATTTCCCCTCTGGATCGCCACACTGAGGCGCTGAAACAAAAAACTGCAAGCCCTTGGGTCTCTGGTGACGTCGATGAGCTTGGAACCCAATTCCTTGAGAAATCCCAAGGCACTCTTGCCCCAGGGGCCATGCGTCTCAGACGCTATGGGAACAAAGAGGTATTGGCCTGCCAGTCGCCTGTATTTGAGAGATTTTGCTGTTTCCCTGTGGTTGGTTGCCCCACCTGCTTGATCAGCTCCGAAGTGTACATAGGTTCAGCCAGGGTGGATACACATGTGTAGTCCCACACCAACTGTCTACCCTCCTTCCATGAGTATATGGTGATGCCATCAGGGCGAAGTGCGGGGAAATCCGGGTTCTGGACCCCTAGGATGCGAGGTTCTCTCTCCGCTGGGCACTTAGCTGAGACGAGGCTTCTCTTGATGATGTCATTGACCTCGTTGTGTCTTGCATGCCAGCCCTTTGTGCTTCCGCAATGCAACCCATGCAGTCCGTATTGGTCTGCTTCCACCCTGTTGCAAATACACTTGTATTCAGTGTGAATTGGGGCACCAAGGCGGAGGGCCACTGCTACACGAAGGGATTCTGGATCTAGGCGCGTGCCCATTGCTGACATGGGTACTGCCAGGAGGAAGTCTCCTGCATGGGGGGCACGCACTGCTCTGAAGCGGGCTTTCTCCTTGTCTGATGTTGCGGCGCTGAGCATGGAATCAGCTACTTTTTCCACTAGAGGGTGGTCCCAGCCGGACTGTTTGTGTTGTTTTGTTGGCTCTATAATGGTTGCTGGGGCTGCCAGAACATCCCACTGATTTGAACATTCAGTGAAAGCAGGATCGTGTATTCCTGCTGAATCTCTCAGGGTTGCAGGTAAGATATCTCTGACGAGGTCGTGCGATGCATGGGAGGAGGAAAGGAAGGCTGGTAGAGCAATTTGGGAGGCTGTGCGGACACCAAGGCCGCCAAGTCTTACAGGAAGGTTGCTTGCTCCCACTGAGAGTCGTCCAATGGCAGGTTCAGGACTTTCACCAGCATGGACCTCAGAAGGGTGTCATACACATTTAACTTAGGGCTGCTGTAGGATGGAGAACATCTCAGAAAGTACGTCAACTTAGGGAGAGACAGGCATCTTGTGAGGAGAAAGAGAGCATCATGGGCATCAATCTTGTCAATCCTGTCCAGCATTCTCTTTAGATCAGTGATTTTTGCAGCCAGGACCTCCTCGATTGCTCGTGGGCCAATGGGGGCACCCAGGAGAGTGCAGTCCGGTGGCTCGACAATGAGAATGTCTGGAAGAACATTTTGTATTTGCCCAGTGATGTCTGGGTTGCGGGAAATTATTTCACACTTGGATGCATTGAGAATGAGGCCTAAGGCTGCTCCCTGCTCCTGGATTTTCCTTATATCCTCCAAAATGGTTTCTGGGGTTCCAGCGAGAGTGCCATCATCCAGGTACCAGATGTTTAGCTCGCTTGTCAGACTATCAGTGACCTCTTTGATAGCTAGGCAGAAAAGGAGGGGTGCTAAGGGGTCACCTTGTTGGACACCTTCACAGGAGTTTATTTCATGCTCCCCAAAAAGGAGCTTAGAGTCCCCACTGTAGCACGATCGGATGAACGGGTAAAGGGGACGGAAATGGTTGTGTACAGCCCTGAGGACAGCGTCTCGTCTGACTTGATTGAAAGCATTTTTGAAGTCAAGCTTTACTAGTGCCTTCTGGTCCGAGAGATCAGCAATGTAAGCCCGCGCTGCGTGTGCTGCAGCTTCACAACCTAGGGGAAGCCCAAACCCGAGCTGGTGAGGTTTCAGCAAGGTGGCTGCTTCCTGGCTGATAGATCTCACTGCAGCCTTAGCTACGAGGCGTCGGAGGGTGTTGCCAACGGCAATGGGCCTGATACCCCTATCCTTCTTCTTTAGAGCACAGAGTGCTGCTCCATAAAAGACAGGCCTGATATCCTCAGGGATGCCGCCAGCCAAACACATGTTGGAGAATCTGGTAAGCTCCACTAGAAGGTCCTTTGCAGCATCTCCAAGCACCGGGTTCAGCATTTGTTTGATGTGCTGGGGTCTTAGACCTGTAAAGCCCCCTGCTGAACCTGTTGGGAAAGACATGGCTGCTTTGTACACCTCAGATTCTCGAACAGTCAAGGGTTCTATGCCAGCATTGTTTTCCTGGGGATCCCTGCTGCTGTCGTGGGGCTCTGCGTGGGTGTTTGTGTTGAAGAGCCTCTGCTGTCGTGGCGTTCCTGGGGGCAATAGTGTCATCGCTGGTCATGATTCTGATGGCACCTGTGGTATTGCCCTCTTCTATTTTCCTGGTGATCTGTGCTCTCATTTTGTGGTTCTCAGATGAGTTATTGTTGGTCGTCCTGCGGCTGGTGTTCTTGGCACGAGGGGGGAGGCGGACCAGGTTGTCTGCTCTGGGGAATTCATTAAGTGCCCTGATTACAGAGGTTGCTAATGACTTGTCTCTCCTGGGCGGTAATGCTAGGCATGCATTCCCAAATAGAAGGAGATTGTGCCACGATGCAGAGATTCTGGGAGCATTGTTGACCTTTGTCAGCAGACTGGTGAGTTTGGCTGCTTCTTGGTGACGGGCAGCCTTGGGGATGTGGGGCAAGGTTCTGGTGGACGTCGCTTTGACTGCTTCAAGCAGATTATTTGCTGAAATTAAGTTGAGGGAGGTATTGTTCCTCGCTCCTGCAGCAGGTTGTCCATCGTCGCTGCCCCGGGGCAGGCGCCTAGACCCTAGACAACCACCTGAATTGACAGTATGATAGCGGACAGTTCCATTTGAATTGCGACGATACCGTCTGTCACACACTTGACAGTTTCCTCTTGGGAGTTCATCTTCTTGGCTGGAAAGAGGCTCCCAGCAAACACAGAACGTTTGTGAACGTTTTTAAATGGTGCCACAAAGGTAATACTCTAACATTTGACATAAATACGTATATCTGACGTTCTTAAAACCACTAGATATAACTAAAAACATGTATTCTTGAGACACGGTTTTTTAAGATTTATGTAAAAATTTAAAAATAATAGTGAATGCTATGGAATTATAATGTTTTCTTGCTTTATATATAAAAATACAAAATTTTCAGTCAACATTTCGTTTTTTTTGTTTACTTTATGTAAACCTATCCAATTTACGTTCTTATAACATAAATATAACATTTATATGTCGTCAATATAACGTTATTTACACGACATCGTTACGTTATTATAATGTTATATTAACGTATAATTCCTGTATAAAAACAAATATATATTGAGCTTATATTTTAAACCTTGTAAAATTGTCGTAAAACTTGGAATAAGACAGTAAGCATGCTTTATTTATGAAAATATAGAAACAAATCAACAAAATCATAAACCACATGTCACCCCTATATATAATTCTTTAGTTGTCTTTCCAGAGAATGTAATTGAAGCTTTGACAATCTTTCTTCAAATGACAGGTTTCTAATTTGGGGTATTAACTTTGTTATTCTTTACTGGAAGCATTCTAGTAAATTTTGAACCTTAAATTTTGAAATTAAAATAAATTGAGACCACTGACAAAAGTTTCCCAGTCTGTCTGCCTCCCCTCTACCATACGTTCCCTGGCCTCAGCCAGAGCCGTTTGAAAGAGCTTAAGCATTTCGGCAGTGCGGGTCCTTCTATAAGCTAGTCCAATTAATTCTTCTGGCAGTGTGTTTTAGTGCATGCAATTTAGAATCATTATAATAAGCATAAGTGCTATTACCAGTGTAATTTGGGTTACGTGGCCTGGACGATGGATCAGGTGATTCTATGAATGAACATAACAAAGGAGAATATTAATAAGGGTAGAGTTGACTAAATGTAAACTCTGTCAGCAGAACTATTCGCATACTTTGCGTCATTATATAATGGAATGTGAAAAAATCTCAGAATTTAGAGATAACACCATCAATAGTGTCCAGGAAATGTGTAAGTACTTCATTCATAATGATGTGCTGCCCGAAATATTAGCGAAGTATCCAACATTTGCTTACTGTAGGTAATGCATGCACATGACTGTAAAGCTGCCGCCCAGTTGGGTGGGTGTGGAGCACATGACTGTAAATAAAATAATAAAAATAACAAAACTATAAACTATTAATGATGGGTTCAAGCGATGAGGGAGTAATTGCGCAAAGCGTCCCTCACCTGTGACGTCACAGCGTCACCCGACGCTAAATATCAACACAGCGTCCATTTTGTCGTCAGTTCAGTCATGGCGAAGACAAACCCTTCATGCAAACTGCGCCTACTATCAAGAAGAAGAAGATTTTGTGTTCCACCGATAGTATTATCGTAAGTAAACACTTATATTTTATATTTTATTATATTAATTGATTCTATTTTTCTGTAATAAAAGTCCAAGGTGGTGTTGAGTAAGGAACAAGGGTACTGTGTGGGGAGGTGAGGACTTGTACCAACCACTACCACCACCAGTACCTTGTCTGGCATCCTGCTTAGTATTCCTATTGAGATATGAAGTATTATTGCATTCATATAATTATTCATTCACAGTCATTACTAGTTTTATGGGCTATGTTCTGTTACCCTAATGCTTTTTACCCCTGGGCATGTCCATTTACTCTCCAGCCCTTCACAAGCCACTGCTGCACCCCCTTCGTGCCCATACTTACTGTGCTTATTCTTACAGGACTGCACTGCATTATGTGGTGTGCACTGCCTGGACACCTTGGCAATGTAGAGACATATTCTGCAATACCGTAATATTAGCAGTAGAGTGATAAGCTGACACATGGGAGGTACAATGGAAAGAAGTTGAGTATCAATTCTTGTAATTTATATTGCTTCCAGTGAGTTTTTAGTTTTCTTATAATCACTATGTTATCTATCTCCTACAACCTAGTTATCTGCTTGATACATGCATTATTGGGTTCTGGTAGTTGTTCTACTCACCAAGCCCTTCCCAAGGCCAGGTTTGACATGTGAGAGCTTGGTCCAACAGGCTATTGCTTGGAGAGGCCTACATATCCACAACAGCCTTGTTTGTCTGGCACTTCTTGAAAATGTTCAAGTTTTCTCTTGAAGATGTCCACGGTTGTTCCAGCAATACTGTATTTCTTTTATTGCTGAAAACATGTTTTCAGCCATAAAAAAAATAATCCTGAATCCAGAAAAAATCCCTTTTGTATCATCTGGAAATTTTCAAATATTGCTGATCAAACCTGAGTTTAAATTATTTGTATATATTAATAATTACAGAGGTCCCAGGACAGGTTTGAAGCACTCCACTTACATTTTCCCACTCTGACTTAACCCCATTTATACAAACTCGGTCTTATCTTTTAGCTAATAATTTATTGTGCACACCATACTCAGCCTGTGTAGGGTAGTTTATTGTGCATCCTAGTATTGTGCATGTATAGTATATATATTTGTGTAGTATATTTGGCATATTTAATGCCTCTAACCTCTCCTCATAGTTCTTGTCCTTCAGTTCTGGGAGCCACTTAGTGGCATGTCTTTGCACTCTTTCCAGTTTGTTGATGTGCTTCTTAAGATAGGGGGCACCATACAACTGCTGCATATTCCAGCTTTGGTCTGACAAAAGTCGTGAACAATTTCTTGAGTATTTTGCCATCCATGCATTTAAAGCTCTGAATATTATCCTTTACCTGCAATTGGTTGTTGCTGTATTTATAGAATATGATTTGTTCTGTTTTACATTTGTTTGTTCCTTTTTTTCAAAATTTCTTTCTGCCTCTCTCCTCACTGCCGTGTAGTTGTTTCTCTTTGTATTACTGGTATGTTTGGCGGTTTGGCCTCTTTGTATATTGATTTCATTTTTGTGTCCTTTGGTCTCTGGCCGTCTTGAAATTTCAGTTGAACAAATCCTGTTTCCTAGTTCTGCATCTCTGTTTTGGTATAAATGTTTTTGTTCCTTTATCATACATTTCACAAAATTGACATACTGTGCATTAATTCATCTCAATAACTTCCTTTCCTAACAGCAAGCCTTTCCAGTAAAATTCTTTGAATTCTTTTCTGACTTCCAGCCTAATGTTTGTTTTATCCTAGTGTGTATGATGCCTAGTGTGTGTGTCTGGTGCCTGTTGTGTTAAACCGAAGATAAATGCATAAGTATAGGTCCAATAATTTAATGAGTTATTTTATGGAGTAATCTTTGCTATGTTGATAGTGCTCGTTGTGTGTCTGCAGGTGCATTCAGTGTGTGTATGATACCTGGTGTTAAAAATTATTTCTTACTCGTTCATGCTCTCATTTAGACGTTTGGCCTCGACGAGGTTCAGTCTTGTGACTGGTGTGTGGCACGTTTCTGTTGAAATGTAGTCTTTCCGAGACTACATTTCAAATATTACCTAACATACATAGCTACTCCCCCTCCTTGTCCAATATATCTATCTGTGTGAAATAGATTAAATCTATTTGATATTCAGCTAATAGTTCTCTATTTACTACATTCATCCATGTTTTGGTACCTTGAGTTTACCTTGAGGTGATTCCGGGGCTCAGCGACCCCGCGGCCCGGTCATCGACCAGGCCTCCTCGTTGCTGGACTGGTCAATCAGGCTGTTGGATGTGGCTGCTTGCAGCCTGACGTATGAGTCACAGCCTGGTTGATCAGGTATCCTTTGGAGATGTTTGTCAAGTTCTCTCTTGAACACTGTGAGGGGTCGGCCAGTTATGCCCCTTATGTGTAGTGGAAGCGTGTTGAACAGTCTCAGGCCTCAGATGTTGATAGAGTTCTCTCTCAGAGTACCTGTTGCACCTCTGCTCTTCAACGGAGAGTATTCTGCACATCCTGCCATGCCTTCTGGTCTCATGTACTGTTATTTCTGTGTGCAGGTTTGGGACCAGCCCCTCTACTATTTTCCATGTGTAAATTATTGTGTATCTCTCCCGCCTGTGCTCAAGAGAATACAGGTTTAGGCTCTTTTCTCGGTCCCAGTAGTTTAGATGTTTTACTGAGTGGATTCTAGCAGTAAAGGATCTCTGCACGCTCTCCAGGTCAGTAATTTCTTCAGCTTTGAAAGGGGCTGTCATTATGCAGCAGTATTCCACTCTAGAGAGCACTAGCGTCTTGAAAAGTATCATCGGTATAGCATCTCTAGTGTGAAAAGTTCTTGTTATCCAACCTGTCATTTTTCTTGCAGTTGTGACAGCTACTTTATTGTGTTCTTTAAATGTAAGGTCTTCCGACATCAGTACACCCAAATCCTTTACGTTCCTTTTCCGTTCAATGTTATGATTTGACTGAGTTTTGTAAGTGGTTTCCGTTTTTATATTTTCATTTTTTCCGTAGCGCATGAGCTGAAACTTATGTTCGTTAATCACCATGTTATTTTCTGTAGCCCATAGAAAGACCTGATTTACATCTGATTGGAGGTTTGCCGTGTCCTCTATGTTGCCTACTCTCATGAAGATTCTAGTGTCATCTGCAAAGGATGATACAGTACTATAGGTTGTGTCCTTGTCTATGTCCGATATGAGGATGAGACAGTATTGGAGCAAGCACAGTACCCTGGGGGACTGTGCTCTTTACGGTTGATAGTCCAGATTTTATTTTGTTGACTACTACACATTGGGTTCTATTAGTCAGGAAATTGTTGATCCATCTGCCTATTTTTCCGGTAATTCCTTTTGAACGCATTTTATGTGCAATAACACCATGGTCACATTTGTCAAAGGCTTTTGCGAAATCTGTGTAAATTACATCAGCGTTTTGTTTGTCTTCCATGGCATCTAGTGCCATGTCAGAGTGGTCCAGCAACTGTGATAGGCAAGAGCGCCCTGTTCTGAAACCATGTTGTCCGGGGTTATGGAGATGCTGTGATTCCATGTATTTTGTGATCTTACTTCTTAGCATTCTCTCAAAGATTTTTATGATGTGCGATGTTAGTGCTATCGGTCTGTAGTTTTTTGCCTCTGCCTTATTTCCTCCTTTATGGGGCGGTGCTATCTCTGCTGTTTTTAGTATGTCAGGGATAATGCCAGTATCTAGGCTTTGTCTCCAAAGAATGTGAAGGGCCTGCGATAGCAGTTTTTACAGTTCTTGATGAATGTAGAGTTCCAAGAGTCAGGGCCTGGTGCAGAGTGCATAGGCATACTGTCTATGGCTTTTTCAAAATCCAGTGGGGATAGGATGACATCTGATATGATTTGATATCATATATCCATGAAAAATTCATTTGGGTTATCAATCTTCAGTGTGTTCAGTGGCTCGCTGAAAACAGTCGTACTGATTGTGTGGTAAAAA
>WNGS01042676.1:0-14511 GCA_020271785.1 Procambarus virginalis
TTGGTGCCTTCTTTTAATACTTACTGATTAAAAATAAAAAAAAATACATTTATTCAGGAAAAGTGCATACAGTTGATTACAAACCAATGTTGGATCCCTTGGTTCCCTGATAATGCGAATAATGTTAACATTATCACTTGATAATGATAACATAATGTTGGATCCCTGGGTCCCGTGATTTGTAGAGCACTTCTAGTTTGGTTACACACAGCCAAATTATGTAACAGGAAGAGGTCTTGGACGCAAATTTGTTCATGCTAAATGTAGAGGAATCAGCTGAGTATTCCTCATATAAAATAAGTTGACTCAGTTTATAAGGTAAATAAAATAAGCATTTCTCAAATAAGTAGCTGCCTCAACTCACGCCTTACTGCACATAGCTGTCATGTTCACAGAAAATGGTACCATCCGTTTTCTATGTGCGGCGGCTGGACGCCACGAGAGAAGGTAAACAAAGCACAGGACGCCTGCCAAGCTTGGGAGCTAGTCATGTAATCGTTTATTATTATTAAAGTCAGTAACCAGGAATGACTTTACATCAACCTTACTACCAAGACTATCTCAGCTATACACAGACACCACACTGGCGACGAGGATGAACTGGGAACGCAGGTATTTTGTTCAACAAAACACAAGGAAGGAGCATGCTGTCTCGCCCAGAGGAAGGAGAAGCTGTCTGTGAGCACCATACCCGATGCTGTATGCAACCCCATGCTGTGTGCTGACTGTGCTGTGTGCTGATCGTTGCTGTGTGCTGGCCGTTGCTGTGTGCTGGCCAATGCTGTGTGCTACCCAAGCTGTGCTGAGTGTTGCTGTGAGAGGAATCTGCCGACGCTGTGTACGAAACGACGCTTTGATGCAGTGTACAAAACCCGATGTTTTGGTTACGAAACGACGCTCCGTGCTACAAAATTCTTCACGCTGTGAACCAACTGCTGCCTACTGCTGCCAACTGCTGCCTACTGCTGCCAACTGCTGCCAATTGCTGTACCAACTGCTAACAACTGCTGTGTTGCTGTGAGTAGGAACAACACATGTACACAAGGGCTAGGTAAGAAGTCAGTTGCTGCTGTGTTGTGCACTGTTGTGAACTTTTGCATTAAAATGCTTGTGTGCTTTGCAAAATTAAAGTAATTACAGTGAATTCTTAAATAACATATACAGTGCAGTAAGTGTTATATATTCTGAGGAACATTTTAAGTGATAAGTTTAAATTTATTCAGTAAAAATGGCAAATATACCTCAGTTTCCTGCATTTGATCCTGACTGTGACCAGACAAACCTGTCACAGAGGTGGGTCAAATGGCTTAAAAGGTTTGAAAATTTGTTGATAGTTTCTGACATCAAAAGTGCTGAAAGAAAGCGTGCCTTTCTGCTTCACTATGCAGGTGATAGAGTTTGTGATATCTTTGATACACTGAAAGATACTGGTGGTGCCAAAGATTATGACACTGCCAAGGCCAAATTAACTGAGCATTTCAAACCAAGGCAAAATACTGCTATGGAAATTATGCATTTCAGGAGAGCAAAACAACTCTCTAATGAAACTGTTGATCAATACCATACACGTCTGCAGGGTTTAGCAACCCATTGTGAGTTTGCTGATGTTGACAAAGAAATCAAACAGCAAATAATTGAAACATGCACATCTACACGTCTTCGTCGAAGAGCTCTAGAACTTGTTGATGATGAAAGTTCTCTTACAAGATACTGGATATGGCTCGTCGAATGGAAGATGCTGCACGTGATGCTCGTGTCATGGAGTGCAGTGCCAACAACGGTTCTGCCACTGTTACTAACAGTCATGAAGTATGTAAGGTTCAGGGAGTACACCATGATCATAGAAGATATCATGCCAAACCTAACATTAAATTGAGCCGAGAACCACATCACAACTGGAGTCATGGAACAAGACTCAAGCAGTCACAACGACTCACATCAGAGGTTGTCAATAATAAATGTTACAATTGTGGAGGAGACTACCCACACCAAGATAATGTTTGTCCTGCACAAGGTAAGAAGTGCTATGAGTGTAGAAAACTAGGTCATTTTGGTGCTATGTGTCGTTCCGCACTAAAGAAACCACAATCAATAAATAAAAGCAATGTACGAGGATCAAGTCATAGGAGTCGAGGTGGCAAACACAATATTGCACCTCAAATCAAGAATGTTAATAATATACAAGACAACATTTCATTACAACCAGTCTCAGATGACAGTGAATGTGATTATATTTATGGAGTACAATCAATCACAAAATGGAATGATCTTCCAAACAACCCAGAGACTATAGTATACATTGCTGGCATTTGTCTCAAAATTCTCATTGACACTGGATCAAACATTGACACCATTGCTGAGTGCCACTATGAAAAATTTAAAAAACATTCCCAAAGCTTGAAAACTATAATGGCAAAGCCACTGCCTATGCTTCAAAGGTAGCCTTACCAGTGATTGGAACTTTCACTGCAGAGATTAAGTCAAAGAATGCAATGCTCATTACTACATTCCATGTTGTTAGGAATGCAAAGGAGTCTTTACTCAGTTACAAGACTTCAACCAAATTGGGGCTACTTCAGCTTTCTAATGCTGTAGCAGTGGAATCTGCAAACAATGTTGATGCTATTGTTGCTGAATTTTCTGATCGGTTTAAATCCATAGGTTGTTATACTGATAGCAAGGTACATCTGCATATCAACCCAGATGTAATTCCAGTTGCCCAACCACATCGCCGACAACCATTCCATACTCGCAAGAAAGTCGATGCCGAACTGGATAGGCTGATAGAACTAGATATCATTGAACCGGTAACAGGCCCAACACCATGGGTAAGCCCAATTGTCACTCCACCAAAGCCGAAGAATCCAGATGAGATACGCATTTGTGTAGACATGCGTGTTCCCAACAAGGCAATAATGCGTGAACGCCATCCTACACCCACTGTAGATGATATGATATACCGCTTGAATGGTGCAACTGTATTCAGCAAGTTAGATTTAAACAAGGGCTATCATCAGCTTGAACTTGATGATGAGAGTCGATTCATCACAACGTTTACGACACATCGAGGTCTGTATAGGTACAAGCGCCTGAGTTTTGGTATTAACAGTGCTGCTGAAGTATTCCAGCACATCATCAGCCAGGTATTGCAAGATATACCTAATGCTGACAACATGTCTGATGACATCATTGTTTATGGCCGTACCCAAGCTGAACACGACAAAGCTCTTCGTGCAACATTGCAACGCTTACGAGAAAAGAATTTGACGCTAAGCCGAGCAAAGTGTGAGTTCAATCAACATAAAATTGAATTCTTTGGACATGTACTTAGTGACAAAGGTCTGTCTCCAGATCCTAAGAAAGTTGCAGATATCAAGAATGCTGCACCTCCTTCAACATCCACTGAAGTACATAGTTTTCTGGGAATGGCAAACTACTGTTCTCGCTTCATTCCAGATTTTGCTACCATTACGAAGCCTCTACGTGAGCTCCTGAAGAAAAATGCATCATGGTACTGGAGCGATGTCGAGCAAAATGCATTTGATGCTGTGAAAGATGCACTAGTAGAAAATGCGACTGCTGCATACTTTGATCCATCAATGGACACTGAGTTAACGGTGGATGCTAGTCCTGTTGGTTTAGGTGCTGTGTTAGCCCAACACAAACCTGGTCAACCAGATTCAAGAGTAGTAATTGCCTACGCCAGCCGTTCTCTCACAGATGTTGAGCAACGATACAGTCAGACAGAGAAGGAAGCTCTTGCTCTTGTATGGGGCTGTGAACACTTCAATGTGTATCTGCTTGGTGCACCCTTTACCACGATAGTCACTGACCACAAACCGTTGGAGACCATCTTCAATAATCCAAAGTCCAAACCACCAGCTCGCATTGAGAGATGGGCTCTTCGTCTGCAACCATACAACTTTACGGTGAAATACAAGCCAGGTGCAGGCAATCCCGCTGATTACATCAGTCGACATCCTGCCAACAGTTTCACCATCACCAAGCATCAGCAAGTTGCCGAGGAATATGTACACTCTGTAACCTGTGATGCAGTCCCTAAGGCTCTCACTCTTGATGAAATCCGTACTGCAACCCTAGAGGACCCAACTCTGCAAGCAACAGTGGATGCATTGACTAAGAAAAAGTTTCCACGCATCCCACCCTCAGGAGTTGACCAAGATGCATTCAAAGCACTTGAACGCATCCAGACAGAATTAAGTGTTACGCAACAACGCGACACCGTGCTGCGAGGTACTCGTATCGTCATTCCAGCTGTTCTCCAGCAACGTGCTCTGAAGCTTGCACATCAAGGACACCAAGGTCTTGTAAGGACCAAACAGCTGCTACGAGAAAAGGTGTGGTTTCCTGGCATTGATCGTCAAGCTAAGGACATGCATGATGCCTGTGTCCCTTGCCAAGCTGCAGTGGATACTTCAAGACCAACACCTCTACAACCTTCACCACTACCTGCTGCACCATGGATGGAAGTATCGATGGATTTCTGTGGACCGCTACCAACTGGAGAGTACTTGATGGTAGTCATTGATGATCACTCACGTTATCCAGAAGTAGAAATCATCACTTCCACATCTGCAAAGGCTGTCATCCCGAACTCGACAAGATCTTTTCAAACTTTGGCATTCCTGAAGTTGTCAAGACGGACAATGGACCGCCATTTAATGGACAAGACTTTGTCAACTTTGCTGAGCATATTGGATTCAAACACCGCCGTGTGATGCCACTACATCCACAAGCAAATGGAGAAGTAGAGAGATTCATGCAACCTCTCATGAAAGCTGTACGCTGTGCTCATGCCGAAGGACGATCCTGGAAACAAGCTATGTATGCTTTTCTCAGGAACTACCGTGCAACACCGCATGGAACACTGGGCAAGTCGCCTGGCGAACTTTTATTTGGACGTCCTATGAGAATCGCACTACCTGTCATGCCAGCCAAGGTAACGGATAAACGTCTCGCTCAGAAGGATGCACTAGCCAAGGGCAAAATGAAAATTGCTCATGATCAACGTGCAAAGGAACAATTCATAAAGGTTGGAGATACTGTTCTCGTTAAAAAGAAAAAAGAGGGAAAGCTAGATATGCCGTATGATACAAAACCATATAAAGTGATTAGTGTAAAGGAACTATGGTAACAGCGAGTAATAGAGATCATAGTATAACACGTAATATGGCTTATTTCAAAGTGATTCCAACTAGTGTAGAAAATGATGAAGTGCAAAGTCGTGCAAAAGAAAAAGAAAAAATGAGTTATAACTCGATAAACAATTCATCGAGGGATATTTTTGTATTTAAGGACTCTCGTCCAAAACGTCATGTTAAACGCCCTACACGATATGATGATTAATTGTGTTCCTATGTAATGCAAAGTATTTACTTGTTATGCTAGACTAAATTTAATATTGTTTGAATAATGCAGATCTCTCATTCAATATTTTGTAACTTTGTATTACAGTTTCTTTCATGTTTGTTTAACATTGCATATGTATTTTTAACATTGAAATCCTTTGTGGTAAAGATTGTTTAAATTCTTTGTGTGTTTAATTAATGTTAAATGTATGCAATATCTCTTGATATGTTAATAACTTACTTTGTGTCAATAACTTTGCTTTGTGCTACAAGCATGGTAGACATCCTGTATTCATTCTTTTTAAAGAAAAGGAGGGATGTCATGTTCACAGAAAATGGTACCATCCGTTTTCTATGTGCGGCGGCTGGACGCCACGAGAGAAGGTAAACAAAGCACAGGACGCCTGCCAAGCTTGGGAGCCATAGTCATGTAATCGTTTATTATTATTAAAGTCAGTAACCAGGAATGACTTTACATCAACCTTACTACCAAGACTATCTCAGCTATACACCAGACACCACAATAGCCTTCCCGGCATGGTGCCTTCTTTTGATAATTACTTGTTCCACACCCAAATTGTATAACAGGAAGAGGTCTTGGACCCCTACTTCCCTCTCTCTTTTTTAATAGTCTATATAGTCATAATTATAGCTTTAAGTATTCAGTGAATAAAGTTTTTGACATTTTTACCCTTTTCCTTACCTAACATCATTTGTGCAGCATATTTTTATTTTATGTCTCACCCAGATTTAATTTCAAAATAAAACCAAACTAAATAAATTAGAAAAGGTTATGTATAGCTAAGGTACACCCTTACTACTAGGTGAACAGGGGCATTTGGTGATAGTAAATGATCCCAACAGGCAGGGCTCATCACCTTCTCTCATATTTCATGTTCACCAGTGTTTATTTACTTAATAACTATGGGTATAATATCTTGCTATTATAAACCTAATTCTACTATCATGAAAGACATATTTACTTTAAGTTTCAAGCAGAGAATGCATATATAACAAACACGAAGGACTCCTCTTCACGAGATTCGCCAACTAATAACCTTTTGTTATATTAAAATCGATTCCAGTGTTATGTAGTAGAGAAAAATTTAGTTATATCCAGTTTACGTAAAGCTACGAGTGGTCGAAACCACACTTAAATCCCGGAATGAACTTAGAAGGTTTTTCCACTTAGTGTAGCTACTTGAATACCGACGTAGCCGCCACGAAGGCGCTAAGAAGGAAAACATTCTTAGCTAAGAGGAAAAACCTTCGTAAGTACCTTCCTGAATCCGGCCCCTGTATCTTGCCAAATACCATTGTTTAGAATGAAATTTTATGTATTATTGTACATGACATGTTATGTGTATTACGGTGTAGAATGTATATATTTAAATACCTGATGTATATGATTAGCATGTATACTATGATATAAATGTCACTGCTGTTCATTGCATTAGCATCTTGTCATATTGGTAACTGATATTTTGGTATTGTGAGATATATACACAAAGGCATAGTTTTGGTAGTTATGTTGCTATATGATGCTTTACTTTTATTCATGTATTATTATGTATTAACGGCTGACCGGTAAGGTCTTAAATCCTCCCTTAACCCCCCTCCCCCATTAAGCCCTTGGCGTACTATCTCCAGCCAGTGTTACCATGTCTTGTAGATATGAAATTTCTGTTGATTCAAATCAAATCAAATCAAATCAAATGTTTATTTAGGTAAGGTACATACATACAAGAGATTTTACAGAGAGTGATTGATTTATAGATAGGGCTAGTACATACAATGCCTAAAGCCACTATTACGCAAAGCGTTTCGGGCATGAAAAACTTAAATGACTAAGGCTTAATACTAATTGAGCATAAGGACCAAAATGAGTTGAGAACAAAATAAAAAAGAGTTAAGAAGGGGGGGAACACAGCTGAAAAAGCAGCACAAATACAATTCGGTCGACAAAACAGTGTCATGTAAAACAGAACAGACATTGGTTGACAATAGAGGGGTAAGGTAGGTTACAGGGAATTTATTAGGTATAGCTTCGTTTTTATCTTAAACTGGTTGAGAGAGGTACAGTCTTTAACATGGTTGGGAAGGTCATTCCACATTCTGGGTCCCTTTAGTTTTGGATTCCTTTAATATATCATGATAATGTTAATTGATTCAGTGATATGTATTCTCCTGGAAGGGTGTATATTATAATACTCAATTAGTTATTGCATGATTTAGGAGTTATTGACTGGTAAATGTATGGATATGAGCTTGTGATATATGAAGGAGGAGCATCAGTTGACTTGCCGAGTTGGAAACAATGTATAGAGAGGCTCACCCGGCCTTAGCGCATCACTGCTCTTTGATTTTCTCAGACGGCCGGACGTGTGGCGTCCAAGTCTTGACTTGTGTGACATTTTATAAGATTATTTGACCTACTAGAATATATATTCATGCTGTTCTACCTGTATTGAATGAGACTACTGAAGTACATCATTTATGCCAGGTGGTAGGTGAGATTTTATGTATGCCTGTTGAGGAGGGTACCTGAGGACCTCAAGTGATTGCTATTGTGATTTGATATAAGATTGAATCCTCACTCACTAATTAATGAGTGACACCACCACCCTGTACTTGTGTTTAAGGGGGCATCATTTCCAAAAATGCCAAAAATATACAATAAATGAAAACTAGTTCGATTCCAATCAAACTTTTTTGACGAATTGTATATGAAAACAACTCGCTCTCGCACAAGACAGCACATATATGACTTATTGCTTATAGTCAATATTTTTTTCTTATGAATTAGTACATATGTGGTATATTCCCAGTTATATTTTTTTCAAGGCCCAAACTCTTCCTCACGTACCAATTTACGTCTCACAGTACTCCTTCATCGCCGTAGACAGCAGAATAGTCGTGATTGGTTCATTTATAATGAAAATTGTTGTTTTCAGGTCCCACATGGGTTGTGAAATTTACCTACCATTGTCCATGCTCTTAGAATATTACAGATCAGCTACATCCTATTGAAGGCTCGTAGTTTTGTTTTGAGAAATATTAGTTGTTCTTAGTAAATTATATTAAGCACTATAATTTATTACATAAAATAAAAGTGCTTCACCAATCAATATTATATACACTAGTTTGTGCTTTAAAAATCTTTAAAGAATGTATTATAGGAACGTCAACTGAAAACGGCATTACGTTGGAATGTGTATAGGGTAAACTACTGAAAACATGATGGTATAGTATCGACAACGGATACAAGTCACTCCGTACATTGACAACACTAATATTTTTACCACTTCGGACACCAGCTTTCGACGTTTCGCATATGTGTACGTGTTCCATATTAAAACGACAATATAATGCTATTAACAATTAAAATCTTCTACTTAACAGGCATATAGTTATTAAATGAAGTTTAGTGATGTAATAGAAATAATCCGAAGTTCGTTAGGACGCCGCCCGCCAGCGTAAACACAGCACACCCGATTGCCCACAAACACGATACAACGCACAAAACACAACACTTCTGTCAGTTTTTGGATAAACTCCTTTTATATTTATTATGTGATAGATATACTTTTATAAAATGATAACTATTATAGGTAAGCACTTAATATTTAATATTAATCAATAAAAGAAGTCAGAAGCCACACGCCTGTCTGTACATGTCTTTTGTGTAAAAGTATTTTGGGCGCTCATGTACTTATTGTGCGCTATCTGGCGTTCACAACTGTTCTCGCCTACAAGCATTAGAATTAAACAAACGAATTTATTTTTTCATTTATATACAAGAAGAGAAGGCTACCCTTGAGTCTCTAATTCATCTGATCACTGGTCTCCCATTTGGTCCTCATTGCTTTATCTTACTACTATTGAATGTCAATAACCGTATTATGCAATTTCAATTTCTTCTATTTCTTTCTTTATTATGCACCCCATACCCATCCCGTGGCGGTGGTGTAAAGGATTACAGAGGCATATAATCGGTTCAGGAACTGAACCCTCTAGTTCGTTTAGCTAAGCAAATAAACAATGTTTGACGCTAGTTACAAAATTATTAATGTTGTATACACATGTACACACACTCATACATACATACATTATATATATATATATATATATATATATATATAGATATAGATATATATCGAGATATAGATAGATATATATAAGATATAGATATATATATATAGAGAGATATATAGAGATATATATATATATTATAATATTATATATATATATATATCTATATATATATATAATATATAGATATATATAGATATATATGATATATATATATATATATATATATATATATATATATATATGTTTTTTGAAGGAACTGGGTTCTAGGCTCATTGAAACAACAAGGGACCCTAGGGCTGCCAGCTTTCTTTTCCAGCGCCTCAGCGTGGCGATACAGAGGGGAAATGCGCACTGCATCCAGGGTTCCTGCCCGCCATCTGAGGAGCTGGAGGAACTCGACAACCTATGATAACCATCTTTGTAACCTATATGTAACTCCTTTTTTGTAACACAGTTCAAATAAAGCAAATATATATGTGTACATACAAAAGAATGGGGGTGGTAGGAGAAGAAAATATTAGTGTTCAGTGAGAAACCACAAGGTCTCCTCTGAATACGTTTTATTTTCTTCTCCGAGGCTATGGGTCCCCACATTGGCACCAGAGGTGGTACCCTCACAAACTTTAAAAAAAAAAAAAAAATATATATATATATATATATATATATATATATATATATATATATATATATATATATGACTAGTGGGACCAAGCAACGCTCCCAGTTAGACTCGGGGGTATAGGTATTCGCAAGGCGACACAGTTAGCATTGCCGGCATTCTTATCCTCGACCAGTGCTACAAGTGAATTAGTGAAGGAAATACTACCAGAATACCTAAGGAACTCCATTGGGATTCGTGATCCCAAATTTGTGGAAGGAGCTGGTCGGTGGGACACACTCGCCAATTCACACACACGACCAACTTGTCCAAACGACGGTAAACAGGCCAAATGGGATAGCCCCATAGTGGAGAACATCGCCAAAGCATTGCTGGACGTAGCTTCTCAGAAGGACAGAGCGCGTCTCCTAGCTGTGCAAGCCCCCCATGCTGGGGACTTCCTGTTGGCAGTCCCTAATTCCGCCTTGGGCACCCGCCTGGATCATCGGGCCCTAAGTATTGGTGTTGCTCTGCGCCTTGCCGCCCCTATCTCCACCGAGCACCGGTGTATTTGCGGCCAGGCACGGGCAGACCAATACGGCAGCCATGGTCTCATCTGTCGTAAGACACAGGGAAAGATTGCCAGACACGAGGCAGTCAATGACATCATCAAGAGAAGTTTGGCTACAGCTGGGTGTCCAGCACAAAGGGAACCCCAGCTGTGCAGACCTGACAACAGCCAAAAACGCCCAGATGGAGTCACCCTGCAGTCATGGAGGGAAGGTAAACAGGTCGTATGGGATTACACCTGTGCATCTACATTGGCTGATACCTATTTACGTTACAGCTCAGCGGAGGGAGGTGGGGCAGCCACCTTCAGGGAGACCCAGAAAATCCACAAGTACAGAGACCTAGAACGTTGTTACAGGTTCGTGCCGATAGGCTCAGCGACTCTGGGCGCCTGGGGTAAATGTGCACTCAAGTTTTAAAGGAGGTTGGTGAGGAACTCATTGGGAAAACTAGAGACCCACGAGCAGCCAGTTTCCTATTCCAGCGCCTCAGTGTCGCAGTACAGAGGGGAAATGCGTGCTGTATCCTGGGTACGCACCCAACCTCCGAGGAGCTGGACGAGGTCTTCGAACGCTGATTGTTTAATTGTTATATATTTGTGTGTGTGTGTGTGTGTTCTCTGTAAACTATATATATATATATATATATATATATATGTCGTACCTAGTAGCCAGAACGCACTTCTCAGCCTACTATGCGAGGCCAAATTTGCCTAATAAGCCAAGTTTTCATGAATTAATTGTTTTTCGACTACCTAACCTACCTAACCTAACCTAACCTAACTTTTTCGGCTACCTAACCTAACCTAACCTATAACGATAGGTTAGGTTAAGTTAGGTAGGGTTGGTTAGGTTCGGTCATATAAGTACGTTAATTTTAACTCCAATAAAAAAAATTGACCTCATACATAATGAAATGGATAGCTTTATCATTTCAAAAAAATTAGAGAAAATATATTAATTCATGAAAACTTGGCTTATTAGGCAAATTTGGCCTTGCATAGTAGGCTGAGAAGTGCGTTCTGGCTACTAGGTACGACATATATATATATATATATATATATATATATTATATATATATATATATATATATATATATATATATATATATATATATCTATATATATATATATATACATACATATTTAATCACCCACACAAATACACACATCAATAATCTTTGTGTCACAAGTGATCAACAAGAGGCTCACAACAGTCACTATACAAGGCACTTTACATCTATGGTGAGTCACACAGTTACTAGTCTTGCTCCACACCCACCCAACTGGGCGGTAGATTTACAGTCATGTGCTCCACACCCACCCAACTGGGCGGCAGCTTTACAGTTATGTGCTCCACACCCACCCAACTGGGCGGCAGTTTTACAGTCATGTGCTCCACACCCACCCAACTGGGCGGCAGCTTTACAGTCATGTGCTCCACACCCACCCAACTGGGCGGCAGCTTTACAGTCATGTGCTCCACACCCACCCAACTGGGCGGCAGCTTTACAGTCATGTGCTCCACACCCACCCAACTGGGCGGCAGCTTTACAGTCATGTGCTCCACACCCACCCAACTGGGTGGCAGCTTTGCAGTCATGTGCATGCATTACCTACAGTAAGCAAATTTTGGATACTTCGCTAAGATTTCGGGCAGCACATCATTATGAATGAAGTACTTACACATTTCATTATGCAACCTTAATCAAGTTGTCCTTCAGCATTTTGTGGTGTTCAGCTACCCTTATCTTCTGTATGTTCCTCACATTACCAGTATACACAAACATTGACATGTAGGGATATAGACTCTCAGATAACTTAGTAATTTAAATGCACAGTAGCAGCCCTAGGCGTTCAATCCCCGACCGCCGTCCAAGTGGTTTGGCACCATTCCTCCCCATCCCATCCCAAATCCTTATCCTGATCCCTTCCCAGTGTTAAATAGTTGTAATGAACAGGCACTATATATATATATATATATATATATATATATATATATATATATATATATATATATATATATATATCTATATATATATATATATATATATATATATATATATATATATATATATATATATAATTATATATATATATATATATATATATATATATATATATATATATAATTAAACCAGTATAATCTAATAATATATACTGGTCTAATAAAATAATTAGACCAGTTAATACTCTCACTCGTTGTGTTAGGATATGTTAACTTGATAAAACTGACTGTTCATTGTTGAGAAATGTGTTAACAAACAATATATCTGACTTTATCAAGACTGTAGCTTGCTTAGCAAAAGGAACTTTATTAAATTTGGGTTCAGTTTAACTACCGTTAAATGGATGAGTAATTGGGGCATAATAAAGGAACTAAGCTGATAAAATGAAAGATGGGAAAGCAACATTAGAGAGATAAACGCGAGAGATGTTTTCATGTTAACCCGAAAATTATTTGAGGAGCAAGACGGACTGCGGGTCAGGCAATTGGTCTCCATGCTATCGTGATGGGGGATCAGCCATTACACGTGTTAATGACTCTTGTATAGTTGTGTAGTTAAGGACAACAGGGTAAAGGGGTAATGGGCATTGTGGTTGATTGTTCTACCTGGGAATCCTCCACTGTTTTATATCTTATGTATGTATGTATGTACTAACCTAGTTGTGGTTGCGGGGGTTGAACTTTGGCTCTTTGGTCCCGCCTCTCAACCGTCAATCAACTGATGTACAGATTCCTGAGCCTACTGGGCTCTGTCATATCTACATTTGAAACTGTGTATGGAATCAGCCTCCACTGCATCACTGCCTAATACATTCCATTTATTAACTACTCTGACACTGAAAAGTTCTTTCTATAATCTCTCTGTGGCTCATTTGGGTACTAAGTTTCCACCTGTGTCCCCTTGTGCGTGTACCACATGTGTTAAATAAATGTATGTATGTATGTATGTATGTATGTATGTATGTATGTATGTATGTATGTATGTATGTATGTATGTATGTATGGCCTCGTAGGAGGAGCCTCGTAGCCTGGTGGATCGCGCGCAGGACTCGTAATTCTGTGGCGCGGGTTCGATTCCCGCACGAGGCAGAAACAAATGGGCAAAGTTTCTTTCACCCTGAATGCCCCTGTTACCTAGCAGTAAATAGGTACCTGGGTGTTAGTCAGCTGTCACGGGCTGCTTCCTGGGGTGGAGGCCTGGTCGAGGACCGGGCCGCGGGGACACCAAAAGCCCCTAAATCATCTCAAGATAACCTCAAGATGTATGTGTATGTATGTATGTATGTATGTATGTATGTATGTATGTATGTATGTATGTATGTATGTATGTAGTAGAGAGAGAGAGAGAGAGAGAGAGAGAGAGAGAGAGAGAGAGAGAGAGAGAGAGAGAGAGAGAGAGAGAGAGAGAGAGAGAGAGAGAGAGAGACGGACAGGGCCAGAGGAGGGACGGGGGAACAGAGGGGGGGTCAATGGGACAGGGAGGAGGGAGGGAGGGAGACAGGGAGAGGGACCCTCTCCCTGGAATGAATGGTGCCAAACGGACAGGGTCAGAGAGGGGGGGACCGGGGGACCAAGAGAGAGGGGACAGAGGAGAGACAGGGGACAGAAAGAGTGGGCAGGGGGAGAGGGACAGACAGAGAAGGACAGGGACAGAAAGGGGGACAGGGGGACAGAAAGGGGGACAGGGGGACAGAAAGGGGGACAGAGAGAGGGACAGGAGGCAGAGATAGGGACAGGGAACAGAGACAGGGACAAGGAGACAGAGATGGATAGGGGGAATGGAGGAAAGGGAGGGGGACAGATGAAGGACAGCGGACAGAAAGAGTGGACAGGGGGACAGAGAGGTACAGGGGACAGAGAGAAGGACAGGGGG
>WNGS01042679.1:0-19570 GCA_020271785.1 Procambarus virginalis
TTAATAACATATATATATATATATATATATATATATATATATATATATATATATATATATATATATATATATATATATATATATATATAAAACGCTGAACTGTAGTGCCAATCCTGACCTTAAAAGCTTCATTGAATGTTGTAACAGAACCCATGAGCACCACACCAGAAACAAATACCGTTTTGATATTCCAAGAGTACGACTTAAACTAGAAATGCTCTACAAATCAAGGAACCCAGAATGTGGAATGACCTTCCCAATCATGTTAAAGACTGTACCTCTCTCAACCAGTTTAAGATAAAAACTAAGCACTACCTAATTAACTCCCTGTAACCTACCTTTCCCCTATAATGTCAACTCATGTCTGTTATTTTTTTCAACAATGCTGTTTGTCGACCAAATTATATTTTTGCTGTTTTCCTGCCTTGTTCCCCTTTTTTTATTTTTATATTTCTCAACACATTTTATACTTTAATCTCAATTAGTATTAAGTTTTAGTCTTTAGTGTTTTTCCTGCCCAAAACGCTTTGCGTAATAGTGACTTTAGGCATTGTATGTACTAGCTCCATTAATAAATTCATCAATATTTGTATCACCCCTTGTATGTATGTACTTTACCTGAATAAGCATTTGAATTTCAATTTGAATATTAAATATATCCTCAAAGCCTAAGGCCATTCTGTCCTCCAGGTGGACACGTTTACTCGACCCCCTCGTGGTCGTCGCCGTCAGCCCCTCTGAGTTGTAAAAATCACCTTTGATAGTAGGACCCTTCCGCCCTCTATCATTCTTGCTGGTGCCAGATGCTACGTTCAGGAGTACATTTCCTTTTCTAGACTTTGCAATAAGTGCTGAAAGTTCAGGCAAGGTGCTCTCAAATGCACAAGTACTGTGTATCTATGCCCCTTGTGTAGGGATGATGATCACTCTAAGTCAAAGTGCTCTTCCCCTCAGGCTCGCTACCTCAATTGCGGTGAACCTTCTCCCGCGCGTATGTTCACTTCACTCTTAAGGAAGTCGTCCTCAACTTGAAACACTGGGATCGTCTGTCTTTTCCTGATGCGAGACGCCAAGTTCGCTGTCTCACCCCTTTCACCTGCGTATCTTATGCTCGCGTGTTGCGTTCTACCTCTCCTTGTCCTTCCCATCTTACTCAGTCTCAACCGTTTCCGGGCCTTAGACACGGACACGCCTACCTCCTCCTCCCCTGTTCCTTTACGTTCTGTCCTGAAGGGGCCCCCCCCTCCTGGTTCTCCATCTGGAGTTTCCCCCTTCCTACCCAGTCTGCCATGTCTCCTGTGTCTTCTTTCCCCGATCCTTCTTCCCATCCCTTCCCCCAATCTCTTGGCCCTCCACACTGCCTGTCTATCCAGGCTGATATCCATCATCCTACCTGCAATCTCCGTGTTGTTCACTCCCATTCATCTTCTCCTGTTGAGACAATTGAGTCTGTCACCCAGTATGTTGTTGCTGGAACACCTGTCTCTGAGTCAGAAACATTAGCCTGGCTCCTCTTTTGTCCTCCCCGGCGGGTAAGAAGGCAACACTTTCTTCCTCGCCCCCCCCCTCCCCTGACTCACTCCATCCCCTCCCATTTCGGTGGTCGTGCCCCCTGTCCCAGCCATGGAGGTTACTTTAGCCCCTGATTCCCTCCCCCGTTTCTACCCCACCCCCTCCTCCTGCTGCCCCAGACCACCCCTCACAGTTGTTTTCTCCTCCGGAATCTACCTGTCTGCCTCTGGTCTGTCCTCCCACTCCCTTCACTCCATCCTTACTCAGTTTATAAATGCCCCCTAACCCTGACTTTGCTGACTCTGATCCTGATCCTGAGCTTATTTAATATGTTGTGTTCTTCTTTACCTTTGTTTCTTCATTATTCTCTGTTGCTGTCCTTTCTCTTTTTGCTGATGTCTATTCTTCAATGGATTATTCGTGGATTTTATGCCAACTTCCATGAACTCCAACTCATGATTACACAGTTTTTAAAGTTAAAGTTAAATGAAGTTCATATATATCTAGGAACCAGTGTGGTTCATTACTAGTTCATTAAAAGGTTAGTAACATGGCAAAAACTGAACTAGAATGTAGATTCAAGATATGACATATTAAATAATTAATATTGAAAGATTATTAAATCTTAAGAAATAATAAATGTAGATTCATTAAACACCGAGTGATAAATTCTTGCAAATACTGACAGTCATTGTGTTTCTCCCTCTGCAAGCTCTGGGGCCTATGGCGGCGGTGCTGCCCTCCCCTCCACCCCATTGAGCCAGGGAGCGGTGTCCTCTCAATCCTCTCCTACTTCCATTCTTACATCACTGTTTACGAGAGATTCAAGCGTGCTTCTGGTCCCTCACCGGATTTCCCTAACTGGGCTGATAATCAGTGGTTCAAAAAGTTGTGCTCAGTCCTTGAGGCTCAAAATACGATCATCTTGAGTCTTCAATCCGAAAATCAAGCAAACTGTTCGAACCTCCATCAACAACAACAAGAAATAACCCTCCTCCAGGAGGATATTAGAAACTTAAGGGCTAGTCGAGATCAACTCCAGCATGACTTGAATGATCTCCGTGAGGAAAACATTCGTCTGAAATCTGATGAAGCCATAAAAAAACAAGAGGAAGCTCTCAGCAAAATGACTGCATGTATCAGTACATTATCCGCCCAACGTTCCGTCACCCAGGATGAACAAGATCAGCAAAAGCTGCTTGACACTGTAGTTGTGTTGTCCCAAGCAAAGCGAAGGTGAAAAGTGTATTGAAATTGTTCAGGATCTCTTAAAAAATGAATTGCAGCTCTCTCTAAACAAAACAGACATTATTGCTACCTATAGAGTAGGCAAAACGAACCCATCAGGACAAAACCAGCGAAGAATTCGCCTTAAATTGGCCTCCTAGTCCATGAAATCGCATCTTGTCCAAACAGTTGCATCCCAACGAAAGGGAATCTACATAAACGAGTGCTTGACTAGAAAAAGACAGCAACTCCTCTACCGCCTGCGTCAAATCCGTCATCAAAACCCAAACGCGATTCATCAGTGCTTCGTTAGAGATGGCTTGATTAAAGTAAGAAAAACATCAACAGGTAAAATGTTTACAATTGCAAATGAGGATAACCTCAACACTTTCCTCAATCAATGTGGTTTGTCTCACCTTATTATCACTCCCAATGAGTCAACATAATTACCCCCTTGTCACCTAGTGCGGGCTAGGTATCCTAATTTCTCTTTGTTTCACTTTTTTAATTAATTTTTAATTTACCTTTTACTAGTCATTTTCTGGATAATTAACAGAGTGCTTTAATATTTCTTCAGGTCTTTTTAATTATACGATCATAACTAAACTACTTTCAGTTAATAATCTTTAGCTTAAATTTGCCTATGTTTATTATTCAACTTTTTTCTTTGATTTCATTTATTACCTAGGTTGCCTAGCCTCGCCATACTCTCTTACTCCATTGTACCCCTGGCTTTGCCTGTGTCTCAATTATGCAAATTGTTACTTTACAGTGTAACTGAGAGTACCTGTAAGCCCCTTGTAAGCTACCTCATTTTTTCTTTTTTTGTTCATTTTGTTTGTGTTTTGTATAGACTTGTTTATATATTTTTTCCCCTTTATATTTATATCATAATTCTATTTTGTAATTTGCCATTCTTGCCTTGTTTTCCTGCAACCAGCCTTTTATGCAGGCAAGTTTAGACCTTGAACTAACCTCTTATCCACTATCATGACAATCATCACTTTAATGATCTAAATTGCAGATATTTTACAGCACATGACGTTAACAATGTGTTAACACATAATCACAATATCTCTGTAATCAACTTGAATGTTAGATCCCTAGGTAAACACTTCGATGATGTTAGTGCCTTGATTGAAACTATTGACAACAAATTCTCTTTTATTACACTTACTGAAACGTGGTTGAAAGAGGATACTACTCAACTCTTTAACATGCCTAACTACTCGGCAATTCACAACTGTCGTCAAATTCAGAGAGGTGGTGGTACTGCTCTTTACTACACAAGAACTAACATGCTTAAAAGTAATTAGAACTAGAGACTGCTGNTAAAATAAATAAATAAATAAATATGTTTATTCAGGAAAGGTACATACATAGAGAGATTTTACATAAGTGCGATTATAGATAGAGCTAGTACATACAATGCCTAAAGCCACTATTACGCAATGCGTTTCGGGCAAGAAAACATTAATATCTAAAACTTAATACTAATTGACAAAGAAAAAATGTTTTGAGAACAGATACAAATAAAGGTACAAAAAAAAGGGGGAACATGACTGAAAAGCAGCACAAATACAATATGTAGACAAACAGCGTTGAATAAGAAAAAAAAAAAGACATGGGTTGACAATAGAGGGGTAAGGTTTTACAGGGAGTTTATCAGGTAGTGTTTAGTTTTAATCTTAAACTGGTTGAGAGAGGTACAGTCTTTAACATGGTTGGGAAGGTCATTCCACATTCTGGGTCCCTTGATTTGTAGAGCATTTCTAGTTTGGTTAAGTCGTACTCTTGGAATATCAAAACTGTATTTATTTCTGGTGGGTGCTCATGGTTTCTGTTACAGCTTTCAATGAAGCTTTTGAGGTCAGGATTGGCATTACAGTTCAGCGTTTTATATATGTATAATACACATGAGAGAATGTGCAGTGACTTAATATCTAACATATTGAGAGATTTGAGTAGGGGTACCGAGTGATGTCTGGGGCCAGAGTTGGATATTGTCCTAATAGCAGCTTTGTGTTGAGTAATTAGAGGACGTAAATGATTTGGGTAGTAGAACCCCAAGCACAAATACCATAGTTGAGATATGGATAGATGAGGGAGTAATAGAGAGTCACCAGGGCAGGGCGGGGTACATAATATCTGATCTTAGAAAGAATGCCAACAGTTTTTGAAACTTTTTTGATATATTTAGAATGTGTCCCTGGAAATTAAGCTTGTGATCAATGAGAACGCCAAGGAATTTGCCATCTAATTTGTTACAAATTTGGGTATTGTTAATCTTGAGATTTATTTGGTTAGAGGATTTATTGCCAAACAGAATATAGAAAGTTTTGTCAATGTTAAGGGTGAGTTTGTTGGCAGTTAGCCAAAGATGGACTTTATTAAGCTCGGTATTTACTGTGGCATTTAGAGCAAGGGGGTCAGGACTGGAGTAAATGAAGGTTGTGTCGTCAGCAAATAGAATTGGTCTAAGGTGTTGGGAGGCATTTGGAAGGTCATTAATGTAGATGAGAAAGAGGAGAGGGCCAAGTATACTGCCCTGAGGAACACCAATGTTGATGGTAGGGTAGGAGAAATTGAATTGTTCACAGAAACATACTGGAGTCTATCAGTAAGGTAAGATTTGAGGTATTGCAGGGAGAGTCCTCTGACTCCATAATGATGTAATTTAAGAAGAAGGTTTTGGTGGTTCACAGTGTCAAAAGCCTTACGCAGGTCCACAAATAACCCAACAGGGAACTCATTTTTATCAAGAGCTGCATGAATTAAGTTAATCATACTAATCAGTGCATCGTTAGTGCTTTTTTTAGGTCTGAAGCCATATTGGCAAGAGCTAAGTATATTGTGCTTGGCTAGATAAGAGTAAAGCTGCTTGTAGATTAGTTTTTCAAAATTTTTGATAAGTTAGGCAGGATTGAAATAGGTCTGTAGTTGTTAACATCAGTGAGATCACCACATTTGTGGACAGGGGTTACTCTCGCTTTTTTTAGAATATCTGGGAAGGTTTGGAGTTCAAGTGACTTGTTGAAGAGCAATGTAATTGCAGGGGCTAAGGATCTGGAGGCTTTTTTGTAAATTAATGTCGGAATCTCCTCAAGGGCACTAGACTTGGTTTTAAGGGAAAGGATTATCTCATTGACATCAGTGGATTAGTAGGCTTTAGGTACAGAGACTGTGGATAGTTACCTGTAAGGTAGTCCTTAACCTCAGTACTGGAAGAAGGAATATCATTTGCAAGGGATGACCCAATGGAAGAGAAGAACCTATTGAACTCAATAGCAGAATCAGATGCTGAAAGCTGACCATCGTTATTTGACAGGAGTGTTGGTTTGTTATTTAAAATCTTCTTTGATCCCAAGATTTGTGAAATTGTGCTCCAAGTTTTTTTAATGTTGCTCTTTATTTGGGTAAATTTATCTTCGTAGTATTTAGTTTTGGCTCGTCTAATTATCTTAGATAGCAGTAAAGAGTAATTCTTTGAGAATTCTTTAGAGACGGTTCCTAGCCTATACTTCTTCTCAAGGTCATGTTTTTTATTAATGGATTTAAGTATTCCCTTTGTAAGCCAGGGATTGTTAAGCCTTTTGGTAGTGACTTGTTTTGTAAGCATAGGACAGTGGGTGTTATAAAGGCTTAGAGTTTTTTGAAGAAAAGATTGTACTGCTAGGTTGATGTCCCCTATGTTACCTAACTCTGATTCCCAGTTGACATTATCAGCAGCAGTTATAAAATTGCCTATAGCAGATTCATTGTGCAGCCTAAAACTTATCTCCCTTGACTCTAGAGGTGGTTTGTTAATGTTAGTTAAGAGAAATGTGGGGTAATGGTCTGTAGTACTGTCGGTGATTATACCTGAAGTAAGCGGAGTTATGTTGGTCCAGATGTGATCTAGAGTCGTGGCAGTACTATCAGTGATTCTGGTAGGTCTAGTGATTAAGGGTATGAGGAAGCAGGAATTCATACAGTTGAGGAAGCTAACAGTAGTAGGGTGCTCAGGCTCGCAGAGGTCAATATTAAAGTCCCCTGCGATAATTAGATGGTTTTGTTAAGTCTGTTATCGAGTATTAGATTTCTAAGGTTTGAATTGAATTCGGGCACATCAGTGTTAGGAATCCTATAGACTGCTCCCACAGACAGGATAGACTCGGTACCATTACTCTGAAACTGGCGAATATACTCCCCCACAGCAGTCTCTAGTTCTAATTACTTTTAAGCATGTTAGTTCATGATGGTAGTAAAGAGCAGTACCACCACCTCTCTGAGTTTGACGACAGTTGTGAATTGAAGTAGTTAGGCATGTTAAAGAGTTGAGTAGTATCCTCTTTCAACCATGTTTCAGTAAGTACAATAAAAGTGAATTTGTTGTCAATAGTTTCAATTAAGGCACTAACATCATCGAAGTGTTTACCTAGGGATCTAACATTTAAGTTGATTACAGAGATATTGTGATTATGTGATAATACATTGTTTACATCATTAGCTGTAAAATATCTGCAGTTCAGATCATTAAAGTGATGATTGTCATAGATAGTGGAGAAGAGGTTTAGTTCTGGGTCTATACTTGTCTGCATAAAAAGGCTGGTTATTAACCAGAAATAGTATGAACTTATTTAAGAGAACAAAATGTGATCAATAATTACTTTTCAATAGAAAAGTTAATTATAGCAAAACACAACAATACAATAATATAACAATACAATAAAAGCTTACAAAGTACTAAGTCTACTAAAATTAAAGAATAATTATAGCAAAACACAACAATAAATGCAAATAAACAAAAGAAAATAAACAAATAGAAGTAGGATAAGGACACTAGATAGCCTTGGAGGAAACACAAGTTTGGTGGAGAGAACAAAAAATCGGTAGAGACAGTCAAGATGATTATATAAAAAATTTGACAAATGATAAATGTAAAGTAAAATAATCTTAAAGATAAAGATTATCTTAAAGATAATCTTAAAGATTAATGAACTCTTTGCTCGCTAATGTGCCAAATTGTCGGGCGTATTTAGATGATATTGTGCTCTTTGATATTAATTGGGCTGACCACATAGCTAGGTTACGCCAGTTGTTCACAGTGTTGAAACATGCAAATCTAACTTTAAATGCTAAAAAGTGTCATTTTGGCCAAGGCACAGTGACGTACCTCGGTTATGAAGTGGGCCAAGGAAAAGTGTTACCTCGACAAGACAAAATTAGTGCTAGTCTGGACTATCCAGTGCTCAGGTCTAAAAAGGACATTCAATGATTTATCGGTATGTGTGCGTACTACCGACGCTTTTGTCAGAACTTTTCCAGTGTGGCCACTCCTCTCACAGATTTGTTGCGGAAGGCCGTTAAATTTAAGTGGTCATCGGACTGTGCAGAGGCATTTAAAAACTTGAAATTGATCTTAGCTTCCGCCCCAGTGCTTGCTAGTCCAAGGTTCGACCGTCCGTTTAAAATTCAAGTTGACGCGTCTGACTCGGGTGCTGGTGCAGTGTTGTTGCAAACTGGGGATGATAAAGTGGAACACCCAGTATATTATTACTCTGTGAAATTTGACAAGGCGCAGCGCAATTATTCGGTGATAGAGAAAGAGGCGTTGGCGCTTGTGCTAACTTGCAAAAAGTTCGAAGTGTACCTCACAGGTAATATAGTGGAAGTGTACACGGACCATAACCCATTAGTTTTCATGAATCAGATGAAGCAGAAAAATAAGCGCATCCTCAGGTGGGCATTGTACCTACAGGACTTTAATCTATCTATTATCCACCTACCGGGCCGGCTCAACGTGATAGCCGACGCTCTGTCCCGCTTGCCTGAGTAACATTCATCTGAGCCGCAGGAAGCCATACCAAATGTCATGCTTTAGTTATTTTTTTTTAGGTTCTCCTGTGACATTAAATATCCCGTGTCCAATTTATTTACTTCCTTTTGTTTTTTTTTTTTTGTTTGTTTGGTGTATGTTTTTCTTTCAGAGAATTCCCTTGTAATTTTTTTTTGACAGAGAAATTGTTGTTTGGTTGATTTTCTATTATGTCATGGATGTCCATTTTATTCTGTATACTCTTACAAAAAAAAATATGACTACTATTCTAGTAGTCACATTTTTTTTTTCTCTGAAGGGGGGAGGAGTGTTACGACTCTGGGTTCTTTAGATGGAAACCAGAGGTCAAAATTGAGCTTATTAACGACAATATGGCAGGGCACGCATAGAGAGATGTAGCTGTTTGTAATCATCCCTGCCAGAAGTACGATTATTTGTGTGGCTCACAAAGCATTTAGGCTCTTAAACTTGTTGTGGATTAAGTAACATTGTTATAAGTTTAACTACCCGTAGAGTGAGGAAAGTAGCAATATGAGGCATAAGGGGAAGATGTTTTAATGTGTGTAGCTGTATGATCAATTGGGCTCTTCCCGGCACCACACACGCATGCGGCAGGGCTCGAGACTGAGACGGTCTTCTCTGCTGACTGCTGTGCTGTTCGGACGCGCTCTCCTCCTTCCTCTTAATTCTTTATTTCTGTGACTTAGTTGGTTAAGTACTCCATTACTCAGTTTGTATATGTCTGGCATACCTATCGTTATATGTGTAGAATAGTATACCTGGGGTGTAGTAAGTGTTATTTAAGTTTTATATTACCTGCTATGCTAACGGAGGTCCCCGTATAACCACGTGTTCCCCTACCCTAAGCTGACTCCAGTGTGTTATAGTAGAGCTTTACCCTAGCTTGCTTTCAGTGTAAAACCTTGTATCCTGTCTAGGTGGACCAAGGCTTTTAACGTAAGATTGAGTGGTAAAGTTAGTATTAAATTGTTATTGGTGTGATTGTGTATGGGGGGTGTTAAGGGGTTAATAAATAAGTAAGTTTGAACAGAGTATCCCTTATTCCTGTGTGGGAGTACAATGATCATTTCCTAGACTAACCGGGTTTAGTAGCAAGCATTTATTACTGTGGATATATTATTTTGGGGGCCGGGCCTTTTGATTCTCCCATATCTTGATACCTCTATTCTACTTACCCTTACCCCTTAATAGTACCAGTTTCCCCATAGTCAACCCACAATTTTTTATAACAGGGGACTCCAGGGATAGTGTTCTGTGGTAGAGGGACTCCAGGGATAGTGTTCTGTGGTAGAGGGACTCCAGGGATAGTGTTCTGTGGTAGAGGGACTCCAGGGATAGTGTTCTGTGGTAGAGGGACTCCAGGGATAGTGTTCTGTGGTAGAGGGGACTCCAGGGATAGTGTTCTGTGGTAGAGGGACTCCAGGGAGAGTGTTCTGTGGTAGAGGGACTCCAGGGATAGTGTTCTGTGGTAGAAGGACTCCAGGGATAGTGTTCTGTGGTAGAGGGACTCCAGGGATAGTGTTCTGTGGTAGAGGGGACCCCAGGGATAGTGTTCTGTGGTAGAGGGACTCCAGGGATAGTGTTCTGTGGTAGAGGGGACTCCAGGGATAGTGTTCTGTGGTAGAGGGGACTCCAGGGATAGTGTTCTGTGGTAGAGGGACTCCAGGGATAGTGTTCTGTGGTAGAGGGACTCCAGGGATAGTGTTCTGTGGTAGAGGGGACCCCAGGGATAGTGTTCTGTGGTAGAGGGACTCCAGGGATAGTGTTCTGTGGTAGAGGGACTCCAGGGATAGTGTTCTGTGGTAGAGGGACTCCAGGGATAGTGTTCTGTGGTAGAGGGACTCCAGGGATAGTGTTCTGTGGTAGAGGGGACCCCAGGGATAGTGTTCTGTGGTAGAGGGACTCCAGGGATAGTGTTCTGTGGTAGAGGGACTCCAGGGATAGTGTTCTGTGGTAGAGGGACTCCAGGGACTGTGTTCTGTGGTAGAGGGACTCCAGGGACTGTGTTCTGTGGTAGAGGGGACCCCAGGGATAGTGTTCTGTGGTAGATGGGACCCCAGGGATAGTGTTCTGTGGTAGAGGGGACCCCAGGGATAGTGTTCTGTGGTAGAGGGACTCCAGGGATAGTGTTCTGTGGTAGAGGGACTCCAGGGATAGTGTTCTGTGGTAGAGGGACTCCAGGGACTGTGTTCTGTGGTAGAGGGACTCCAGGGATAGTGTTCTGTGGTAGAGGGGACCCCAGGGATAGTGTTCTGTGGTAGAGGGGACCCCAGGGATAGTGTTCTGTGGTAGAGGGACTCCAGGGATAGTGTTCTGTGGTAGAGGGACTCCAGGGATAGTGTTCTGTGGTAGAGGGACTCCAGGGATAGTGTTCTGTGGTAGAGGGACTCCAGGGATAGTGTTCTGTGGTAGAGGGACTCCAGGGATAGTGTTCTGTGGTAGAGGGACTCCAGGGATAGTGTTCTGTGGTAGAGGGACTCCAGGGATAGTGTTCTGTGGTAGAGGGACTCCAGGGATAGTGTTCTGTGGTAGAGGGGACCCCAAGGATAGTGTTCTGTGGTAGAGGGACTCCAGGGATAGTGTTCTGTGGTAGAGGGCACCCCAAGGATAGTGTTCTGTGGTAGAGGGACTCCAGGGATAGTGTTCTGTGGTAGAGGGACTCCAGGGATAGGGTTCTGTGGTAGAGGGGACCCCAGGGATAGGGTTCTGTGGTAGAGTGGACCCCAGAGATAGGGTTCTGTGGTAGAGGGGACTCCAGGGATAGTGCTCACTTGGCATCTGGTTATTCAGTCAATAACCCACAGCCAGTGAGGAAAGATCTGAGGTGCGCCTCAGTGGTTATTTCATAGGTCTTCCCAGTGTCAGACTTCTTAGCTAGTATTTTACCACCTCTTACAAAACAATGTTTAATTGATCCATTGAAATTTTTACGAACTTGATGTAGTTTAAATAAAAGATTTTGTCTGTTCCTATATAACTGAAGTGACAGTGAAGATATAAGCATTTTTATTGTTGATGGCTAACTCAGGGAGTGTGAAGCCCTGCACAAATGTCAATAAATTTCGTAATTAATTTGCATATATACAAAGTAACCTTAAAGGTCTATAAGTCAGAATAAAGACAGATGTAGATGATAATGTGTCTACATTTCAAGGAACATATATCTTACATGAAAACCCAGATATGGTTAAATAAATACAACTCCACCATCACCAGTGTCCGGACACATGAACACTACCAAGACATCAGTGTCCAGCCAGACGGTGAACACAGGCTGCACAATCCTAATAAATTATGTAACTCTCAGAGATGCATTGATAAACGTTAATATTTTATATTTTATTAAAAATACAGATATAAACTTTGTTTTAAACATTTAATGTAACAATATTTCAATTATTAGAACCAAGATATATTTAGCATTTAACGATTTCCTATAAAGTTGCAATGATACCTTAATTGCACTTTATCATCATCATATTCAGACAGAAATTAACTTAAAATTTTTGACACTTAGATTCACAAACGCCTCTGTGGTGTCGCCTTGTCGTAGTGAGGGGCTCACATAAACCTCCCTGGGACTGGTGAGGGTTGCCTTTGCCCCCTCTCCTGCCCCTCTTTGGGTGTTGTACGTGCTAAAAGGCACCATGTAGGGGCCTTGTGAGTCATCGGGCGGCCCACTGAAGGGGTCGCCCGTGAGGGGCTGCCTTAAATGGATGGTTGGGTGTCCAGGCTGGGGCAAAAGGGGGAATGGGGTCTTTGCACCAGTGTGGGAGAATGGAAGAAGCAGTAGGACTCCCCTGTTAAAAAGGGGGAGAATCGCTGGGGACGACGCAACCTTTCCTGCACTGGCCCTCATTCGGCCTCCCTGGCTGCCCTGGTAGGTGGTGTCCCTTGTTTCCAAGCCCCAGACTTTTAAAGTGAATGCCAAATGGAAACCGACACGATCTTTCTTACCCAGACTCGTGCGGGCGGACGACCTAGCCCCCGAGTCGGACTGTGATGGAATACTTTATAGCCCTGGCCCTTGCTACATTGGGCCCAGACCCAACTACTCCGCCCCACTCCCAACCCCTTCTTTGGTAGGGTTGAGTCCCAAGCCCTCGCAGGTGACCTTGGCATGGTTGTCTCTCATTGCGACTACCGGACCTTTTAACCCCTCTCTCTCTGGGGGTTCTCAATGCCGTCCCCACCACGGCCACACTTAATCTACACCATCTTGATTCAACCTTTTCTGACGATTTCTCCCTCCACAAACACCTTGTTGATTCGGTAGATGCCTCTGTTACTTTTAACCCCACCCGTCGCGGTACACGTGTCGTCGCTGCTCCCTCTCAGGATGCAGCTACCTGCTTAGCCGCATCGTTCTGCATTGGGGAGACCCCAATGCAGAACCTCAGTGTTGGCTCTGTTCTCCTACGCTATGTTGCAACTGGTGTTAGAAATCTAAAAGACTGCCACGAGGATATTATTTATCCTGAGATTTATTTGATTTGAGGATTTATTGCCAAACAAAACTTTCTATATTTTGTTTGGCAATAAATCCTCAAATCAAATAAATCTCAGGATAAATAATACCCAAATTTGTAACAAAATAGATGGGAAATTCCTTGGCATTCTCATTAATCACAAACTGAATTTCCAGGGACACATTCTTAATATATCAAAAAAAGATTAAAAAACTGTTGGCATTCTTTCTAAGATCAGATATTATGTACCTCGTCCCTGCCCTGGTGACGCTCTATTACTCCCTCGTCTTTCCTTATCTCAACTATGGTATTTGTGCTTGGAGTTCTACTACCCTACTGAGCTGGTCGGCCGAGCGGATAGCACGCGGGACTTGTGATCCTGTGGTCCTGGGTTCGATCCCAGGCACCGGCGAGAAACAATGGGCAGAGTTTCTTTCACCCTATGCTCCTGTTACCTAGCAGTAAAATAGGTACCTGGGTGTTAGTCAGCTGTCACGGGCTGCTTCCTGGGGGTGGAGGCCTGGTCGAGGACCGGGCCGCGGGACACTAAAGCCCTGAAATCATCTCAAGATAACCCAAAATCATTTACGTCCTCTAATTACTCAACACAAAGCTGCTATTAGGACAATATCCAACTCTGGCCCCAGACATCACTCGGTACCCCTACAAGTCACTGCACATCCTCTCATGTGTATTATATATATATTATATATATATATATATATATATATATATATATATATATATATATATATATATCACTGAAAACTCACACCCCAGAAGTGACTCGAACCCATACTCCCAGGAGCAATGCAACTGGTATGTACAGGGACGCCTTAAACCACTTGACCATCACTTCCTTATGTCCGGTCGTGATGGTCAAGTGGTTTAAGGCGTCCCTGTACATACCAGTTGCATTGCTCCTGGGAGTATGGGTTCGAGTCACTTCTGGGGTGTGAGTTTTCAGTTGTATCTAGTCCTGGGGACCATTCAGGCTTGTTTGCATTTGTGTTCCTCACGTGTTGCCCCAAAAAAATGAAGTGATTTGATAAAATGCTATGCCCAAGATTACCATCCGAGTGCCGGCGGGGAAGTGGTTCATATAGACTCGGCTATCATTTCCTTATGTCCGGTCGTGATGGTCAAGTGGTTTAAGGCGTCCCTGTACATACCAGTTGCATTGCTCCTGGGAGTATGGGTTCGAGTCACTTCTGGGGTGTGAGTTTTCAGTTGTATCTAGTCCTGGGGACCATTCCCGGTGATTGGCAGCTCCTCCTGCTTGAGTAGCACTGAAGTCAACATAGGTATTGGCTAAAGTTGAGACGCAAGTGTAGTCCCACACCAACTGTCTACCATTCTTCCAGGGGTTCACCGTGATTCCATCTGGGCGACCGACAGGCTAATTAGAGTTGTGGGACATTAGGTAGCGGGGCTCTCTCTCTGCTGGACAGCCGGCTGTGGTAAGGCTTCTCTTAATAATGTCATTGACCTCGCCGTGTCTTGCATGCCATCCTCCTGTCCTTTGGCAGAGAAGGCCATGCCGTCCGTACCTGTCGGCCTCTGCCTCGCCGCAAATACACCTGTATTCGGTGTGGATTGGGGCAGCGAGACGGAGAGCCACGGCAATTCGGAGGGCCTGCGGTGTGAGACGGGTGCGGTTGCTGACATTGGGATTGCTAATAGGAAATCACCTGCATGGGAGCTGCTACCGCTCTAAGTCGGGCAGTGTCATGGGGTTGTCGCAGCTTCTAGCAAAGTCGCAGCTTCTTGGTCGGCAATGGGGCGAATAAACAGATAAACTGGGAGCAAATAAACCAGGACTTCACAGAAATAAACTGGGAAGAACAGCTAGGAAATGCGAACCTGAACCAGTGCCTGGAAAAAATAAGCTCAGTAGCACTAGAAATATGTACAAACCGCATCCCCCTAAGAAAAAAGAGGAAGAGATGCAGATTGGAACGAGAACGTCGTTCCCTATATAGGCGAAGAAAACGAATCGCGGTACAACTTGAGAGTCGCACCCTATCTCAGAACGGCGAAGAAGGTTAGGTAGCGAAATAGGAAAAATTGAACTCAAGCTACAAGAATCATACAAAACGCAGGAGAGGGAAAGAGAGCAAAAGGCCATCAGTGAAATAGAGAGAAACCCGAAATATTTTTTCTCCTATGCAAAATCAAGATCAAAAACCACATCTAGTATCGGGCCCCTGCGAAAGGAAGATGGAACTTTCACCGATGACAACAAAGAAATGAGCGAGCTACTGAGGAAGCAATACGACTCTGTCTTCAGCGAGCCATTAAACGCACTAAAGATCGATAACCCAAATGAATTTTTCATGGATATGATACCAACATCAAATCATATATCAGACGTCACCCTATCCCCACTGGATTTTGAAGAAGCCATAAACAGTATGCCTATGCACTCCGCACCAGGCCCGGATTCTTGGAACTCCATATTCATCAAGAACTGTAAAAAACCACTATCGCAGGCCCTTCACATTCTGTGGAGACAAAGCCTAGATACTGGCGTTATTCCTGATATACTAAAAACAGCAGAGATAGCACCACTTCATAAAGGAGGAAATAAGGCAGAGGCAAAAAATTACAGACCGATAGCACTAACATCGCACATCATAAAAATTTTTGAGAGAGTGCTAAGAAGTAAGATCACAAAATACATGGAATCACAGCATCTCCATAACCCCGGACAACATGGTTTCAGAACAGGGCGCTCTTGCCTGTCGCAGTTGCTGGACCACTATGATATGGCATTAGATGCTATGGAAGACAAACAAAACGCTGATGTAATTTACACAGATTTCGCAAAAGCTTTTGATAAATGTGACCATGGTGTTATTGCCCATAAAATGCGCTCAAAAGGAATTACCGGAAAAGTAGGCAGATGGATCTACAATTTCCTGACCAACAGAACCCAATGTGTAATAGTCAACAAAATAAAATCCAACCCGTCAACCGTTAAGAGCTCAGTCCCCCAGGGTACTGTGCTTGCTCCAGTACTTTTTCTCATCCTCATATCGGACATAGACAAGAGCACAACCTATAGCACTGTATCATCCTTTGCAGATGACACTAGGATCTTCATGAGAGTAGGCAACATAGAGGACACGGCGAACCTCCAGTCAGATGTAGATCAGGTCTTTCTATGGGCTACAGAAAATAATATGGTGTTTAACGAAGACAAGTTCCAGCTCATGCGCTATGGAAAAAATGAAAATATAAAAACGGAAACCACGTACAAAACTCAGGCAAATCATAACATAGAACGAAAAGGCAATGTAAAGGATCTGGGTGTACTCATGTCGGAAGACCTTACCTTTAAAGAACACAATAAAGTAGCCGTCACAACTGCAAGAAAAATGACAGGTTGGATAACAAGAACTTTTCACACTAGAGATGCTATACCGATGATGACACTTTTCAAAACGCTTGTGCTCTCTAGAGTGGAGTACTGCTGCACAATGACAGCCCCTTTCACTGCTGGTGAAATTGCTGACCTGGAGAGCGTGCAGAGATCCTTTACTGCTAGAATCCACTCGGTAAAACATCTAAACTATTGGGACCGACTAAAGAGCCTAAATCTGTATTCCCTTGAGCGCAGGCGGGAGAGATACATAATAATTTACACGTGGAAAATATTAGAGGGGCTGGTCCCAAACCTGCACACAGAAATAACATCACATGAGACCAGAAGACATGGCAGGATGTGCAGAATACCCCCGTTGAAAAGCAGAGGTGCAACTGGTACTCTGAGAGAGAACTCTATCAACATCAGAGGCCCGAGACTGTTCAACACGCTTCCACTACACATAAGGGACATAACTGGCAAACCCCTCACAGTGTTCAAGAGAGAACTGGATAAGCACCTCCAAAGGATACCTGATCAACCAGGCTGTGACTCATACGTCAGGCTGCGAGCAGCCGCGTCCAACAGCCTGGTTGATCAGTCCAGCAACCAGGAGGCCTGGTCGATGACCGGGCCGCGGGGACGATAAGCCCCGGAAGCACCTCAAGGTATCCTCAAGGTAAGGTAAGGGCATGACAATCATCTAGGTTTCTTATCTTCCCCATCTATCTTAGCATCATCAGCAGACATGTTCATATAATTCTGTATTCCATCTGGTAGATCGTTTATGTAGACAATGAACATTACGGTGCAAGAACTGAACCCTGTGGTACTCCACTTGTGACATTCCTTCAATCCGATACATTGCCTCTGATTACGGCCCTCATTTTTCTATCAGTTAGGAAATTTTTCATCCATGCTAGAAGCTTACCTGTCACCCCTTCAATATGTTCCAGTTTCCAGAACAACCTCTTATGTGGAACTGTCAAAAGCCTTTTTAGGTCCAGATAGATACACTCAACCCATCTCTTTCCTGTAAAATCTCTGTAGCTCGATCATAGAAACTGAGTAAATTCGTTACACAGGATCTTCCAGATTGAAAACCATACTGTCTGTCAGATATTATATCATTTTCTCCAGGTGTTCTACCCATTTAGTTTCAATTATTTTTTCCAATATTTTGACTATTACACTAGTCAATGATACAGGTCTATAATTAAGGGGGTCTTCCCTGCTTCCACTTTTGTAGATTGGGACAATGTTAGCCTTTTTTCCACACATCAGCTACAACTCCTTTACACAGGTATGCCTGAAAAATCACTTGAAGTGGAATGCTGAGCTCAGATGCACATTCTCTCAGAACACATGGTGAAACTCCATCTGGACCAACTACTTTGTTCTTACTTAGCTCCTTGAGCACTTTCTCCGCTTCATCTCTAGACATCTCTATGTGCTCTATGCTGTTCTCTGGAATTCTTATTGTGTCTGGTTCCCTGAAGATTTCATTTTGTACAAACACATTTTGGAACTTTTCGTTTAATGTTTTACATATTTCCTTTTCTTTTTCTGTGAATCTATTTCCCATTTTCAACCTCTGAATATTATCCTTTACCTGCAATTTGTTGTTTATGAATTATAGAATAGACTTGGTTCTGTTTTACATTTGTCCACAATCCCTTTTTCAAAATTTCTTTCTGCCTCTCTCCCCACTGCCGTGTAGTTGTTTCTCGCATCTTTGTATCGCTGGTATGTTTGAGGGTTTGGCCTCTTCGTACATTGATTCCATTTTTGTATCTTTTGGTCTCTGGCCCTCTCGCAATTTCTGTCGAACCAATCCTCTTTCTTAGTTCTGCATCTCTGTTTTGGAATAAAAAATTTTGTGCCTTTATCATATATTTCACAAAACTTGACATACTGTACATCTCATTCACTTCCTTGCTTAGCAACAAGTCTGTCCAGTTATACTCACTAAAAAAATTTCTAAGGTTGCCATAATGTCCTCTCCTGAAGTCAGGTTTTTCAGCTGCTTCAACCTCCTTATTTTCTTCCAGATTATAACGCATTGCATACTTTATTCCCAAAAAGACATGGTCACTTTTACCCAAGGAAGGAAGGTACTGAATGTCAAATATCTCTTCCTCCTTCCTGGTAAATATCAAATCTAGCATGGAGGGAACGTCCCCTTCCCTCATCCTCGTAGCTTGTTTAACATGTTGATACAAGAATGTTTCCAGGATGAGGTCTACAAATCTACAGGTTCAAAAATCTTCTGTTTTAGCTTCATATGCTTTTCAGTCTATGGACTTCAAGTTGAAGTCGCCGACTATCAACAGTCGTGATCTATCGTTATCCGCTCTCGCTATAATCTCTCATTATTGTTATAAGACCTTCTCGTTTACTATCTAGCTCCTCCTTTGACCATGTGCTGCTTGGCGGTGGACTATATGCATTTATGATCATTAGTTTATCCTCCTCATGGCAGATCTCTAGTGCTACACAGCCCCTGTAGGAGTCTGGCAGGGACGACACAGTGGACCACCAGCCCCTGTAGGAGTCTGGCAGGGACGTATTATGTCAACTTCTTGTAGATTGGAAGCCATTATTTCGTTCACCTTTAGGTTCTTTAGGTGTTCTTTCACCAGCACAGCAACGCCACTGCCTTCCCTAATTTTCTGTCCCGTCTCCAAATTGAGTAGCCCCTTGGGAATATGACCTCGTTTAAAATAACGTCTTCAAGTTTTGTCTCTGTGAGTGCAACAATGTCTGGTGTCTGCAGCTGTGTCGACACGTAAGTGTTGACACGCTGTACAATGACTTTAATATATGCGCCTTAAGTTTCGTTAAATCTGTTTTATTTTCTTGTAAATATTTAAACGAATAATTGGCTAACAAAATACTGTACTGTACTGTTCAACTATTATAGTGTGTTATTTATTATTCATAAATAGCTCTCCACAGCAATAAGAAAACAATATAATTCTTGCAACACCTCCAATGCCACCTTCCTTAGTAGGCTTGAGTGAGTCACATCTGTTAGCCCCCACTCTCAACACTGCGACCTTTAAGGAGTGTGTGTATGGGATGTGGGCGGGTAGGGTGAGGTGAGTCGGTGGTGGGGGAGGGATGGACTCACTCAGATAACCCTACACTCGTCAC
>WNGS01042699.1:0-10215 GCA_020271785.1 Procambarus virginalis
CACTTAGTGAACCCTCTAGCAATTACTGCACTAGACACTAGCAGTATCAAATCACTTCAAAGCTCTTCAGCACATGATACTCAACTTTATAACACTGTCACTGGGAGAGACAACAAATAAATACTTTAGGTCTCAGTTACTTTACATTAACCGCTGTCACTACCACAGTCAACAATTATCAATTAAATATTTTAATTATTATTATTTAATTAAAATGTTAAACACAATGTCACTCAGTCAATCACAATTAACTAATTAAATAATAATAAATTATGTTATCTCATCAATAATTATAATAATCAGTGACTTGTTAATGTTTTATCACACAGAGGCAAACAATAACAAGGTATTACTAGACTCGACAGGTTACTCACACAATTAATTAATATATAATCAATATACAGCATCACTGAGACGTTGCTAATAAACCACTTATCAACGTGTCAATGAAACAACCGTAGAGTTCTCAACACTCCAACACCTGTGTCACCCAGACACTGTTACTGAACTAGATGGTAACAAATCCTAGCTGACATAACTTACACACATCGGTCGCTCCACAGTGGCGCGACACCACCTTGATGTGTTAAAACCTGTCACTCACACCGAGATGACAGTTTGACTCTTCACAATCTCAATAGATCCCAGCACAGAGGAAGCACGTCGCAAGATATACTCTGGTTGATCCATCAGAGATTGGGTGATTACTTTCCCTAAAATATTACAAAAGAGATATGGGCCCGTGTTTACATTCGATTACTCCTTAATACACTGACATTCATTCTTCCCAACGAAGATATAGGTGGCCTCAGGCGACAAGCAGGCTGTTGCTACTCTGGTGGTGAGTTATGCAGGTAAGAATATTTCCTTCGTCCGCGAGGGAGCCCGACCTTAAATCCGCACAAAGTCAATTTAGCACCACCTCAAGCTGTATCAGATGAATTTCTACACTTCCCAGATGCCCCTTTTCCTTCCACGTAGAGGAGTAACTTGATTTCACCACACGAGCTGGCCAATCAGCAGACACCGACCATAAAGAGCTTCAGCATAGTCCTGAAACTTCCACATTAATTATCGTCCGTCATGACTCCTGGGTCACTTTGGACCCACTCTCCTACACCCACCCACTCTCCTACACACACACACACACACATCGCATGACGGGTTTGACTTGGCATGTGCGAGCACGCTCTGTCCTGGGCGAGAAGCTACACTCTCCCTCGACTCCGATTATACGAACTTTCACGAGTTTGAACACCATCAAGCCTTTAACATTGCTCTTAGATCTCTTCACAGCGATTGTCGCTAATGATTCTTCACTGCTACATAGGCAATCACGTGCTCTAAGTGATTGCCTATGTAGCAATCACTTAGAGTAAACATGTACTCGTCACTCGTCACTAAGTCACGTGTACTCACTAGGTGAGTACACGTGACACTAATTCTGACCACAGTTACTTATTATATTAGGATCCCGTGAGTACACCGCTGGCTCTTGCCAGACAACTAAGGGTTCCCTCTCACATTGGTTTAGCTCAATGAAATCACATGTGTCTTTTCCAGGTCTTTCACACTGCTAGTATTGTCTCTTCAGGAACACCGAGTGGTCACGGCTTATCCACGAACCGTTGTTTGCGACGTAATTTGCAGTAATCCTTAATATAATCCAAACACCAAAAAATCTATCAGTGATATGGGTCATACTGATTTAACAGTTACAAAAGAGCACTTTTACCCCAGCCTTAGGTGAGAATTAGCAAACCCTGAGGTCTGGTGTAGCAGCGTCCTCTCTTCTTGAAATCTGGAGTCAGAATGACGCCTTGAGGCATGACGCCCACATGCTCTCCAGGATTCTGTGATAGCGTCCCCTGTTGACCAATGGCAGAAGCTAGGCATTCCCGCCTTTTCTGTATACGTATCTGATTGGCACGCGCACCTATTCCTCTGCCAGAGTCGTGGTTTGGTTTCACATCATACAGCGAAAAGCGAAATTGTCTCAAAAGGGAGAAAAGAGGGATTGTGGTTAGAACCAATGGTTTTGAGGAGAAAGGGCCCATCTCTGCCCCTCCCACCACATACCCACCAAAACTTACTCCTCCTGTGTAAAGGTACACCAGGCCTGATACTGTCTATCTGTTTACTCAGTTGCAACAGGACTATATGACCCAGGTCAAACCTGATGACCTCTTTAGACTCTTCAGACCAAACTTGACACACAGTGGATGACAAATAACGAAGTTGTGCCATGCAAGCATACATACAAGCAACCATAAACCATAAGAGCAGGCATAAATTTATGCCATTAGGAAGCATATCCTCACAAGGTAACTCAAAATATTATTTGTTATTTTAAAATTAAAAATAAAATTAAAATTGCTTAATATATATAAAAGAATCCGAATTTTAAAAGACGTACACCGACAATTTGAGTAAAATGGGGTCAATGATTTGTGTCAATGATTGTTCCACAAGTAGATAGGGAAGATACTGCACGATTTTCTTGCAACTGCTAATGATTATTGGCTGGGCCATATCCTCAAACTTAGGGAGGTTTCTGTGAAATCACCTGCCAAACAGTTAGAAAAACATTACAGAACCCTTCATAAAAAATTATTACAGGTCCTTTGCTATTTGCATGAAATTATTCACAAACAAAATATTAACACTTGTTACTAAGTGTATTTCATATATGGTGACAAATAACAATGCTAAAAACCCTTTGTAATATAACGAACGAAAAGATTTAAATATCTATTCCAGTTTTTGGTTATGACAAACCTGATCAAAACCTTTTCTATAGTCAGTTGAGAATCTTTAGAAAATAAATTATTGTGAGACAATGAATGCATCTTTTTTAAGTAAATGGGAAAGTTAGCGCAATGTTTACTAATTATCTAATATTATGTAGTGTATATTATGTAGACTAATATACACGTGTTAATTCCTACCTAGAATATGAATCATTCTTTGCATTTTTATATTCAACGAATATAAGTGTTTTACAATACATCTCCCATACTTTTGTATGGGAGATGAAGGAATGCAAAGGTTATATCCCTGGAAACACAAAACGCAACTGTCTCTATTTTCCGCTTGTTACAACTTGTAATAAAGTTGTTACATCTTGCCTAACGTGTTTATGACGTATTAGAACATTGTTAAAACTTGCTATATTGGTTGTTATAACTGATTAGGTGTTAAAACTTGTTCAAACGTTGTACCAACGTCGTAGTTTAAGGTGTTGTTTTGGCGGGAAGGGAATTACCATGGGGTGCACCTGGGAATAATTACCACGGGGTGCACCTGGGAATAATTACCATGGGGTGCACCTGGGAATAATTACCATGGGGTGCACCTGGGAATAATTACCATGGGGGCACCTGGGAATAATTACCATGGGGTGCACCTGGGAATAATTACCATGGGGTGCACCTGGGAATAATTACCATGGGGTGCACCTGGGAATAATTACCATGAGGTGCACCTGGGAATAATTACCACGGGGTGCACCTGGGAATAATTACCATGAGGTGCACCTGGGAATAATTACCATGAGGTGCACCTGGGAATAATTACCATGAGGTGCACCTGGGAATAATTACCATGGGGTGCACCTGGGAATAATTACTCACACTCTTACCTCCATCATCTCTCTCTGCTTCCCTATGCAAACGATGAGTCACAATAACGTGGCTGAAGATATAATGACCAAACGAAACACCAGTAAATGAACAAACGACGACGTTTCGTTTCGTCCTGAAGTGTAGTTTGGTCATCATATCTTCCTTCCTCTCTTTTACTTTCTTTATCTGCCTCTTCCTGTCTTTGTCTCTCTTCTTCGAGCTGCCCTGCTGGAGAAAGTGCTTATGAGAATTATTCCCTGTACACACACACACCGCCCAGAGGAATGTTTGTAAATGAGATTTTAATTGTTAATAATTATTCTTTCCCCTGCCTACAATCTGATCCAGATGTTAGGTCAGGTTAGGTTAGGAAACCTTTAATTGAATACCTTTCGAGACATCTAACGGGTGAATTGCAACGTGGAAACTGAACAATAACAAACAATGAAAAGTGAAACAAGAGGAATCAGCTTAACACTAGTGCTTGGCTTGCAATGGCGGCAGAGGCAGTGGTGGTGCTCGGGTGTATGGCAGGGGTAAGGTGATGGATGACAGACTGCTCTATTGCAGGGTCACTGAGACTTCCGCCGTTAGTAAACTAATTGTAAACCCGGAAACGAATATCTTGGAGAGAAGACTCTTGAACTCTGTGGGAACTTCTTTTTAAGCCTATGGCCTAGGAAAATTGTGGAGATTAAATTTTAAGTTTACTGGAAGAGTTTGCAATAAAGTCTATGAGGCAGGAAATTTACAATCAAATCTATGGCCTAGGTAGTTTACATTCGATGGCCTGGGAAATTAATTTAAGTCTGCAGAGTATGACCTAAAAACTCTATTTAAGTCTTGACCCTAAGATTTCCATTTAAGTCTTGACCCTAAGATTTCCATTTAAGTCTTGACCCTAAGATTTCCATTTAAGTCTTGACCCTAAGATTTCCATTTACGTCTATGGGCTGGGAAGTTTACCTTTAACGCTATGTGAATTTTATATATAAATCTACAGGAACTTCATTCCACATCTCTCTTCCAAAAAAATAAAAACGGGTCCTCTAAGTCGCACCATTTAAATTTTGCAGGAAAAGTCTACTGGAAGAAAATTTACATTGAAATCAACAGGTAGTTTACACTTAAGACTGATAATTTCAAACTTCATATTACACCAAAATTTGAAAATGCCAAGTCTATGTAATACGAATTAAAGAAAAACATAGGAAACGTCTGCTAGAAAAATTACATCTAAGTCTATGGGAATTTTTCTTGACAATGAATGGGAATTTCACGCCTTATCTCGCCCACAAAATTCTAAAATGCACCACCATAGTCACACTGTCTTGCCTATGTACAGAGATTGTTGGGGCTGCCATTCCCAAAGTGAGCGTGGAAAGACATAGATGACATTCGTCTCGTTCAAAAACATTTTTTTGGATTTGGAAGGGTTCTTTATGAACAAGTTTGCTGAATTCAGGAACATCTACACGAAACAATGCCACTATATAAAAGTTCATGGAATTGTTAAAAAGAAATATTAATAATAATTAAATTAAAAATAATTGCAATTGAAATAATGATAATAATTAAATTAATAGTAATAACAATTAAATTAATAGTAATAATAATAATACAAACTTTGAAACTAATTAAAATTAAATAAAAATCATAACATGTAAAACACAATTAATACATATGTAAGCAAATAACATAAAACATTACCCAAGATATTTATATAATACTGGTTTTGTTTGTTGCCACAGATCACATCTGCTCCACCAAGCTTGGTACAAACACCTCCTATGGTTACTTGATTGAGTGTAATTGTACCCACGGTAGAGGGTCCAAGCTGTACCTAACCAAACAGAATACATGTAAGTCTGTCTGTCACGGTAGAGGGCCCAAGCTGCACTTAACCAAACAGAATACAAGTAAGTCTGTCTGTCACGGTAGAGGGTCCACGCTGCACTTAACCAAACAGAATACAAGTAAGTCTGTCTGTCACGGTAGAGGGTCTAAGCTGCACTTAACCAAACAGAATACAAGTAAGTCTGTCTGTCAAGGTAGAGGGTCCAAGCTGCACTTAACCAAACAGGATACAAGTAAGTCTGTCTGTCACGGTAGAGGGTCCAAGCTGCACTTAACCAAACAGGATACAGGGTAGTCTCTGTCGACTACCCTGTGTCCTGTGTCTGTCGGCCGTGATAAAGGGTCCAGATGCACTTACAAACAATACACTAAAACATATTGTAAATGAATGTCTGTTTAGTACATTTATATAGTTGGTTAGTTTACATATGTTTACAGTGAACTATTTATCTTAAAGAAAGTGTTAAACAATATAACATGAATGACTGACAATGAGAATACAGTTTAAAGGATTAATTTAAACTAATCATTCAATGGCTTTATACCATAAAAAATTACACCCTCGGCAGTCTCCATGTATATGATTCTAGGGCAAACCCGGAACAAAATCACTCCCAACACAGTTCATGCAACATAGATCTGACTTCCATAGAACTCAACATTCCTGGCAGTAAGGCGTCTCTTTGTCACAGCAGTTCCTTCAAAATTACAATTATCCAGCTGTGGGTCTCACTGCTTTCTCTGCTGACAAGATGTTTTATTCTATGCTGTATACCTGCTGCACCATGATATACCTGCTGCACCATGATATATATGTATCACTCATTCTTAAGTTGTATTGCCTGACAACTAAGTTTGTTCTTCTGGGATACTTGGAGCGGCCAGTGACTATAATAAATGAAAATGAATTGATTGAGTTTGTAATAAAAATGTAATATAAAGGAATTGATTGAGTTTACTGCATGTGCGATTCCCTTCAGACAAAAGGATACCATTCGTTTGTGAACAATTTCTTCAAGTGTGAGTATGGACATAAGGCTTCAAGCGTGAGTATGGACATAAGGCTTCAAGTGTGAGTATGGACATAAGGCTTCAAGTGTGAGTATGGACATAAGGCTTCAAGTGTGAGTATGGACATAAGACTTCAAGTGTGAGTATGGACATAAGACTTCAAGTGTGAGTATGGACATAAGACTTCAAGTGTGAGTATGGACATAAGGCTTCAAGTGTGAGTATGGACATAAGGCTTCAAGTGTGAGTATGGACATAAGGCTTCAAGTGTGAGTATGGACATAAGACTTCAAGTGTGAGTATGGACATAAGGCTTCAAGTGTGAGTATGGACATAAGGCTTCAAGTGTGAGTATGGACATAAGGCTTCAAGTGTGAGTATGGACATAAGACTTCAAGTGTGAGTATGGACATAAGGCTTCAAGTGTGAGTATGGACATTAGACTTCAAGTGTGAGTATGGACATAAGGCTTCAAGTGTGAGTATGGACATAAGGCTTCAAGTGTGAGTATGGACATAATGCTTCAGTGTGAGTATGGACATAAGGCTTCAAGTGTGAGTATGGACATAAGGCTACAAGTGTGAGTATGGACATAAGGCTTCAAGTGTGAGTATGGACATAAGGCTTCAAGTGTGAGTATGGACATAAGGCTTCAAGTGTGAGTATGGACATAAGGCTTCAAGTGTGAGTATGGACATCAAGTTTCGTCTTGAACATGTTCTCCATTCGCAAATAAGGTTACCAAAATCAACACACCAAAGATCCAAAGTTACCAAAGATCACAGTCATGCGGGCATAGTTTATAGTCAAGCGGGCATAGTTCACAATCATACGGGCATAGTTCACAGTCATGCGGGCATAGTTCACAGTCATGCGGGCATAGTTCACATCATACGGGCATAGTTCACAGTCATGCGGGCATAGTTCACAGTCATGCGGGCATAGTTCATAGTCATGCGGGCATAGTTCATAGTCATGCGGGCATAATTCAAAGTCATGCGGGCATAGTTCATAGTCATGCAGGCATAGTTCGTAGTCATGCGGGCATAGTTCATAGTCATGCAGGCATAGTTCACAGTCATGCGGGCATAGTTCATAGTCATGCGGGCATAGTTCACAGTCATGCGGGCATAGATCACAGTCATGCGGGCATAATTCAAAGTCATGCGGGCATAGTTCATAGTCATGCGGGCATAGTTCATAGTCATGCGGGCATAGTTCACAGTCATGCGGGCATAGTTCATAGTCATGCAGGCATAGTTCACAGTCATGCAGGCATAGTTCACAGTCATGCAGGCATAGTTCAAAGTCAAGCGGGCATAGTTCACAGTCATGCAGGCATAGTTCACAGTCATGCAGGCATAGTTCAAAGTCATGCGGGCATAGTTCACAGTCATGCGGGCATAGTTCACAGTCATGCTGGCATAGATCATAGTCATGCGGGCATAGATCATAGTCATGCGGGCATAGTTCACAATCATGCGGGCATAGATCACAGTCATGCGGGCATAGATCATAGTCATGCGGTCATAGATCACAGTCATGCAGGCATAGATCACAGTCATGCGGGCATAGTTCACATCATGTGGGCATAGTTCACAGTCATGCGGGCATAGATCACAGTCATGCGGGCATAGTTCACAGTCATGCGGGCATAGATCACAGTCATGTGGGCATAGTTCACAGTCATGCAGGCATAGATCACAGTCATGCGGGCATAGTTCACAGTCATGCGGGCATAGATCACAGTCATGCGGGCATAGTTCACAGTCATGCAGGCATAGATCACAGTCATGCGGGCATAGATCACAGTCATGCGGGCATAGATCACAGTCATGCGGGCATAGTTCACAATCATGCGGGCATAGATCACAGTCATGCGGGCATAGATCACAATCATGCGGGCATAGTTCACAATCATGCGGGCATAGATCACAGTCATGCGGGCATAGTTCACAATCATGCGGGCATAGTTCACAGTCATGCGGGCATAGATCACAGTCATGCGGGCATAGTTCACATCATGCGGGCATAGTTCACAGTCATGCAGGCATAGTTCACAGTCATGCGGGCATAGATCACAGTCATGCGGGCATAGTTCACAATCATGCGGGCATAGTTCACAGTCATGCGGGCATAGATCACAGTCATGCGGGCATAGTTCACAATCATGCGGGCATAGTTCACAGTCATGCGGGCATAGATCACAGTCATGCGGGCATAGTTCACAATCATGCGGGCATAGATCACAGTCATGCGGGCATAGTTCACAGTCATGCAGGCATAGATCACAGTCATGCGGGCATAGATCACAGTCATGCTGGCATAGATCACAATCATGCGGGCATAGTTCACAGTCATGCTGCCATAGATCACAGTCATGCGGGCATAGATCACAATCATGCGGGCATAGTTCACAGTCATGCGGGCATAGTTCACAGTCATGCAGGCATAGTTCACAGTTATGCTGGCATAGTTCACAGTCATGCGGGCATAGTTCACAGTCATGCGGGCATAGATCACAATCATGCGGGCATAGTTCACAGTCATGCGGGCATAGATCACAGTCATGCGGGCATAGTTCACAGTCATGTGGGCATAGATCACAGTCATGCGGGCATAGTTCACAGTCATGTGGGCATAGTTCACAATCATGCAGGCATAGATCACAGTCATGCGGGCATGTTCACAGTCATGCAGGCATAGATCACAGTCATGCGGGCATAGATCACAGTCATGCGGGCATAGATCACAGTCATGCGGGCATAGATCACAGTAATGCGGGCATAGATCACAGTCATGCGGGCATAGTTCACAGTCATGCGGGCATAGATCACAGTGCGGGCATAGTTCACAGTCATGCGGGCATAGATCACAGTCATGCGGGCATAGATCACAGTCATGCGGGCATAGATCAGTCATGCGGGCATAGTTCACAGTCATGCGTGCATAGATCACAGTGCGGGCATAGATCACAGTCATGCGGGCATAGATCACAGTCATGCGGGCATAGATCACAGTCATGCGGGCATAGATCACAGTCATGCGGGCATAGATCACAGTCATGCGGGCATAGATCACAGTCATGCGGGCATAGATCACAGTCATGCGGGCATAGATCACAGTCATGCGGGCATAGATCACAGTCATGCGGGCATAGATCACAGTCATGCGGGCATAGATCACAGTCATGCGGGCATAGATCACAGTCATGCGGGCATAGATCACAGTCATGCGGTCTCAGACATTGACTGATAATTTCGACCGTGTTTCAAGTTGATCGAATTCACTCATAATGACATGATGACATTCATAATTTTAGGTCTCTAATAGCATCAGAAAAATTAACGTGGCCCCTCTGAGGAGCGGATATGACCCAGATGCTTTTCAAAAAAAAAAATCTGTAATCTCTCTGCACAGTAACTTTAATTCGGATCAATATAAAACGGATCGTGTGAGATAATGGGAACTATAGCACATTTGGCTGGATTGAAAGTAAGGTTGTATTCTGCACTATAGCTCTCACATATTCCTATCAAGATCTTCAAAGAATCTTATGTCGGTGTGAGAGCAGAACTAGATCATCAGCGTTAGCAGAAAACATTGGCTTAGTTGTGCCTCTGCGTCAGCCAGCTCGACGGGATTTTAACTCCTTCAACAATGGATGAAGATAGAGAGCAAATAGTATAAGGCTGAAAACTGTACCTTGTTTGACTCCATTTTA
>WNGS01042701.1:6681-18233 GCA_020271785.1 Procambarus virginalis
TTTATCATAAACCACATTAGGTGGTCTAATCTACTATGTATTTATATAATTATTACTAGTTATGAAAACTACTACTACAATAACTAGATTGGCCTTATCTGAGCCTGTAATAAGGGCCTGCTAAGGCTGTGCCATGTTAGCATCTATGTGGGTTGTGGCCCTGTGCCCTCATGGTGCCAAATGGCGGCTGTGGAGGCCCTCAAGGCTGGCAACAACTAGGTACATGTGCATAGTTCTCTGCGCAGCTACTTGCTGTTCCAAGTCACAATTTACCAGTTTGGGATGCAAGGAGTTAGTACAATTCCCTAAACATATCAATACAGGTATAATATGGTATGTGAGAGCTGTAAAAAAGGGGTACACGTACATGGTGTTGGTGTTGTTCATATATCATAACCGACTTATACCCTTTGATATTAAGCAGGTGCACTAGAATAATAAACAAATACTTGGTAAGCCGGATACAATCGTTGATGTAGTTGTTGATAGGCTGTGGTGCCTGATGTTGACACGTTAATTGGTGTCTAGGTCGTTAAACCAACTCGGGAGCCATGTGTGCAGCGTACGGCTGCTTTGTTATTGTTTTTCGTGTGTGCGTGGCGTCTGTAAGAGACACTGGCTTTGTGTACTGTCCAGATATTGCTGGTCCACTTCTAAGGTTATAAATAATATAATTAAACTTAGGTAAACAATTTGTAGTTTAGAAGGAGCCATTACAAAGTGGTTTAAGCTACAAATTGTCCCTCCAATTTGTGTGAAAATAATTTCAGGCAGTTTTAACAAGTACATACAGTCCACTCAATTTCTTACCTACTAAGAAAAAATAAGATAAACTTTAATTTATTGAAGTCAATTAAAAGGAGATATACTACCTGGAGTTTTTACCACAGCTGGTAGTGGCTCTAGTGGTGGTGATGGGTGTTGGTAGTGGCTCTAGTGGTGGTGATGGTGCTGGTTGTGGCTCAAGTGGAGGTGATGGGTGCTGGTAGTGTCTCAAGTGGAGGTGATGGGTGCTGGTAGTGGCTCAAGTGGAGGTGATGGGTGCTGGTAGTGTCTCAAGTGGAGGTGATGGGTGCTGGTAGTGTCTCAAGTGAAGGTGATGGGTGCTGGTAGTGTCTCAAGTGGAGGTGATGGGTGCTGGTAGCGGCTCAAGTGGAGGTGATGGGTGCTGGTAGCGGCTCAAGTGGAGGTGATGGGTGCTGGTAGTGGCTCAAGTGGTGGTGATGGGTGCTGGTAGTGTCTCAAGTGGAGGTGATGGGTGCTGGTAGTGTCTCAAGTGGAGGTGATGGGTGCTGGTAGCGGCTCAAGTGGAGGTGATGGGTGCTGGTAGTGGCTCAAGTGGTGGTGATGGGTGTTGGTAGCGGCTCAAGTGGAGGTGATGGGTGCTGGTAGTGGCTCAAGTGGTGGTGATGGGTGTTGGTAGCGGCTCAAGTGGTGGTGATGGTGCTGGTAGCGGCTCAAGTGGTGGTGATGGGTGCTGGTAGCGGCTCAAGTGGTGATGATGGGTGCTGGTAGTGGCTCAAGTGGTGGTGATGGGTGCTGGTAGTGGCTCAAGTGAAGGTGATGGGTTCTGGTAGTGTCTCAAGTGGAGGTGATGGGTGCTGGTAGTGGCTCAAGTGGTGGTGATAGGTGCTGGTAGTGGCTCAAGTGGTGGTGATGGGTGCTGGTTGTGGCTCAAGTGGTGGTGATGGGTGTTGGTAGTGTCTCATGTGGTGGTGATGGGTGCTGGTAGTGGCTCATGTGAAGGTGATGGGTGCTGGTTGTGGCTCATGTGAAGGTGATGGGTGCTGGTAGTGGCTCATGTGGTGGTGATGGGTGTTGGTAGTGGCCCAAGTGGTGGTGATGGGTGCTGGTTGTGGCTCAAGTGGAGGTGATGGGTGCTGGTAGTGGCTCAAGTGGTGGTGATGGGTGCTGGTAGTGGCTCAAGTGGTGGTGATCGGTGTTGGTAGTGGCTCAAGTGAAGGTGATGGGTGCTGGTAGTGGCTCAAGTGGTGGTGATGGGTGTTGGTAGTGGCCCAAGTGGTGGTGATGGGTGCTGGTTGGGGCTCAAGTGGTGGTGATGGGTGTTGGTAGTGTCTCATGTGGTGGTGATGGGTGCTGGTAGTGGCTCATGTGAAGGTGATGGGTGCTGGTTGTGGCTCATGTGAAGGTGATGGGTGCTGGTAGTGGCTCATGTGGTGGTGATGGGTGTTGGTAGTGGCCCAAGTGGTGGTGATGGGTGCTGGTAGTGGCTCAAGTGGTGGTGATGGGTGCTGGTAGTGGCTCAAGTGGTGGTGATGGGTGCTGGTAGTGGCTCAAGTGGTGGTGATGGGTGCTGGTAGTGGCTCAAGTGGTGGTGATGGGTGCTGGTAGTGGCCCAAGTGGTGGTGATGGGTGCTGGTAGTGGCTCAAGTGGTGGTGATGGGTGTTGGTAGTGGCTCAAGTGGTGGTGATGGGTGCTGGTAGTGGCTCAAGTGGTGGTGATGGGTGCTGGTAGTGGCTCAAGTGAAGGTGATGGGTGCTGGTAGTGGCCCAAGTGAAGGTGATGGGTGCTGGTAGTGGCTCAAGTGGTGGTGATGGGTGCTGGTAGTGGCCCAAGTGAAGGTGATGGGTGCTGGTAGTGGCCCAAGTGAAGGTGATGGGTGCTGGTAGTGGCTCAATTGGTGGTGATGGTGCTGGTAGTGGCCCAAGTGAAGGTGATGGGTGCTGGTAGTGGCTCAAGTGGTGGTGATGGTGCTGGTAGTGGCCCAAGTGAAGGTGATGGGTGCTGGTAGTGGCTCAAGTGGTGGTGATGGGTGTGGTAGTGGCTCAAGTGGTGGTGATGGGTGCTGGTAGTGGCCCAAGTGGAGGTGATGGGTGCTGGTAGTGGCTCAAGTGGTGGTGATGGGTGCTGGTAGTGGCTCAAGTGGTGGTGATGGGTGCTGGTAGTGGCCCAAGTGAAGGTGATGGGTGAAGGTAGTGGCTCAAGTGAAGGTGATGAGTGCTGGTAGTGGCCCAAGTGAAGGTGATGGGTGCTGGTAGTGGCTCAAGTGGTGGTGATGGGTGCTGGTAGTGGCCCAAGTGAAGGTGATGGGTGCTGGTAGTGGCCAAGTGAAGGTGATGGGTGCTGGTAGTGGCTCAAGTGGTGGTGATGGTGCTGGTAGTGGCCCAAGTGAAGGTGATGGGTGCTGGTAGTGGCTCAAGTGGTGGTGATGGGTGCTGGTAGTGGCTCAAGTGGTGGTGATGGGTGCTGGTAGTGGCTCAAGTGGTGGTGATGGGTGCTGGTAGTGGCTCAAGTGGTGGTGATGGGTGCTGGTAGTGGCTCAAGTGGAGGTGATGGGTGCTGGTAGTGGCCAAGTGAAGGTGATGGGTGCTGGTAGTGGCCCAAGTGGAGGTGATGGGTGCTGGTAGTGGCTCAAGTGGTGGTGATGGTGCTGGTAGTGGCTCAAGTGGTGGTGATGGGTGCTGGTAGTGGCTCAAGTGGTGGTGATGGGTGCTGGTAGTGGCCCAAGTGGTGGTGATGGGTGCTGGTAGTGGCTCAAGTGGTGGTGATGGGTCTGGTAGTGGCCCAAGTGAAGGTGATGGGTGCTGGTAGTGCTCAAGTGGAGGTGATGGGTGTTGGTAGTGGCTCAAGTGGTGGTGATGGGTGCTGGTAGTGGCTCAAGTGGTGGTGATGGGTGCTGGTAGTGGCTCAAGTGGTGGTGATGGGTGCTGGTAGTGGCCAAGTGAGGTGATGGGTGCTGGTAGTGGCTCAAGTGGTGGTGATGGGTGCTGGTAGTGGCTCAAGTGAAGGTGATGGGTGCTGGTAGTGGCCAAGTGGTGGTGATGGGTGCTGGTAGTGGCTCAAGTGGTGGTGATGGTGCTGGTAGTGGCTCAAGTGAAGGTGATGGGTGCTGGTAGTGGCTCAAGTGGTGGTGATGGGTGCTGGTAGTGGCTCAAGTGGTGGTGATGGGTGCTGGTAGTGGCTCAAGTGGTGGTGATGGGTGCTGGTAGTGGCTCAAGTGGTGGTGATGGGTGTGGTAGTGGCTCAAGTGGTGGTGATGGGTGCTGGTAGTGGCTCAAGTGGTGGTGATGGGTGCTGGTAGTGGCTCAAGTGGTGGTGATGGGTGCTGGTAGTGGCTCAAGTGGTGGTGATGGGTGCTGGTAGTGGCTCAAGTGGTGGTGATGGGTGCTGGTAGTGGCTCAAGTGGTGGTGATGGGTGCTGGTAGTGTCTCAAGTGGTGGTGATGGGTGCTGGTAGTGGCTCAAGTGGTGGTGATGGGTGCTGGTAGTGGCTCAAGTGGTGGTGATGGGTGCTGGTAGTGGCTCAAGTGGTGGTGATGGGTGCTGGTAGTGGCTCAAGTGGTGGTGATGGGTGCTGGTAGTGGCTCAAGTGGTGGTGATGGGTGTTGGTAGTGGCTCAAGTGGTGGTGATGGGTGTTGGTAGTGGCTCAAGTGGTGGTGATGGGTGCTGGTAGTGGCTCAAGTGGTGGTGATGGGTGTTGGTAGTGGCCAAGTGGTGGTGATGGGTGCTGGTAGTGGCTCAAGTGGTGGTGATGGGTGCTGGTAGTGGCTCAAGTGGTGGTGATGGGTGCTGGTAGTGGCTCAAGTGGTGGTGATGGGTGCTGGTAGTGGCTCAAGTGGTGGTGATGGGTGCTGGTAGTGGCTCAAGTGGTGGTGATGGGTGCTGGTAGTGGCTCAAGTGGTGGTGATGGGTGCTGGTAGTGGCTCAAGTGGTGGTGATGGGTGCTGGTAGTGGCTCAAGTGGTGGTGATGGGTGCTGGTAGTGGCTCAAGTGGTGGTGATGGTGCTGGTAGTGGCTCAAGTGGTGGTGATGGGTGCTGGTAGTGGCTCAAGTGGTGGTGATGGGTGCTGGTAGTGGCTCAAGTGGTGGTGATGGGTGCTGGTAGTGGTCAAGTGGTGGTGATGGGTGCTGGTAGTGGCTCAAGTGGTGGTGATGGGTGCTGGTAGTGGCTCAAGTGGTGGTGATGGGTGCTGGTAGTGGCTCAAGTGGTGGTGATGGGTGCTGGTAGTGGCTCAAGTGGTGGTGATGGGTGCTGGTAGTGGCTCAAGTGGTGGTGATGGGTGCTGGTAGTGGCTCAAGTGGTGGTGATGGGTGCTGGTAGTGGCTCAAGTGGTGGTGATGGGTGTGGTAGTGGCTCAAGTGGTGGTGATGGGTGCGGTAGTGGCTCAAGTGGTGGTGATGGGTGCTGGTAGTGGCTCAAGTGGTGGTGATGGGTGCTGGTAGTGGCTCAAGTGGTGGTGATGGTGCTGGTAGTGGCTCAAGTGGTGGTGATGGGTGCTGGTAGTGGCTCAAGTGTGGTGATGGGTGCTGGTAGTGGCTCAAGTGGTGGTGATGGTGTGGTAGTGGCTCAAGTGGTGGTGATGGGTGCTGGTAGGCTCAAGTGGTGGTGATGGGTGTGGTAGTGCTCAAGTGGTGGTGATGGGTGCTGGTAGTGGCTCAAGTGGTGGTGATGGGTGCTGGTAGTGGCTCAAGTGGTGGTGATGGGTGCTGGTAGTGGCTCAAGTGGTGGTGATGGGTGCTGGTAGTGGCTCAAGTGGTGGTGATGGGTGCTGGTAGTGCTCAAGTGGTGGTGATGGGTGCTGGTAGTGGCTCAAGTGGTGGTGATGGGTGTTGGTAGTGGCTCAAGTGGTGGTGATGGGTGCTGGTAGTGGCTCAAGTGGTGGTGATGGGTGCTGGTAGTGGCTCAAGTGGTGGTGATGGGTGCTGGTAGTGGCCAAGTGGTGGTGATGGGTGCTGGTAGTGGCTCAAGTGGTGGTGATGGGTGTGGTAGTGGCTCAAGTGGTGGTGATGGGTGCTGGTAGTGGCTCAAGTGGTGGTGATGGGTGCTGGTAGTGGCTCAAGTGGTGGTGATGGGTGCTGGTAGTGGCTCAAGTGGTGGTGATGGGTGCTGGTAGTGGCTCAAGTGGTGGTGATGGGGTGGTAGTGTCTCAAGTGAAGGTAATGTGGGTGCTGGTAGTGTCTCAAGTGGTGGTGATGGGTGCTGGTAGTGGCTCAAGTGGTGGTGATGGGTGCTGGTAGTGGCTCAAGTGGTGGTGATGGGTGCTGGTAGTGTCTCAAGTGGTGGTGATGGGTGTTGGTAGTGGCCCAAGTGGTGGTGATGGGTGCTGGTAGTGGCTCAAGTGGTGGTGATGGGTGCTGGTAGTGGCTCAAGTGGTGGTGATGGGTGCTGGTAGTGGCTCAAGTGGTGGTGATGGGTGCTGGTAGTGGCTCAAGTGGTGGTGATGGGTGCTGGTAGTGTCTCAAGTGGTGGTGATGGGTGTTGGTAGTGACTCAAGTGGTGGTGATGGGTGTTGGTTGTGGCTCAAGTGGTGGTGATGGGTGCTGGTAGTGGCTCAAGTGGTGGTGATGGGTGTTGGTAGTGGCTCAAGTGGTGGTGATGGGTGCTGGTAGTGACTCAAGTGGTGGTGATGGGTGTTGGTTGTGGCTCAAGTGGTGGTGATGGGTGCTGGTAGTGGCTCATGTGGTGGTGATGGGTGCTGGTAGTGGCCAAGTGGTGGTGATGGGTGCTGGTAGTGGCTCAAGTGGTGGTGATGGGTGCTGGTAGTGGCTCAAGTGGTGGTGATGGGTGCTGGTAGTGGCTCAAGTGGTGGTGATGGGTGCTGGTAGTGGCTCAAGTGGTGGTGATGGGTGCTGGTGGTAGTGCTCAAGTGGTGGTGATGGGTGCTGGTAGTGGCTCAAGTGGTGGTGATGGGTGCTGGTAGTGGCTCAAGTGGTGGTGATGGGTGCTGGTAGTGGCTCAAGTGGTGGTGATGGGTGCTGGTAGTGGCTCAAGTGGTGGTGATGGGTGCTGGTAGTGGCTCAAGTGGTGGTGATGGGTGTTGGTAGTGTCTCAAGTGGTGGTGATGGGTGCTGGTAGTGGCTCAAGTGGAGATAACCGGTGCTTGTATATCAACCTCTGGATGATAAAGTGTTAAGGCCTATCAAGCTCTGAAGGCTTATTAAGACTCAACAAGATCTGGAGGGTTATTAAAGGCCTGTCAACTGTTTCAGGATTATTAAGGCTTGTCAACCTTTTGAGGCTTATTAAGACCTATTAACCTTTTGAACGTTATTAAGGCCTATTATCATCTAGAAGGTTATTAAGGACAATCAACCTCAGGATAAATAATAAGGCCTATCAACCTCTGGAGGGTTATTAAGGCGTATCACCATCTTTAGGTTATTATAAGGCTTATATACCTCTCGATGATTATTAAGACCTATCAAACTCTAGAGGTTTATAAAGGCCTGTCAACTTCTTGAGGATTACTAAGGCCTATCACCTTCACGAGGGTTATTTTGACCTATCAACCTCTGGAGGCTTATTAAGGCCTATCAACCTCTGGTGGGTTATTAAGACTTATCAACCTATGGAGGGTAATTATGACCTATCAACCTCTGGAGGTTATTAAGACTTATCAACCTATGGAGGGTAATTATGACCTATCAACCTCTGGAGGGTTATTAAGACTTATCAACCTATGGAGGGTAATTATGACCTATCAACCTCTGGAGGGTTATTAAGACTTATCAACCTATGGAGGCTTATTAAGACTTATCAACCTCTGGAGAGTTATTAAGACTTATCAACCTCTTGAGGGTTATTCAGACGCTGGTGCCGTAGTGTCAATACACCCCGGGTCTTCTTGATGCANCACCCCCTCTCCACCTCCCCCAAGCCCTCCCTCCTCCACCAATCTCCCCGTGCCAGGTCCCCCCAGCTCCCACTCACCCCAGATCCCAAAGGTCCCCCCCAGAGGAGAAGCAGAAGAGAGTCAGTTTCAGGGTGATGTACTCGAACATAGATGGGATCACAAGCAAGACAAGTGAACTAAGGGAAAGAGCACAAGAAGTGAAAAAAAACCCAGATGTAATTGAACTCACTGAAAGAAAACTCTCTGGAATCATAACGAATGTCGTGTTTCCCCAGGAGTACACAGTAATATGGAAAGAGAGGGAAAGTAGGGGAGGAGGCGGAGTGGCCTGCTCATGAGAAAGGAATGGAGTTTTAAGGAGATGTCCATCCCGGGCTGTGAGGAGTTCAGAGACTACATAGCAGGCACCATGACAATGGGAGGACCAAGAATAGTAGTAGCAGCCCTCCCTCCAAGTGACAGAACACCCAGTCAACCCTCATACAACCCTCCACCAAATGACAGAAGACCCAGTCAAGAGTATGAAAACAACAACATGGCAGTTAACACTATAATTGAGAGGGCAGCCTCTGCTGCCTGGATACGAGGCTATCTTACCAACCAGAAGTCCTCTGCACTGTTCCAAGGCTACAAGAGTGAAACTAAAGTAATGCAACTAGGCACCCCACAAGGAGGAGTACTCAGTCTACCTTGTTTAATGTTCTAATTAATGCCTTAATAAAAACAATCCCAACTAGTCAGGCAAACATCACTATCAGCTATGGAGATGACATCCTTGTGCATGCTAAAACCCACCGCGAAATGTAAACAGTCTTATATTGTATACTTACAGCTTGTGAGAGCCTTGGTCTTGTAATCAACGCTGCTAAAACTAAGGTATTTAACAGTCAAATTGGCAACTGGAAAAGTGGACCACGAAAACTTAAGATAGATAACATACCAATAGACTATGTCTCCTCTTTCAAATACCTTGGTGTCTCTTTCCCTTGTACCTTAACTGCAGTCAATAAGTTACATCAACAATGTAGAGACAGACTCAAGGTTCTCAGAACTGTAGTGGGGTACAGCCCGAAATATGGTGTTAATATTAGAATAGCATATATTATGTATTTAGCATATATAAGGTCTCTGATAGACTATCATGCACCAGCTTTGGTCCTGCAAAATGGCAAAAGTATTGATAGACTTGAAAAAATGCAAAATGAAGCACTGAGAATTATACTTGGCTGTCCTATAACTACCAAAGTTCTCAACATGCGGAAAGAATTAAATATACTTAGCATTAGAAATAGAATATTTGAAATTAATCTTATGATGGGACTAAAGCTTCTGCGTGATAACAAAACAACATTGTGTCAGTTGCACTGTTAGAACACATACGAAATGGAACCAGCGAGTCTAAATGGATTCAAAGAACAACCACTCATATTAAATGATGGGACTGCACGATATATATACAAACGATAGAGTACAGCACTTCCTTTCACCCTGTTTGATAGTACCTTTTGACATCCGGACCCCTGCATACCCCACCAAGAAACTAATCACAAACAACCCTCATGCTCAGCTTGCTGCTAAATTAAGCACCATAGAACACATTCACAATATACAAGCTGAAAACACCATAGCACAGACCATATACACTGACGGATCACTCAATACAGCTACAGGGAGGGCAGGAAGTACTGTTATTGCTTATCATTCCGATGGCAGCTGTGACGGTGTTCCCCCCCTTTATATTTCTCCCACGCCAGCTGTAAGAGTCATATCCACTTTTCTCGAGCGTTCTCTACGTTGCAGGCTACAATTTGATGTGTGGCAGCATGAAGTATACACGCGTTTGCGAGAAATTCGCAAAAGAATGAAGTTTTGGCCTGTTGTTTAGGCCCTTTAGGACGCCAATATGGCGCCGGCTCCTCCGTTCTCCCGCCAAAACTGTGTGACGTCAGTGGCACCAGATTGGTCGCTGACAGTGACGTGGCACAAGGAGCCAATGAAAACCGCCTCTGGCGGGTATGACATCACGAGAGCAGGGGGGTCCAGAGATCGCGCCTCTACGGCGCCACCAGTCTGACCCGGCTCGTAAGGGAAGTCGGATGTACGAAAGTTGGTCCTGTCAGTTTTGACAGTTGTTCCCTTCCCGAGGATTCTACGTGTCACCCGAAGTCTGCAAGTACTCTGTGAAGTCTTCCTTAGTTCATGTGTTGGACCAGAGAAGGAATCGACGGAATATTGAGCAACAAGTGCTCCTGGGGACAGGTACTGTGCAAGAAGAAGCGAGGCCTGTGCAGTGACGTATGTGACGTCTGAGACAGATCACCCGTTTTTGTGACGACGTATTGGCTGGACCGATTCACCTGGAACCAGTGGGAAGAGGAAACTAATTGGGAATCAGTGCGACTGCAGCCGAGACGTAGGCGGGCAGCCGTAGTTGAGAGGGAAGTCGACGGCCAGGAGACCGACTCCAACCCTACGAGAAGTCGTGGAGGAGCACGGACCTGCAGTGGAAAGGCACGGAGACGACGCATTTATTTTGGGGACGTTGATTGAGTTCCTGGAGTACACATCATTGTGTGTGTGGGGGGCGTTCCCTACACCGAGGCGAGAGCCGGGAGCAGGAGCTACAATTTAACTCTCACCGGAGGGCTAGTCCGCACAGTGAGGTGGAAGTAGGTAATTTCAGTTTCCCTCCCAATTCCCCTTTAGTCAGCTATATTACTCAGCCAGAGTATTTTGTATGTCGTGAGAAAGGCTCACCAATGTCACGGTAGGACACAGTTGTGAGAAGTGGGGCTGTAGAAAGCTCTCACAGGATATTTTGTGCTGTGTGAATGCACCCGTATTATTATTGAAGAGTTTGCTGTGTTAGTTGATGAATTCTTTCATGTGACATTTATGGTATAACTTATGCCAGAGAATATATATATAAAGTGAACCAGTTATTGATGTTAGGCTGTGTGCCCAGTATTTATCATACTATTATTGATTTGATGAATTGATCCATATATATATATGCTTGTGTGTTGAATAACTTTCACGTGTATAGTTTTCTATGTCATTGCCATTTAAGTGAACTACGGTGTTGAAGGATAGTGCGGTGTCTGATTACATTTATTATCATTACTGTGAAATTACGGTGATTAATGCCTTGCTGTGAGATACGGTGTTTATTGATATAGAAATATTTGTTTGAGCTCAAGACCAATGCAGTGAATCAATTGCGTTCTATTGCCATTATAGCAGTATTCGTGTTGTGTGTCAATACAGTGATTCTTGAGAATTTAAAGAAACGGGCGCCTCACGCCAGACAAACAAATAAACGAACATTCGCGCGGTGAGAATCGCCCCAGCTGATTTTGACATTTGATGCGAGGGGGGGAGTGTATTGCCATATCGGTGTGCCCAAATTATTTATGAAGAGAGAGCGACTTCTGCATTGTACTTGCTTGCCTGTTGACATGAATATGATATCTTGAGTTTTAAGTAAAATACAAAATTTTTTCTCGTTTGTATTACCCCTCCATAATTCTTGCTGCTACCTAACCACTGGAAAGGTGAGAGTGATAGAGATACAGACCTGCCTGATATCAGATTTATTTAGTGTGCTCTTGCCACAGTTACCACAATTCCACAATACCACTGTCGTGTTACTGGACACAGGAAACACCAGTTGGCGACCTTGCAATTAGTAGTAGAGTCCTTGTCGGGGCGGGCACACAGTTGAAAGAGCAACTGTGTTCTCACTCATTCTCTGATTAAAGAGGCCGATTGGAGATCGACTGGGATACTCTCCTGGCGTACAGTGGCGCCGCGAGGATGGAGTGAAGACCCGCAGGACTACGGTGAGTAACGGGTATCGCTAATAGTGCGGCCGTTGAGAGGACATCTTGTATACTGTTGCTCACCCTCTTATGGTGAACCCCAACACAGCACAGTTCAAAGGAATATCCGAATTA
>WNGS01042703.1:0-13415 GCA_020271785.1 Procambarus virginalis
GACGCATGGTGGAGGAGGGGGTGGAGTGGGTGGGTGGTGTCGGAGGTGGGAGGAGAGCGTCGGGAGGGACCACCACTGGTACAGGAATGGCCATTAATTTTAGACAATTAATCAGGCCAAAAAACAAATGAAATAAGTACTAGGAATTAGTAATAAGAAAATAAATAAGTTTTCTAAAAGCAATGTGCACAGGCTGAAGTTTCGTTAAAAAATAGTCTCCTGGCAGCCTACATAAGGTGCTATAGCTGCCCCACGCCAAGTGGACCCGTTCAACACTGGTCAACCCAGGTGCGTCCGTCCCTCGTGTTATACACAGTGCTGCGCCATTAGTGAAATATTTTTTTAAATAACTTTTTTATTTTCATAGTAACTTTAAACATTTTTGGCCAAGACTATGTCTGGTAGCAGCATCAATTGTTCTGTAGGTGTTAAGAGGAAGAAGGTTGTCCTGGCAATTAAAGACAAGTTACGTGTTGTTCAATCAGTGAGGCGTCACAGGCAGCCAAATGACTTCAACAAGTGAGGCGCCACAGGCAAGCCAAGCGCCTTCAACAAGTGAGGTGCCACAGGCAAGCCAAGCGCCTTCAACAAGTGAGGCGTCACAGGCAAGCCAAGCGCCTTCAACAAGTGAGGCGTCACAGGCAAGCCAAGCGCCTTCAACAAGTGAGGCGCCACAGGCAAGCAAAGCGCCTTCAACAAGTGAGGCATCACAAGCAAGCCAAGCGCCTTCAACAAGTGAGGGCATGCAAGCGCTTCAACAAGTGAGGCGCAACCAAGCGCCTTTAACAAGTGAGGCGCCACAGGCAAGCCAAGCGCCTTCAACAAGTGAGGGCATGCAAGCGCCTTTAACAAGTGAGGCCTCACAGGCAAGCCAAGCACCTTCAACCAGTGAGGCTTCAGCAGCTGGCAGTCAAAACTAACTTTGCTTAATGAACTGTACAGTAATTTTAAGTGTTAATTTTAGTGTTGTGTTAGTATAGGTTACGTAAATTGTTAACAATTCTTAACTTCAAGATGTGTGGCATCAATCAAGAAGACGAACACCAACAAGGTAAGTTGAGGTTTCTAGTTGAATATCTAATAATTATATGTGGCAAGGCAATTCAAATTATGTTGTTTGTAGTATAAAAATTGTTGGAAATGGTCATTTTTGGACTCGTAGGTGAAAAAGTACCATTATCCGAAAAACATGATAATCCGGCTGGGGGTCCTTCCCATATAGTCCGGATGATCGAGTGGAGACAATACTCCAAAGCATCACATGATGCGATGCGCAATTTACTGCAAGTCGGTCAAAGCATCATATGATGCGATGCGCAGTTGAAGGGTTAAACAAGAACAACATAATTTATGTGCATCGTCGGAGGCGTCTGAGAATGTGCAAGAAGCAGAGCGACCCCACCACGTGTTGACGTTACTCAAATGAGTGTTCGCCCTGCAGGACGATTTGACGCTGATCGGGCCGTTCGTTACTCAAAATCTTCGCTTTTTGTGGTGATCGTTATGCGAGGTACTACTGTATATTCAAACCGCATACCCCTAAGAAAAAAGAGGAAAAGATGCAGATTGGAACGGGAACGTCGTTCCCTCTATAGGCGAAGAAAACGAATCCCGGAACAACTTGAGAATCGCACCCAATCTCAAGAATGGCGAAGGTTAGGTAGAGAAATAGAAACAATTGAATTTGAGCTACAAGAATCTTACAAAACCCAGGAGAGGCAAAGAGAGCAAAAGGCCTTCAGTGAAATAGAGAGAAATCCGAAATATTTTTTCTCCTATGCAAAATCAAGATAAAAAAACCAAAGGGAGATGGAACTTTCACTGATGACAACAAAGAAATGAGCGAGTTACTGAGGAAGCAGTACGACTCTGTTTTCAGCGAGCCACTAAATACACTAAAGATTGATAACCCAAATGAATTTTTCATGGATATGATACCAACATCAAATCATATATCAGACATCACCCTATCCCCACTGGATTTTGAAGAAGCCATAAACAGTATGCCTATGCACTCTGCACCAGGCCCGGATTCTTGGAACTCCATATTCATCAAGAACTGTAAAAAAACACTATTGAAGGCCCTCCACATTCTATGGAGACAAAGCCTAGATACTGGCATTATCCCTGACATACTAAAAACAGCAGAGATAGCACCACTCCATAAAGGAGGAAATAAGGCAGAGGCAAAAAATTACAGACCGATAGCACTAACATCGCACATCATAAAAATTTTGATTGTGTGCTAAGAAGTAAGATCACAGAATACAGTACTGTACATGGAAACACAGCATCTCCATAACCCAGACAACATGGTTTCAGAACATGGCACTCTTGCCTGTCACAGTTGCTGGACCATTATGACATGGCATTAGATGCCATGGAAGACAAACAAAATGCTGATGAAATTTACACAGATTTCGCAAAAGCCCTTGACAAATGTGACCATGGTGTTATTGCACATAAAATGCGTTCAAAAGGAATTACCGGAAAAATTGGCAGATGGATCTACAATTTCCTGACTAACAGAACCCAATGTGTAATAGCCAACAAAATAAAATCCAGCCCATCAACTGTGAAGAGCTCAGTCCCCCAAGGTACTGTGCTTGCTCCAGTACTTTTTCTCATGCTCATATCGGACATAGACAAGGACACAACCTATAGCACTGTATCATCCCTTGCACATGACACAAGTATCTTCATGAGAGTAGGCAACATAGAGGACACGGCAAACCTCCAATCAGATGTAGATCAGATCTTTCTATGATCTTCAGAAAATAATATGGTGTTTATCGAAGATAAGTGGTAGCTAATGCGCTACGGTAAAAAAATTAAAATATATAAATGGAAACCACATACAAAATTCAGGCAAATCATAACATAGAACGAAAAGGCAATGTAAAGGATCTGGGTGTACTCATGTCGGAAGACCTTACCTTTAAAGAACACAGTAAAGTAGTCATCACAACTGCAAGAAAAATGACAGGTTGGATAACAAGAACTTTTCACACTAGAAATGCTGTACCGATGATGATACTTTTCAAAACGCTAGTGCTCTCTAGAGTGGAGTACTGCTGTACAATGACAGCCCCTTTCAAAGCCGGAGGAATTGCTGACCTGGAGCGCGTGCAGAGATCCTTTACTGCTAGAATCCACTCGGTAAAACATTTAAACTAAACGTAGGGACCGACTAAACATCTAAACTAAAGGGACCTTAAGAGCCTAAATCTGTATTCTCTTGAGCGCAGGCGGGAGAGATACAAAATAATCTATGCGTGGAAAATAATGGAGGGGCTGGTCCCAAACCTGCACACAGAAATAACATTACATGAGAAAAGAAGGCATGGCAGGATGTGCAGAATACCCCCATTGAAAAGCAGAGGTGCAACAGGTACTCTGAGAGAGAACTCTATCAATAACAGAAACCCGAGACTGTTCAACACGCTTCCACTACATGTAAGGGGCATAACTGGCCCACCCCTCAGTGTTCAAGAGAGAACTCAATAAGCACCTCCAAAGGATACCTGATCAACCAGGCTGTGACTCATACGTCACGCTGCGAGCAGCCGCGTCCAACAGCCTGGTTGATCAGTCCAACCAGGAGGCCTGGTCGACAACTGGGCCGCGGAGACGCTAAGCCCCAAAGCACCTCAAGGTAACCTCGAGGAAGTAGGAAACATGGAGCAGCCTACCTGCTTTACACCGAATGAACCTTTTGCCATAACAAATATGAAAGACTAGGGATGCTGGCTGGGTTAGTACTGAGTGAGCAACCATTTGTGGCACACATGCCTCTGGATCCCAAACACCTGTCCGACACGGTGTTGAAATATTGTGCTCTGTCAGTGAAATTCAGACCTTATTGTTTGAAGAACATAAGGGTCATGATATCGGTGAAGCTAGGCGCAATAAGGACCTAACACACAGGTCGGATGCAAGTGATACAGCACCTATGAGGATGTTAAAGCGAGTGTATACACGGACCATCGAGCGTTAACACACACATTTAAAAAGCGAACAAAATGCCCACGAATGTCACGCTGGTCTCACGAACTTTCGGCCCACTCATTCCAGATTTTGTACAAGCCGGGTCCAGCACATGTTGTGCCAGACACGCTAAGTAGAAACATAGCGGCAGTTCAAGTTTATGAAAATATTGAAACCATTCCATCAGATAAAATGAGAGAATACCAGATGAGCGAGCCTAGATGGAAAGAAATTGAGCATTTAGAAGGAGGAAAATACCCGAAAAAAAAAGAATTTACCTATTCATGATTTTGAAATGAAACAGGGCGTCCTGTATTATGTTAATAGCCAGAATGATAGGGCAGTATTTCAACTAGTTATTCTGGACGCGTTGCAGTCATCAGCGTTAAAGCTTGCGCATGCATCTAAAATTGCAGGGCATCCGGGGGTCTTTAAAACCCACTTAAAGGCAAAGTCTCTATTTTATTTCCCAGGATTACTTTCTGAAGGAATCAATTTCGTGAAATTTTGCAATCGTTGCCAGAGGAGGAAAGGCACCCTTAAGGTACAAGCCCCACTTCAGGAATTTCCTGAAATTTTGAACCTCTAGATCGTGTGGGGGCCGATTTGATTGATTTACATCACAGTCATTCAGGGAATAGATACGTGTTGGTGCTAGTTGACCATTTGTCTAGGTACACTACACTAGTTGCATTACCTAAGAAGGATTCTCGTACGGTTGCAGATGCATTCTTGCGTAGGTTCGTTACTGTATTCGGACCTCCTAAAGTTTTAGTCTCTGACCGGGGTCAAGAATTCAATGGGAATATATTTAGGGAAGTTTGTAAGATTTTTGAGACAACTTCGGCTTTTACAACAGCCTACCACCCACAAGCAAACGGAATGACGGAATGGACTAATCGTTCAGTCAAGGATATGCTTGCAATCCTTGCTGAACATGATGCAAATTCTTGGGATGAACACATACCCTATGTTCGATTAGCCTTGAATACTGCCATCCACCAATCAATTAACACCCAACCCCTTCATTTGGTTACTGGTACCTGCTGCTTGATACCTGCTTGATGGGGTTCTGGAAGTTCTTCTACTCCCCAAGCCCGGCCCGAGGCCAGGCTCGACTTGTGAGAGCTTGGTCCACTAGGCTGTTGCTTGGAGCAGCCCGCCGGGCCACATACCCACCACAGCCCGGCTGGTCCAGAACTTCTCTTAGAAAACAGTCCAGTTTTCTCTTGAAGATGTCCACGGTTGTTCCGGCAATATTTCTTATAGTCGCTGGGAGGACGTTGAACAACAGCGGATCTCTGATGTTTATACAGTGCTCTCTGATTGTGCCTATGGCACCTCTGCCCTTTACTGGATCAATCTTGCATTTTCTTCCATATCATTCACTCCAGTACGTTGTTATTTTACTGTACAGATTTGGGACCTGGCCCTCCAGTATTTTCCATGTGTATATTATTTGGTATCTCTCTCGTCTCCTTTCTAGAGAGTATATTTGGAGAGCTTTGAAACGATCCCAATAATTTAGGTGTTTTATCTCGTCTATGTGTGCCGTATATGTTCTCTGTATTCCCTCTATTTCAGCAATCTCTCCTGCTCTGAAGGGGGGAAGTGAGTACTGAGCAGTAATTCATGCAATTTCCCCTCAGGTCTGCTTAACAGACATAACGTTGCATACGGGGAGGACTATCCTTCAGAGGTCCTTGGAAAAAAGAGAAATGTGTGGATTATTGCAGCTGAAGCGTCCAAGAAGGCACGGAATCGGTATGCTCATTTTTATGACAAGAAAGTGCGCCCTCTTGAGTTGAAGGAAGGAAGCCTCGTATTGAGAGTGAATGAGGCTGCGCCCGCCAATCAGAGTAGGAAACTTGCTCAGAGGTGGCGAGGACCGTATAGAGTAGTTAAAAGGGCTGGGCCGGTTAATCTTGTTATAAAAGGAGTATTCGAGGACCAGGTGGAAAGGACAATTCATGTAAATAAATTGAAACAATATCATGCTAGAGAGGAATTAGAACTGCCTTCAGCGGGTCTAGTTCCTGACTCAGCAGTGCTGACTCATGGCTTCACTGACGAGTCAGGGGATGAGGAGGACCCTTTGTCATTGCTCATCAGTAGTCAGGTGCAGTCTCGCCACCCTATGGTGACGAGATCTCGTGCTGTACAGTAAAGTAACTTCCTTGGTTAGTATAATTTAGTATTCATTAGATTTTCCTGTAGAGGCAATGAGGTGAACTATTACTATACTTGACTCGGGTAGCAGCTTTTACCGTCCTCTGGGGTTCCACCTCCACCAAACCCAAAGTATATCTATGCTTCCACTGTGTTGTGTCTGTCTGTTCCCAGGTCTGATTGGTACACCAACCCAGTTGTTCCAGCCACACATGAACCCTTGTCTGTAAAGACCGAGGGGGGAGGCACGTTACACAAAGCCCTTCCCCCCCCACCAGACCCAGTAACCCATACATCAGTTACTTTGGGGATGAGTGACTATCCAAGAGTCACCCGGCCGACGCCTCAAGTCACTAAACGAGGTTGTCAGGGCCAGCAAGCTGTCGTCATATAGCAGCCACCGGAGGTGCCATACAATGCCGGGGTAACTGTCTCGAGATTACCACTACCCACCTGCTGCATCATCAAGACTGCAGCCATTCCAGCAGTGTTGGAGGAGAGGTCAAGAAATGGAAAGCAAGTAGCAGTACTCAAGAGTTTCCCCGGAAGATTAATGATTATGTCATCTGAAGCAACAGGAACGCGGAACTAAGGCGGTCACAGGTGACAGGCACGGTTTCCCTACAGAGTTCTGGGACTCGCCAATAGAAGGTCGCAAAATTGTCTCCTTTGGCCTAAAGTCGGCGGTAAGAGGGTATACACAGTTGGTGTTTACGGCCTAGTAACCTGGTGACATCACGAAACGCCTGAGATGACGTGAGCAATGATGGAAGACGAGATTCACCTGTTCTGCAAACAAGCAACCCGCCTCTACGACCCTCTGACACCACTCCTGTTATGAGACACTGTTGGTACCTCCAGTTCTGCTCTGCTGTGGTCATCTGCGCCGTTGAGTTTAACATCAAGACTGCCGTGTGAACTGTGATTGATATGAAGGCGTGTGGACTGTCGGGAGCAAGATAAATGGCCGAAGTAACAGTATTCTACAGGTGTCACTTGGCACTCCACTCTACTACACTCTGTCGTCATTCAAGAGTACTGGATGGGAGTACAAGAGGACCAGGTATCGATGTCTACGCGTGCGAGAAGCAAGATCGACACCGTCATCGTCAGCGACTACATTCAGCGTCCATCAGCATCGATTTTTTTTATACATATGAACAATTGATACAAAAGATAAAGTTGGCTCTGTTATCGGTTAAAGGCTTGTTAAAGGTCCATCAGCACGATTTTTTTTATAATATGAACAATTGATACAAAGATAAAGTTGGCTCTGAACATCTGCATAAAGAATATCTGGACACTTTTGTTTAAATGTTGAAAAAACAGATTTAGAATCACAATACTTTATAAATGTTGGAAAACAGATTTAAAATAATTATTCTGGTATAATATGAAAATCTTACTCTATAAATTGGTCAGTGATTAAAATCGAAGCCCCTGTGTAATTGTCTTAAGCCCTGAACAAATGGTTATGGAAAATTATGTTGTGTGTTTTTTTCAGAATGTTTGAACACAGGAGAGGCAGACCAATATAAACATTGACACTCTTACATTGAGTGTGAACACTTGGCTGTACAGTTGGCTGAAACCCTGTGATATAGTATAGGAGAATTTTTTTTATATATTTTAGATACATGTAATAAAAATTAGGTGTGTTCCTTAACATGTCAAGGTTGACATTGATTGGGGAGTGGATAGTACACTGATGTGAACTTAGTAGAGTTCAGTAGTACGCTCCCGGATGACTGAGAGTTCAGTCTGTAGTTATAATTTTTGTGTTTTATGATTGAGCACGATGTGTCTGGCTCTAGAGGATACATGAGCTTGGCTAGTGAAGAGCCAAGAGATTGTAATAGCTAGTCTTCGCTGTTAGAGTAGGGACATGTTATTTAGCTATGTCAATAAGGGTAGGATGTTTCCTGATGTTGGAGGATTGCTGTCAGTTGACAGCTGAGACATTTATGAATTTGAACTTGTTATTATGATGTTGTTGGACAATCTAATGATTGTCAAATTTTCTTAGTTAGGTTAGCTTTGTTTGTGGCATGAGTTGAGTTTATTGTGGGTTTGGATACTAAACCTCGTTAGTTTGTACAAATTAACAAGGTTTACTAAGTTGCTTGTGCGGGGGGGGGGGGGGGTTGTAACAAACTAGCTGTGGTAGATATGATCCAGAAGGTTCTAGAAACCACGTGTTGGGACCTGACCCAGCAAGGTCGCATCCCCTGGGGGATTGGTGGTGAAGATAACTGGCGCCTTTGTTTACAGTTTCGTATAATGAATTATTTTACAGAATTCACTTATTTAGAGAAATTAGTCTTCATTCAAATTGTATAATATTACTGGTTATAATATCAAGAGTATTCTAATTATTAGGAGAATGAGTTAAGTCACCATCAGTGACGTCACGAGCCAGGACAAGGCTGTAGCGCAGAGTGACCTCGGCGACCTGGCGGTCACAGGTCAGCAGAGTTTCCACATTCAGTAATTCTCAAAGGTCAAATAACCATTTTGTGATTGGGAATAGCTCTTCCCTAAGATGCTTGTGTAATTAACTTCAGTTAAAATAATTCAACCAATGTGGATCATTCAGTACAACAGAGGTTAATTGTTAAACTTAAGGCTTGATAGTAACTTAGACTATGCGGAAGTATACAATGCTCTGGTCTGGGGGAGGTCCAGACAAGCAGAGACAGTGTGGTATCCGGAGCAACCCGGGAAAAGGTGTCCACTCCACCTCTCCCCAAGACCTTAGCACAAACATCTAGCTGGTCGCCAAAGGTAAAGTTTGCTCAGAGTTTTTGTATAGGGAATAGGTCAACTCATTGCCAGTCAGGGAGTGTTCAGGTTAGGGAGTGAATTGATTTAGATTTTGTTAGTTTTTGAATAAACCATTTAGCTATTAAATTGTCTTTTTTATTAATTTCCATTTTTGTGTAATTTATGTGAATTGGTCCGTACCACGTGGGTAGCCGGCGAGGCCGAGTTGAGTTTGGCGCCGATTCTAACACCGAATCATAATTCAGTATTCCCTTTGACCATTAATTAATTCCACTTTTGGATATCCAAGTCATCTATTACTAGTGGGGGATCAAGCCCTGAAGTTTATTGTTTAGCATGATCGATCCAGAACTCAATCATTGTTCAGTGTTACTGGTCTGGTGGTGGCGGCGTAGGCGATCCTAGAACTTTGCTAGAAGTCTGTTTCCACATCATAAGGTTTGTAGAATCTTAAGTCGGTCAATCGTCTTAAGACCACATAGCATGGGGTTGGCTCAAGTGAAAGTTTTGGGGTCCGTTGGTATGGAGATTTAAAGTAGAATACGGGTAAAGAGAGAGGTAGAGAGAGAACGAAGTTGCGAAGAGAGACGAAGTTAATACGAATACCCCCCCCCCCGTGTTACAGCATTACTCTTGATCATGTCGTGGTGTAGTGGTACTCCCATTTGCTTGGGAATACCAAGTGAATCCTCCTCATGGGTTCTACTGATTATATTCATAAAGCATAAACATTTGATATATTAAATTCATCTGCTTATCTTGCTGTGCTTCAGACCAATGGCATCATCTGAAATAAGTACTGTAGTCTCACATGCTACTCTTAAGAAATTATGATACTGTAATTGTTCGTAACAGGTGATACAAGTAATCTTCTGTATAAGTATTTATTCAAATAAACATGAGTACATATATAAACATATGATTATTGTTACTGTACTAGTATTTACCTCATGTGTATTTCTGTTTTGAAGATTTTTATATTAAAAAATATCTATAATAAGCACAAACTTTTTGCTGTGAAGAACAATCAAAGCATCAAATGTAGCCATTGAAACCAAGCAAATATCAAGTTCTGTAAATAACACTGCTGAACAGCCTGTCTCTCTAGTTTCAATGCATGCCAATATCTATTATTCAAAGTAACTCCAAAAATCAAAAGGAATTCATATTTTTTAATCACAAAGCAAATATACTGCATATTTGCATTATTAAAAGCTTGATTTACTTGTACAAACTGGTCCCGAGCCACATTGTTAACCCTCAAACCGCTAGGGGCCCAAATGGAATTCACACCCACAGGCGCAACAAAAAAAAAAATCCAAAAAATTCTTTCGTCTTATAGAAATGTTTATTTTTGTTCCCTGATCACGGAAAAAATAACAAAAAATCGTAAGTGGCATATTTTAGCCGCAATAGGGTAGGGAAGTGTGTGGCAAAAAAGGGGCGTTGGCAGAGCCTTTGCCAGACGAGGTCTGCTCCGCGCGAGCTGTCAGAATTGGGACAAGCAACCTTATTAAAATTACAATGACAAATTTAAATATTTTAAATTTTTATATCTTTACATCACTGTTTAAACAAGAAATCATCAAGTAACCAATATCTAAGATTCTATAAGGACCTTATGAAAGGAATGTTTATGTCCGGGTAAGCTTCTGAGGAGGCATATACCCACATTAGTAGGAAAAAGTAGGACTAGAACCGCGCGCACCATCTGGCCAGGTGGCTCATAATGAGCCATTTTAATAAGGTTGCTTGTCCCAATTTTGCTATTTTTACTGTAAATCTGAGGGGACATTTTAAATGTTTGCTACTACTGTAACCCCGCGATTATCCGGGATTCGAACATCCGAAAAACGCCTTTATACGGCCAAAATCGCAATTGGATAAAGCTATCACAATATCCGGCCAAAATAGCCGCAGGAACCGGATTAACGATAATTTGGACGGATAAAATTTTGGGGCCCAGTTAATGTCCTGCCGAAATTACACTATCCGGTCAGTCGCCCGGATGATCGAGGCTTTGTCCGTATATGAAAACATGAGGCGGGCCATACAGTATTAATCCCGTCTGCCCGTGACTCGAGGCACATGGTGTAGGAGGGGGTTGGGTGGGTGGGTGGTGTTGGGAGAGAGGGGAGCGTTGGGAGGGACCACCTGGGGGATAAGGGGGGATGGGGAGTGGCCTATACACTACAGTACAGTAATTACTATCAATTTTTGTACAATTCATCATAGCCAAAATCAAAAGAAATACTAGTAATTATGTAATAAAAAATTCCATAAAAGTTTCCTAAAAACAATTTGCACAGGCTGAAGTTCCTTCAAAAATATTTATTTTTTTTTCCTCCTGGCGGCCTACGTAACGTGCCTCCCTGCCCCGACTGGACCCGTCCAGGCCTGGTCAACCTATGTGCTCTCTACCCTCGTGTTACACCACAGTGCCGTGTCATTAGTGAAATATTTTTTTAAATAACTTTTTTATTTTCATAGTAACTTTGAACATTTTTGGCCAAGACTATGTCTGCTAGCAGCATGAATCGTTCTGGAGATGGTAAGAGGAAGAAGGTTGTCCTAACACTTAACCCTTAACCCTTAAACTGCGCATGGCGTATATATACGCCCTGAGTAACATGTCCGACGGTGCGCATGGCGTACATATACGCCATAGGGTGCCATTCTCGGTTCAAATGGCCCGCGGCTACACGGGGTTCACAGTAGCTTCCTCAGGGCTCTTGTAAACAGACGCCATTTAAAAAAAAATCGTGGGCAATATTCTCAGGTGTGAGAGGCACAGTACTGTTGGAGCAACCAAGGCTGGCGTACGCAGCATGAGCGATCAGCATTGCTGTTCAGCTTGTGACCACAGCATCACCGAAAAATGTCAAAATAAATATATAACTGTTATTATTTAGTGATGACAATATTACAGATGACCCGTGACTGTGATATAAATAACCAGGGTTGTGATAATAGCAGGATTGTTGTAATAATTAGCGCTGTGGGAGGAGTGATGCTGAGAGACGGAGGGAGACAGCATCGTTTACTGACTGTGTGGCCACCTGTTATTGTTTACATTCACCATACCAGCTCAGTGGTTCTCTATGGTGAACACAAATGTAGATACTTATATATAATGTGTGTATTAGTCTAATAACAGCAAAAGGATTATGCTGGGAGGAGCCATTTGGGTGACGGAGGTGACGTCGTCTGCACGATTTGTCAAGCTGTTTAGAGGGTGGCCACTATGCTCTTTGGGCGCACTACAAGCTTAGGTGTACAGTTAGAGTGCATAAAACATGTAGATATTTATATATATATGTGTATATAGGGTAATAACACTGCAAACAGTATTGTTGGGGGAAAAAGTTTAGGGCGTGTGACCTTGAATGAGTGAGGGAGCCGCCAGCCGCCAGCTGTGTATACCGACGACTCTTAGTGCCTGAACTAACTATATCAGCTTAGCTGTACAGTTGTGGTGAACAAAATATATACATACTTATATATAACGTCTGTATATAGTGTAATAACACCACAAATGGTATTGTTGGGGAGAAAGTTTAGTGCGTGTGTTGAGGGAGTGGCAGCGAGTGGCTGGCTGGTGTGTGGCGGTAACTCTTCGTTGCTCTTCGACTCTCAATACCAACTTAGTGGTTCGTAATGGTGACCAAAATATGCAAATACTTATATATAACCTGTGTATAGAGTGTAATAGCAGCAAACAGTATTGTTGGGGGAGAAAGTTTAGTGTGTGTTGACCTTGAATGAGTGAGGGAGCCGCCAGCCGCCAGCTGTGTATACCGACGACTCTTAGTGCCTGAAATAACTATATCAGCTTAGCTGTACAGTTGTGGTGAACAAAATATACATACTTATATATACGTCTGTATATAGTGTAATAACCACAAATGGTATTGTTGGGGGAGAAAGTTTAGTGCTGTGTTGAGGGAGTGGCAGCTGGGCTGGCTGGTGTGTGGCGGTAACTCTTCGTTGCTTTCGGACTCTCAATACCAACTTAGTGGTTCGTTATGGTGACCAAAATATGCAGATACTTATATATAACCTGTGTATAGAGTGTAATAGCAGCAAAACTATTGTTTATTGTTTTATGAACATAATAATTGAATCACTAATATGCACACCATACTTTTGAGTATAGCGATTATTCACCACTTTTTATATAAATATATTACAATACACACTATTGAATAATATTACTGCAAAAAAACTAAGAAAAAATCAATCGGAGACATTGAAACAATTAGGTAATAATATCTTTGTGGCAACTCCCATCTGTCAGCGCGGGTGACGCTGACCGCCCTGGCGACCGCTCTGTCAACGCCCACTTTTGCCAGACTTCCTCGGTCAATTGCGCCCAAAATATGTGACCTACGAATTTTTTTGCTATTTTTTTCCCGTGCTCAGGGGACACAAATTAACGTGTTTAGAAGACGAAAAAATTTTTGGAATTTTTTTTT
>WNGS01042707.1:0-16481 GCA_020271785.1 Procambarus virginalis
GAACATTAGATCATTTGGGAATGCATTGGACGAGGGAGTGGGGAATGGTGGGGAGGACTAGCGGATGGTGGAGTGGTGGATGGTGGGGAGGACATAGGGACGGGAGAGTGAGGAAGGGTTGGAAAGACGAGATTAAAGGGGAGGGGGTAATGGTGCGGAGGACAGGGGGAGGGTTGTTGTTGCTCAGCAACGCACACGCGTGGCCGGGTACAGCTAGTTTACTATAAAACCAAAAAAACGGCCAACCTACTCATAAAAAACTCTCCAGACACCAAGCAGAACGCCTTGAGGGAAACCAACGTCGTCTATGCCTTCAAATGCCCACTTGGGGACTGTAAGCCTCAAAGAACTCAGTATATAGGCAAGACAACAACGTCTCTTTCCAGGCGATTAACAATGCATAAACAACAGGGCGCCATCAAGGAACATATAATCTCTTCCCACAATCAGACCATCACCAAAGAAATCTTAACAAACAACACAGAAATCATCGATAGATACAGCAATTGCAGGCGGCTTGACATCAGCGAGGCACTACACATAAAAAAGGTCACCACCAGCAATCAACAATCAATTAATGCCCAACTATATTCTACCCACTTCAAGACCCTGAACCAATATAGAAGCATCAAGAGGAACCATAGTGGGCCAATAGGCCTTCTGTAGTTACTTCCATTCTTATGTTTTTATACCTATTGGTTCGTGTTCTATCATGTGCAATTGTCAATCACCTCACCCAAACCTTGTACCATATCACCTTGCCCAAAAGCGAGTATAAGTATGGATGTAATTTGTGTGTTTACAGGTTACAGTTGTGAGTGTAAATTAAAGTCTTTGAAAATGTAGTAAGTTATTTCGAAACGCGTGCAGGCGTCAGACTAGAAATAAAAATTAATTTTGGAGAATTGATTTTTCAATTACCATCGACAGTGAAGAGAAACATAAGAAATATAGAAAAAATTCGTGTTAGAATTGTTGACCAAACCACACACTAGAAGGTGACGGGACGACGACGTTTCGGTCCGTCCTGGACCATTCTCAAGTCGATTGTGAATCTCACAATCGACTTGAGAATGGTCCAGGACGGACCGAAACGTCGTCGTCCCTTCACCTTCTAGTGTGTGGTCTGGTCAACATATTTTGGCCACTTTATTGTGACTCATCGCCTGCTCGTGTTACAATTATTAATATTACCTTTTCGGTCATATTCAACAACATATATATATATATATATATATACTATATATATATTATACACACAATATCCCCGTCCCCAAAAAAAAATTGGAGGGCATAAGAAATATTGACATTGGGCAATGTATTTATTTGATATATAATAAAATACAGCAAAATAACACATTATTATGTGTGTGAAATTTTATCCTGCAGTGGCAATCCTTGAAGGCAGCAGCTGCATATCCACTTTGTGGACCCTCCTTGCTGCTACTTTTTCTCTTCTTTGTGCATCGGACAAGTTCTTGCATCTCTTTATCATTGCATTATCTATGAGTTTCACTAACTAGGTGTTATTGTTATCATCAGTAGCAGTTATTGTTATCAGTATCATTATGGTATCATCAGTTTTTTAATCATATAAAATCCATTTCATAACATATTGGGATGAAATTTGCACGACGCTGATGCCAAATAACGTGAGAATTGTTTAACATTTTTTAACATATTCTTATTTGGACGAATATTTTTGAGTTCCCGGGGTCTTAATGAGTCGCTGTTCCTCTAGAGCGCTCGATGGTGTCCGCCCTCAAGTGCTGCATCACTCTACTCTAGAGCTCCCTCTCTGTTGGGACCCTACTCCCCTCCCTAGGTGCCACTGTTCACCTCTGAGGGAGTCGAACTACGGAGCAGAGTTCCCTCCGAACCCAACCTTGCACCCCACAGTAAGTGAAGTAACTCGACCACTCTCTAGTGTCATATAATCTCTTCCCACAACCAGACCATCACCAGAGAAGTCTTAACAAAAAACACGGAATATCATCGATAGATACAGCGATAGCAGGCGCTTGATATCTGCGAGGCACTACACATTAATTAAGAAGTCAACACCAGCAATCAACAGGCCAATTAATGCACAATTATTTTCTACCCACTTCAAGACTCCGCTCCAATATAGAAGCATCAAGAAATATGGGCCAATAGGCCCTCTGCAGTTACTTCTATTCTCTTTAGCTTATACCCATTGTTTCGTGTTCTGTGTTGTGTTGAAAGTTTGTTTTCACTCATCCAAAACTATTGTAATATATCACCTCACCCAAATGCATGTATAAAAAAGTAAAAGCTGTTTAAACTCTGTTTCAGTAGAGTTGTGTGTGTGTAACTAAAGTCTTTGAAAATGTAACAAGTTTTACGAAACGCGTTCAGTGTCGCGTCAGACTAGAAATAAAAATGAAGAATTTGGAGAATTGACTTTTCAGCTACCATCAACAGTGAAAAGAATATAAGAAACATTGAGAAAAATTCGTGTTAGAATTATTAATCTTACTTTTTCGGTCATATTATATATATATATATATATATATATATATATATAATATATATATATATATATATAAACAATATATATATATATATATATATATATATATATATATATATATATATAATATATATATATATATATTTATATATATATATTTCCATTGCTAGCAACAACCTACAGAAAGCCCAAGAGAGGATGAAGACTCGTTACGACCAGCACTGCCAAGTAAGGAAGTTTAAACCGGGAGACTTAGTTCTTGCCTATTTCCCTATCCCAGGTTCTCCTTTACAGAACAGGTTCTCAGGACCCTACCGTGTTAAGGAGTGCTGGAACAACTTCAACTACGTACTCGAGACCCCCGATAGGCGGCGGAAGACCCAGCTGTGCCAATCTGCTCAAGCTCTATCATGGGGTTCCTCCCACTGTGTTAACCAACTTCACCTCATTTACAGGTCCATACAGCCACAGTGAGACCTTCCCTGCTTCTCCTTCCGAAAACACTGACACTGAGACAGCGCTTTCTAATTCGGAAATCCTTACTGACCTTCACAATCATTTTCAGGACGATAAATAGTGCTTCATTCATCAAACTCATCAGAGAACATCAGGATTGTTTCAAGATGATCCCCAAGAGTGTACTGTGACTCGACACGACATCCAACTGCTATCTGACACCCGGCCGATTCGCCAAACCGTTCTACCGAATCAGCCCTAGCAATACGGAAGTCATGCGTGCTGAGGTACAGTACCTCTTGGACCATGGACTGGCTACCCCTGTGAGTCCCCTGGGCCTCACCATGTATCTTTGGTTCCCAAACCTCACGGTAAGATCCGTCTTTGCACGGACTATAGGAAATTAAACAGCGTCACCATAAGGACGCCTACCCATTACCCGGGATCAACTATATCCTTGATGCCATTGGTATTGCCCGCTACCTGTCTCAGGTAGACTTACTCAGGGGCTATTATCGGTTTGTTTAACGGAGCGAGTAAGGAACTGTCTGCCTTTATAACCCCTTTTTTCGGGCTTTTCAGGTACAACCGCCTTCCTTTGGACTCTGCAATGCCCCAGCCACCTTTCAGAGAGCTGTCAACCGCGTCATCCAGGGCTTGGACAACATCTACGCCTATTTGGATGATATCGTTGTAGCATCCAACACCTGGAGCGAACACCTGCTCCAGCTACAACGATTGTTCTACAAGCTCCTGAAGCCGGCCTCACATCAATCTGGGCAAGTCCACCTTTGCGAAAGGTAAAGTGCGGTACCTGGGCCATGTTATAGGGAGTGGCAGCCTGGCTCCGTTAAATATCCATATTCAAGCCATCCAACAGTATCCACAGCCTACTACCAGGAAGCAACTTCTGCGCTACCTTGGTCTTGCTTCTTATTACCGTAGGTTTGTGAAGAATTTTAGCACTGTTGCAACCCCTTAATCACCTTAACCAGTCCCAAGCAACGGTATAATTGGACCAGGGAGAAAACCATTGCCTTCGAACAACTCAAATTCCTCCTCTGTTCTAATCCATTCTCGCCTCACCAGATATCAAGAAGCCTTTCATCCTCCATGTCGACGCCAGTGGTACCGGCATCGGAAGTGTCTTAATGCAGCAGCGAGGCGAGGAGGTTCTACCTGTCAGCTACTACAGTTGCAAGTTGAAGCCTCATCAGAAAAACTACAGCACTATAGAGAAGGAACTCCTCTCCATCGTCCTGAGCTTACAACACTTTGCACCATATCTGCAAGGTGCTAGGTCCACTACCATCTATTCGGACCACAACCCTCTAAGATTCCTATGTCAAGCAATTCAATAACCAACGTCTGCTGCGATGGGCTTTATACCTTCAAGGCTTCAATCTGAAGATCTGTTACATTAAGGGCCTGATAACATCATCGCTGACGCCCTCTCCAGAGTGCATGAGGTAGAGGCAGCTCCACCTACCACTCTACCTCCCGTGAACGTGACTCCACCAGAACCGCAGGCTTCGGGGAGAGTTGTGATGATAATCTCTTCCCAGAGATTTAGCCTGCTCTTCTTCTATCATCACGTTCAACACAATATTCAAGATACGTTATTCAGTGGCTTAAACGTATATATCAAGACCAGCCACGCACCTGCAACTCCCCCTCCCCCCACTCCTGCACACCTGGTCGACCCGCCAACTGCTACTCCCAGCCAAACTACCGACTTGCGGCCGTCCTGCATTCTCATGGCCGTTCGAGAACCACCACCTTCAGTCCTCCTCCAACCATGTTGCTAGCCCAGGCAATGTTGGAGTCACTGGCAGCCCTACCAGTCAGAATATCTAGTGCTCTCATGCTATGAACACCTATTTGATTCACCTCGTGTGATCAAGTAGAGGCTTGTAGCTAGCGCATATATTCCCAGCACCATCATTATTATTATTACCATTATTATATATTGTTTATTATATATTTCCCTTGTGTTCAATATTGCCCTCCGATTAACACAATTTACTTTTATGTTATTTCTTGTCATTTGTTATACAGTCGCATTATTCAGCCAAGAAATTGTCTTTATTTTGCTTTGTTTTTTCTAGATTTATTAAATGACATTTTATCTGTTGTGTTTTCGTGTATCTTACCATACCTTACCACAGAGTATCAGACAAGCAGTCATTCTTTTTTTTTTTTTTTTATACCTTACTTATATGTGACCCAGCATTGACATCTGCCATTTGGAATGCCGACCACCATTTTCAACACGTTACCGTCACAAATATATATATATATATATATATAATATATATATATAATATATATATATAATATATATATATATATATATATATAGGGGGGTACCACCTCTGGTGCAATTATAGGGACCACAGCCTCAGAGAAGGAACACAGAGCATTCAGGGAAAAACTTGCCATTTAACTCTGAATACATGAGGGTGTTCGCTTCTCCTACCACCCCCCTTTTTATGGTGTACACTTTATTAAGCAAGGTTATACAGTTACATATCTGATTGTATACAAAAAAATGAGCATTAAGAGGACACAAAAATAGTCGCTTCCTAGTGGCTGTAGATTTCCTCGAACTCCTCCGACGTTGGGCAGGAACCGAGGATGCAGCGAGCATTCCCCTCTGGATCGCGACACTGAGGCGCTGAAAGAGAAAACTTGCCGCTCTAGGGTCTCTTGTGGTGTCAATGAGCTTGGAACCAAGATCCTTTAGAAACCTTCTTGCACTCTCTCCCCATGGGCTAGGGTCTCAGACCCTATTGGAACGAAGTTGTACCGATGATCTAATTGCCTATACTTGGCTGACTTGTCTCTTTCTCTGTGTGTCGCCGCGGCATATATATATATATATATAATAGATATATATATAGATATATATATATATATATATATATATTATATATATATATATATATATATATATATATATATATATATATATCTGCATATACTCGTCCAGGAGCGCCGCTCTCCCCACAAGGTGCTGCTCACCAGATGTTAGGTGGAAGGGATGTCGTCCGGCCTACCCTACACTTGTACACTTCCACGTGCTGGTCCACCGCTTCGCGTGAGGCTTCGTCGTGTCAATTCTTCTCCCGTTCACAGAGACATACTGGAGCCTGTCACTAAGGTTGGAGGGAGTGATCTCTGACTCCATAGTGCTGTAATTTAAGAAGGTTGTGGTGGTTGAAAGTGTCAAAAGCCTTACGTAGGTCAACATATAACCCAACAGGGAACTCATTTTAATCAAGAGCTCCTGTATCGAGTTGTCCAGTGTACGCAGTTGTTGACCTTCACCGGACCTGGACTGCTACCACATCTCCAGACAGGTCCAGCGTCGAGCAGGGCCCGCGGGTTGTACCACAACCCCCCAGCCCAGCCTCTCCACGTTATCCGGGAGCGTTGTCGTCACGGAGCATCAGGTGCCCTCTTACCACCTTCCAGCTCTATCTCGTACTCCCTCGGGAGTCGACGGCCTCCTTCTTCGTTAGCGCACGGTAGCTCATGGAATTCACACTCTCTGGAGGCCTATCCTTCTCCAGAACTGGTAAACGCTTGGGCACTGAGCACGACCTGTGAGTGCAAGTGACTCGGGTCTCCCGCCTTCCTTGCCTGGCCACTGAAGTAAATTATGGGCTCACCATAGCCCGTGCTGCTTGGAACTTTTTGTTCCAGGTAGTGAATTTTAAACAACTTCAACAAACTGAAGTAAAATAGAGCCTGCGGGTTATTAATTAAAGTTCACTTACCTCTTCTCTTCATAGTCAATTATTATAGTGATACAGGAATATGGTAAAATAACTTTTATGATAACTTTACCTTATAATAATAATCTAGGGAATATGATAATATGTTGTTGATCAATTCAGCTATTATAGATGATAGTTTTAATACGTAACTCTTTCCAGGTGAGTGGTGACGTCATCGGGCCTAGGCAACAGCAGCTCCCTAGATAAGTAGAAAGACTATTATTTATATTTATTAAAATGATAAAAAACGTGAAATGGCAGTTCTGGTGTTTACATTTCCGGAGCCCCGCACGTGTCCTTACCGCTAAGTCCTGTAATTAACCTCAGCTCTTCAGGTCTATTCTTCTGAAGCCCGGAAAATGGATCCGTTTGCTTCGCTAATATCGCTAAAATTTCCGTCTCTTCGCTAAATCACGGGAATTGTGCCGTCTGTTTCACTAATTCCCAGAAGTTTAGCCGTCCGTTCCGTTAATGCTGGAATTACGCAATCTCGCTAAACACTAAGAATTTATCTGGCCAGTCGCACTGTTCTTTTACCTAGCTTGTGTTAGTGACCTTAGCTTAGCTGCTGTGTTAGTGACCTTAGTATGGCTGCTGTGTAAGTGACTTTAGCTGCTGTGTTAGTGATCTTAGCTGATGTGTTAGTGACCTCAGTTGCTGTGTTAGTGACCTTAGTTTAGCTGCTGTGTTAGTGACCTTAGCTTAGCTGCTGTGTTAGTGACCTTAGTTTAGCTGCTGTGTTAGTGACCTTAGTTGCTGTGTTAGTGAACATAGTTGGCCTCCTGTGCTAGTGACTATAGTTGGGCTGTTGTGTTAGTCAACATAGTTGAGTTGACCTGAAGAGAGCTCCTATGCTAGTAATTTAGCTGGAAAGCTGTTGTAAGAAGCGAGTTCTCACAGAGGACCTGCAATTGCACCTCGCACTTGCAGTGGGCCGCTGTGAGTGACACCAACAGTTGTCAACACCGTACCCACACGCCAGTGGCCAGGATAATACACAAAGTAACCAACACTTCCACTGTTGAAATTGAAATAAGATTATTGAGGTAAAATGCACACAAAGTGTATCCAAAGTAAAATACACAACTTAACGGAAATCAATAGTGTTTAGAACGCTATGTTGATACATTGAACATACAGAATGAAGCATCCTTGAGAGGGTGTCAAGAATCATTGAGTGAATAAGGGATTATGGGAGATAAGTGAATCATTTGGTGAGTAAGTGAGAGTTGTGTGTGGGAGTACTATGAGGTAAAAGTGTGTGAAAGCGTTTGTAACTAACACAAATTTGTTAAAGTATATTAACACTATTACCTGCGGTCCCGTTACGTTAATACGGTGTATCACTGCCACTAAATGGGAACCCTCAGCTGGACTCAGGTCAACGGGCTTCTGCACGTAATGAGATCTTGCTCCCTGCCACTTGCAACACAATCATTCTAACTGAATATTCCTGATAACTCTCTTTGGCACTGGCAAAACAAGGACATGTTTTGGGTGTTCTGCTGAGCACTGAACAACACTTTGTCACACAACACAGGTAATGCACAGGTATAATATCATAACACAGAATTGCAACCAACCAAAATACACAATAATGATACATCAATAACACAATGCCTGTAAATGATAACCCAGTAAGAAATGGGTTATAGGTCACATGACCTATAACAATTATAGGTCACCAAGACTCTCATAATGACTGTTACACAACCAGTCCGCGTCCACACATCTAGTAATCCAAAATATACTAGTCTAGCCTGAAACAGTAAATTACATACGTGGTACCAAACGAGTCACGCAGACCGAGTTCAGAGTGAAATCAATACGTAATACTGAAGCAACATGACCCTGGACACTAGGGTCACAAATGGAGATCCCTTGACCTAACACTCCCACTGCTCCAGCTCATACTAAGAGTTTAAACACCACACTTCATCTCCAATGGTAGATGGATAAATGGATAGATCGATAGATAAATAGAAGGATTGATAGATGAATGGATGGATAGATAATAGATGCGTGGCTAGATGGGAGACAGATGGGAGATAGATGGGCCCGGGCAATGCCGGGTACCTTATGGTGTGTGTACTCACCTAGTTGTACTTACCTAGTTGTGCTTGCGGGGGGTTGAGTTCTGCTCTTTCGGCCCGCTTCCCAACTGTCAATCAACTTATTGACTACTAACTAATTCCCCCCTCACACCCCCCCCCCCCCAGGAAGCAGCTCGTAGTATCTGTCTAACTCCCTGGTACCTATTTACTGCTAGGTAACAGGCGCATCAGGGTGAAGGAAAATCTGCCGATTTGTTTTTCCGGTAGTGCCGGGGGATCGAACCCCGGTCTCTAGGTTCACGAGTCTAGAGCGCTGTCCACTCAGCCACCACCCACCCATCTTGAGGTTATCTTATCTTGAGATGATTTCGGGGCTTTTTAGTGTCCCCGCGGCCCGGTCCTCGACCAGGCCTCCACCCCCAGGAAGTAGCCCGTGACAGCTGACTAACACCCAGGTACCTATTTTACTGCTAGGTAACAGGGGCATAGGGTGAAAGAAACTCTGCCCATTGTTTCCCGCCGGCGTCTGGGATCGAACCCGGGTCCACAGGAACACAAATCCAGCGTGCTGTCCGCTCGGCCGACCGGCTCCCTATGTATCCCATAGTATAGTATGTGTGCATGTATCCCATAGTATATATGTGTGTGTGTGTGTGTGTGTGTGTGTGTGTGTGTGTGTGTGTAACACACAATATCATACGCATTACTGCCGGCTACTGCAAAGAGCTACACACTCACACACACACACACACACACACACACACACACACACACACACACACACACACACACACACACACACACACACACACACACACACACACACACACACACACACACACACACACACACACACACACACACACCACACACACACACACACACACACACACACACACGAGAGAGGTCCGCCTCGCCCTGCTGCTCACCTCATCCCAATGAAAATAGTTATTTGTAGAATCCAAAGACGTTCCTCAGACTGTTGCTTACACGAGGTGGATTCCTCTGCCAGGAGTAGTGGACGTTCAGGTCCACACTGTCTTGTCCTCTTGCTGAGACGAACATCAGTGTTCCAGTACAATTGCCACAAAGGTGGAGCACCATGATGGAGCACCATGATGGAGCACCATGGTGGAGCACCATGGTGGAGCACCGTGGTGGAGCACCATGGTGGAGCACCATGGTGGAGCACCATGGTGGAACACCATGGTGGAGCACCATGGTGGAACACCATGGTGGAGCACCGTGGTGGAGCACCGTGGTGGAGCACCGTGGTGGAACACCATGGTGGAGCACCAAGGTGGAGCACCGTGGTGGAGCACCGTGGTGGAGCACCATGGTGGAGCACCATAGTGGAGCACCAAGGTGGAGCACCATGGTGGAGCACCACGGTGAAGCACCACGGTGGAGCATCGCTTGGTGCATCGCTTGTTACAGGAGGAATGTGTTACTGAACTACAAGATGAATGTATTAAGAGCCAGGCGTGTATAATACAAGAGGCTGTTGCTCCTCACGGCCATCATCCTTGCCTGACGTAGCAAGGATGAAGGGTGTGCATACATTGCTAAAATGTAAATACATGTAAATAAACATGTCGAATTGAACCCAATGTTTTGCTGTAGTTCGTCTGTTTCACAAAGATTCGCGAGTATTTCCTGCCCGACGCAGCTGTTGGTTGATTGTTAATATTCCTGCCACCAGGGACCACTACTGCAGGATACACTCCAGGGACCAGGGACCACTACTGCAGGATACACTCCAGGGACCACTACTGCAGGATACACTCCAGGGACCAGGGACCACTACTGCAGGATACACTCCAGGGACCACTACTGCAGGATACACTCCAGGGACCACTACTGCAGGATACACTCCAGGGACCAGGGACCACTACTGCAGGATACACTCCAGGGACCACTACTGCAGGATACACTCCAGGGACCACTACTGCAGGATACACTCCAGGGACCACTACTGCAGGATACACTCCAGGGACCACTACTGCAGGATACACTCCAGGGACCAGGGACCACTACTGCAGGATACACTCCAGGGACCAGGGACCACTACTGCAGGATACACTCCAGGGAACACTACTGCAGGATACACTCCAGGGAACACTACTGCAGGATACACTCCAGGGAACACTACTGCAGGATACACTCCAGGGAACACTACTGCAGGATACACTCCAGGGACCACTACTGCAGGATACACTCCAGGGACCACTACTGCAGGATACACTCCAGGGAACACTACTGCAGGATACACTCCAGGACCACTACTGCAGGATACACTCCAGGGACCACTACTGCAGGATACACTCCAGGGACCACTACTGCAGGATACACTCCAGGGAACACTACTGCAGGATACACTCCAGGGAACACTACTGCAGGATACACTCCAGGGACCACTACTGCAGGATACACTCCAGGGACCACTACTGCAGGATACACTCCAGGGACCAGGGACCACTACGACAGGATACACTCCAGGGACCAGGGACCACTACTGCAGGATACACTCCAGGGAACACTACTGCAGGATACACTCCAGGGAACACTACTGCAGGATACACTCCAGGGACCAGGGACCACTACTGCAGGATACACTCCAGGGACCACTACTGCAGGATACACTCCAGGGAACACTACTGCAGGATACACTCCAGGGAACACTACTGCAGGATACACTCCAGGGAACACTACTGCAGGATACACTCCAGGGACCACTACTGCAGGATACACTCCAGGGACCACTACTGCAGGATACACTCCAGGGAACACTACTGCAGGATACACTCCAGGACCACTACTGCAGGATACACTCCAGGGACCACTACTGCAGGATACACTCCAGGGACCACTACTGCAGGATACACTCCAGGGAACACTAATGCAGGATACACTCCAGGGACCACTACTGCAGGATACACTCCAGGGAACACTACTGCAGGATACACTCCAGGACCACTACTGCAGGATACACTCCAGGGACCACTACTGCAGGATACACTCCAGGGACCACTACTGCAGGATACACTCCAGGGAACACTAATGCAGGATACACTCCAGGGACCACTACTGCAGGATACGAAGGCAATAAACAGGCAAGAGAGAGGTAAATAGAAGGGAATCTTAGAGGAAGAAAAACCAAGGCAAAAGGTACGAAAGGTCAGGTGTAATAAAGAATGATAGTAATTGGAATAAGAAAGGGATCGTAAGAGAATAGAAGGGAAAGAAAAAGAAGGAAAGAAAGATAAATGAAAGAATAAGCTTATATTAAGTAACTTTTGTTAAAAAGTTTAGAGCATTTGAGTATATACTGTGAAAGGGAAGAGTCAGCAGCAACATTGCCATGTTGCGTACGTGTATGAGAGCCGATTCGACAAGTCGGCGTCTGTGTAAAGGCAGGAAAGATTATTTTGGAGGAAGACCAATCGATATTCACCTTAGTATCTTGTAAGTTGTGATCATATCCCCTCTGTTCCTTTCATCTTCTTGGGATGTGATATTTAGTTCCATCAGCATATGTCCGTACTCATATGGTGTAGCTGCCTTCCTCATATGGTGTAGCTGCCTTCCTCATATGGTGTAGCTGCCTTCCTCATATGGTGTAGCTGCCTTCCTCATATGGTGTAGCTGCCTTCCACATATGGTGTAGCTGCCTTCCTCATATGGTGTAGCTGCCTTCCTCATATGGTGTAGATGCCTTCCTCATATGGTGTAGCTGCCTTCCTCATATGGTGTAGCTGCCTTCCTCACATAGTATTGCTGCCTTCCTCATATGGTGTAGCTGCCTTCCTCACATAGTGTTGCTGCCTTCCTCATATGGTGTAGCTGCCTTCCTCATATGGTGTAGCTGCCTTCCTCATATGGTGTAGCTGCCTTCCTCATATGGTGTAGCTGCCTTCCTCATATGGTGTAGCTGCCTTCCTCATATAATGTAGCTGCCTTTCTCATATGGTGTAGCTGCATTCCTCATATGGTGTAGCTGCCTTCCTCATATGGTGTAGCTGCCATCCTCAAATGGTGTAGCTGCCTTCCTCATATGGTGTAGCTGCCTTCCTCATATGGGGTAGCTGCCTTCCTCATATGGTGTAGCTGCCTTCCTCATATGGTGTAGCTGCCTTCCTCATATGGTGTAGCTGCCTTCCTCATATGTGTAACTGCCTTCCTCATATGGTGTAACTGCCTTCCTCATATGGTGTAGGTGCCTTCCTCATATGGTGTAGCTGCCTTCCTCACATGGTGTAGCTGCCTTCCTCATATGGTGTAGCTGCCTTCCTCATATGGTGTAGCTGCCTTCCTCAGATGGTGTAGCTGCATTCCTCATATGGTGTAGCTGCCTTCCTCATATGGGGTAGCTGCCTTCCTCATATGGTGTAGCTGCCTTCCTCAGATGGTGTAGCTGCCTTCCTCATATGGTGTAGCTGCCTTCCTCATATGATGTTGCTGCCTTCCTCATATGGTGTAGCTGCCTTCCTCAGATGGTGTAGCTGCCTTCCTCATATGGTGTTGCTGCCTTCCTCACATGGTGTTGCTGCCTTCCTCATATGGTGTAGCTGCCTTCCTCATATGATGTAGCTGCCTTCCTCATATGGTGTAGCTGCCTTCCTCATATGATGTAGCTGCCTTCCTCATATGGTGTAGCTGCCTTCCTCATATGGTGTAGCTGCCTTCCTCATATGATGTAGCTGCCTTCCTCATATGGTGTTGCTGCCTTCCTCATATGGTGTAGCTGCCTTCCTCATATGGTGTAGCTGCCTTCTTCGTATAGTGTAGCTGCCTTCCTCATATGGTGTAGCTGCCTTCCTCATATGGTGTTGCTGCCGTCCTCACATGGTGTAGCTGCCTTCCTCATATGGTGTTGCTGCCTTCCTCAAATGATGTAGCTGCCTTCCTCATATGGTGTTGCTGCCTTCCTCATATGGTGTTGCTGCCTTCTTCGTATAGTGTAGCTGCCTTCCTCATATGATGTTGCTGCCTTCCTCATATGGTGTAGCTGCCTTCCTCATATGGTGTAGCTGCCTTCCTCATATGGTGTAGCTACTTTCCTCATATGGTGTAGCTGCCTTCCTCATATGGTGTAGCTGCCTTCCTCATATGGTGTAGCTGACTTCCTCATATGGTGTTGCTGCCTTCCTCATAGGGTGTAGCTGCCTTCCTCACATGGTGTAGCTGCCTTCCTCATATGGTGTTGCTGCCTTCCTCATATGGTGTAGCTGCCTTCCTCATATGGTGTTGCTGCCTTCCTCATATGGTGTTGCTGCCTTCCTCATATGGTGTAGCTGCCTTCCTCATATGATGTAGCTGCCTTCCTCATATGGTGTTGCTGCCTTTCTCATATGGTGTAGCTGCCTTCCTCATATGGTGTAGCTGCCTTCCTCATATGGTGTTGCTGCCTTCCTCATATGGTGTTGCTGCCTTCCTCATATGGTGTAGCTGCCTTCCTCATATGGTGTTGCTGCCTTCCTCATATGGTGTTGCTGCCTTCTTCGTATAGTGTAGCTGCCTTCCTCACATGGTGTTGCTGCCTTCCTCATATGGTGTTGCTGCCTTCCTCATATGGTGTTGCTGCCTTCCTCATATGGTGTAGCTGCCTTCCTCATATGGTGTAGCTGCCTTCCTCATATGGTGTAGCTGCCTTCCTCATATGGTGTAGCTGCCTTCCTCATATGATGTAGCTGCCTTCTTCATATTATGTAGCTGCCTTCCTCATATGGTGTAGCTGCCTTCCTCATATGATGTAGCTGCCTTCCTCATATGGTGTAGCTGCCTTCCTCATATGATGTAGCTGCCTTCCTCATATGGTGTAGCTGCCTTCCTCATATGGTGTAGCTGCCTTCCTCATATGATGTAGCTGCCTTCCTCATATGGTGTAGCTGCCTTCCACATATGGTGTAGCTGCCTTCCTCATATGGTGTAGCTGCCTTCCTCATATGATGTAGCTGCCTTCTTCATATGATGTAGCTGCCTTCCTCATATGGTGTAGCTGCCTTCCTCATATGATGTAGCTGCCTTCCTCATATGGTGTAGCTGCCTTCCTCATATGATGTAGCTGCCTTCCTCATATGGTGTAGCTGCCTTCCTCATATGGTGTAGCTGCCTCCTCATATGATGTAGCTGCCTTCCTCATATGATGTAGCTGCTTTCGGTGTGGTGTAGACAGGACACTTCTCGTCCACACACAATCCACCAAATATGATATATATATATAATATATATATATATATATATATATATATATATATATATATATATATATATATATATATATATGCATGCATGTTTAGGACTGCCAACAATTCGCCGCTTCATGGCTAGCATTATTGAGTTTACTCTAATTCAAAATATATATATAAATGATGGTACATTTATAATTGGCTTTGTTTACAAAAATTCATAAATCCGTTTACACACCAAAAATTTAATAACATTGATGCTGCTGATCGTTATAATTATAATAAACACAGGCAGGAGAGGCAAGCCAGGCGGTCGTCCGCCTCACTGTACTGTGTGGCTTAGTGGTGTGCTCTGTCTGCCTCACTGGGTGTGTGTGGCTGAGTGGTGTGCTCTGTCTGCCTCACTGTGGTGTGTGTGGCTTAGTGGTGTGCTCTGTCTGCCTCACTGTGGTGTGTGTGGCTTAGTGGTGTGCTCTGCGCCTGCCTCATGGTGTGTGTGGGCTGTGGTGGGTGCTCTGTCGCCTCACGGTGGTGTGTGGCTTAGTGGTGTGCTCTGCTGCCTCACTGGTGTGTGTGTGTGGTGGCTTAGGTTGCTCTGTCTGCCTCACTGTACTGTGTGGCTTAGTGGTGTGCTCTGTCTGCCTCACTGGTGTGTGTGTGGCTGAGTGGTGTGCTCTGTCTGCCTCACTGGTGTGGTGTGGCTTAGTGGTGTGCTCTGCCTGCCTCACTGGTGTGTGTGTGTGTGGCTTAGTGGTGTGCTCTGTCTGCCTCACTGGTGTGTGTGTGGCTTAGTGGTGTGCTCTGCCTGCCTCACTGGGGTGTGTGGCTTAGTGGTGTGCTCTGTCTGCCTCACTGGTGTGTGTGGCTTAGTGGTGTGCTCTGTCTGCTCACTGGTGTGTGTGGCTTAGTGGTGTGCTCTGCCTGCCTCACTGGTGTGTGTGGCTAGTGGTGTGCTCTGTCTGCCTCACTGGTGTGTGTGTGGCTGAGTGGTGTGCTCTGTCTGCCTCACTGGTGTGTGTGTGGCTTGTGGTGTGCTCTGCCTGCCTCACTGGTGTGTGTGGCTTAGTGGTGTGCTCTGTCTGCCTCACTGGTGTGTGTGTGGCTTAGTGGTGTGCTCTGTCTGCCTCACTGGTGTGTGTGTGGCTTAGTGGTGTGCTCTGCCTGCCTCACTGGTGTGTGTGGCTTAGTGGTGTGCTCTGTCTGCCTCACTGGGTGTGTGTGGCTTAGTGGTGTGCTCTGTCTGCCTCACTGTGTGTGTGTGGCTTAGTGGTGTCTCTGCCTGCCTCACTGTGGTGTGTGTGGCTTAGTGGTGTGCTCTGTCTGCCTCACTGTGGTGGTGTGGCTTAGTGGTGTGCACTGTCTGCCTCACTGGTGTGTGTATGGCTTAGTGGTGTACTCTGCCTGCCTCACTGGTGTGAGTGTGGCTTAGTGGTGTGCTCTGCCTGCCTCACTGGTGTGTGTGTGGCTTAGTGTGTGCTCTGCCTGCCTCACTGGTGTGTGAGTGTGG
>WNGS01042707.1:17481-54356 GCA_020271785.1 Procambarus virginalis
TGCAGTGTGGACCATGACCTGCAGTGTGGACCATGACCTGCAGTGTGGACCATGGCCTGCAGTGTGGACCATGGCCTGCAGTGTGGACCATGACTGCAGTGTGGACCATGGCCTGCAGTGTGGACCATGACCTGCAGTGTGGACCATGACCTGCAGTGTGGACCATGGCCGCAGTGGGGACCATGACCTGCAGTGTGGACCATGACCTGCATGTGGACCATGACCTGCAGTGTGGACCATGACCTGCAGTGTGGACCATGGCTGCATTGTGGACATGACCTGCAGTGTGGACCATGGCCTGCAGTGTGGACCATGACCGCAGTGTGGACCATGGCCTGCAGTGTGGACCATGGCCTGCAGTGTGGACCATGGCCTGCAGTGTGGACCATGGCCTGCAGTGTGGCCAATGACTGCAGTGTGGACCATGGCCTGCAGTGTGGACCATGACCTGCAGTGTGGACCATGACCTGCAGTGTGGACCATGGCGCAGTGTGGACCATGACCTGCAGTGTGGGACCATGGCCTGCAGTGTGGACCATGCCTGCAGTGTGGACCCAGACCTGCAGTGTGGACCATGACCTGCAGTGTGGACCATGGCCTGCAGTGTGGACCATGGCCTGCAGTGTGGACCATGACCTGCAGTGTGGACCATGACCTGCAGTGTGGACCAGACCTGCAGTGGGGACCATGGCCTGCAGTGTGGACCATGACCTGCAGTGGGGACCATGACCGCAGTGTGGACATAGCCTGCAGTGGGACCATAGCCTGCAGTGTGGACCATAGCCTGCAGTGTGGACCATAGCCTGGCTGTGGACCATGACCTGCAGTGTGGACCATGACCTGCAGTGTGGACCATAGCCTGCAGTGTGGACCATAGCCTGCAGGTGGACCATAGCCTGCAGTGTGGACCATAGCCTGCAGTGTGGACCATGACCGCAGTGGGGACCATAGCCTGCAGTGTGGACCATGACCTGCAGTGTGGACCATAGCCTGCAGTGTGGACCATAGCCTGCAGTGTGGACCATAGCCTGCAGTGTGGACCATAGCCTGCAGTGTGGACCATGACCTGCAGTGTGGACATGACCTGCAGTGTGGACCATAGCTGCAGTGTGACCATAGCCTGCAGTGTGGACCATAGCCTGCAGTGTGGACCATAGCCTGCAGTGTGGACCATGACCTGCAGTGTGGACCATGACCTGCAGTGTGGACCATGACCTGCAGTGTGGACCATGACCTGCAGTGTGGACCATAGCTGCAGTGTGGACCATGACCTGCAGTGTGGACCATGACCTGCAGTGTGGACCATGACCTGCAGTGTGGACCATGACCTGCAGTGTGGACATGACTGCAGTGTGGACCAGACCTGCAGTGTGGACCATAGCCTGCAGCAGTGTGGGACCATGACCTGCAGTGTGGACCATGACCTGCAGTGTGGACCATGACTTGCAGGGTGGACCTGACCTGCAGTGTGGACCATGACCTGCAGTGTGGACCATGACCTGCAGTGTGGACCATGACTGCAGTGTGGACCATAATGCAGTGTGGACCATGACCTGCAGTGTGGACCATGACCTGCAGTGTGGACCATGACTGCAGTGTGGACCATGACTGCAGTGTGGACCATGACCTGCAGTGTGGACCATGACCTGCAGTGTGGACCGACCTGCAGTGTGGACCATAGCCTGCAGTGTGGACCATAGCCTGCAGTGTGGACCATAGCCTGCAGTGTGGACCAAGCCTGCAGTGGGACCATAGCCTGCAGTGTGGACCATAGCCTGCAGTGTGGACCATAGCCTGCAGTGTGGACCATAGCCTGCAGTGTGGACCATAGCCTGCAGTGTGGACCATAGCCTGCAGTGTGGACCATAGCCTGCAGTGTGGACCATAGCCTGCAGTGTGGACCATAGCCTGCAGTGTGACCATAGCCTGCAGTGCGAACCATGGCCTGCAGTGTGGACCATAGCCTGCAGTGTGGACCATAGCCTGCAGTGTGGACCATAGCCTGCAGTGTGGACCATAGCCTGCAGTGGGACCATAGCCTGCAGTGTGGACCATAGCCTGCAGTGTGGACCATAGCCTGCAGTGTGGACCATAGCCTGCAGTGCGAACCATGGCCTGCAGTGTGGACCATAGCCTGCAGTGCAGCCTATAGTAATGCAGTGGGATTCATGGTGGTGCTGTGGGTGAATTAAATGAAGTGCAATGGGGAAGTGGGTAGGAAGAAGGGGTAGGGGATGGGGTAGGGGAAAAGACGGTAGGGAAAAAGACGGTAGGGAAAAAGACGGTAGGGGAAAAAGACGGTAGGGAAAAGACGGTAGGGGAGAAAAGGGGGTTTAGACGCAATCGAATAGCGACCGCTCTCTATCTGTCACTATAAGCGCCCAGATGTCTCTCACCAAGTACACAATTCCGTCATTTTGATAGCTGCTATCCTCGTGTATTTCCTTCCTTTATGTATCATTCCCCAGGAGCGGGAGTGCCAGGAGTGGTGGGTGGTGCCCAGGGCCTGGCACTCCTCGCACGACTTAACTCGGAGCTCAGGAGAGCTCCTGTGGGGCTCAATATGGCGCTCGGACGAGGGCACAGTGTAAACAGAAGCTCAATAGTGCCTTAGGACTGAATGGGTGAGGTGTCATTACCGCATGGCAGTGTTTAACAGTTAATAGTGTATCTAATTATCTAACAGTTATCGGTGTATATATCTAGTTATCTAACAGTTATCGGTGTATATATCTAGTTATCTAACAGTTATCGGTGTATATATCTAGTTATCTAACAGTTATCGGTGTATATATCTAATTATCTAACAGTTATGGATGTTTAAATGGCTCTTGTTCTAGGGGTTATCTTTCCGTTGTCTCTACGGATAGCATGTTATCTTCCTGTTATCCCTGCCGGTGACACTCATCTTCCTGTTATCACTAGGGACCGTCCGTTGTTTTCCCGTTATCGCCACGAGTTGGCTCGTTATGTTACTGTTATCACTTGATACGGTCCATTATCTTTCTGTTATCACTTGATACGGTCCATTATCTTTCTGATATCTCTACGGACCAATCTTTTATCTTACCTTTATCTAAACACACTGTCTGTTATCTTCACGTTATCACAACATGTCGTCTGTTATCTTCACGTTATCACAACACTACGTCTATTATCTTTCCGTTATCACAACATGCCGTCTGTTATCTTCCCATTATCACAACATGCCGTCTGTTATCTTCCCGTTATCATTATTGGCCGTCCGTTATCTGCCCGTTATAGCGACAGGCTTCTTGAAGGAAGCGAATTACAGAGGCTCGCGCTCACAGCTTATGAGAGCTCTCATAGATTATGAGAGCTCTCACAGATTATGAGAGCTCTCATAGATTATGAGAGCTCTCACAGATTATGAGAGCTCTCACAGATTATGAGAGTTCTCAAAGTTTATGAGAGCTCTCACAGATTATGAGAGTTCTCACAGCTTATGAGAGCTCTCACAGATTGTGAGAGCTCTCACAGATTATGAGAGCTCTCACAGATTATGAGAGCTCTCACAGATTTTGAGAGCTCTCACAGATTATGAGTGCTCTCACAGATTATGAGAGCGCTCTCAGATTATGAGAGCTCTTACAGATTATGAGAGCTCTCACGGTTTATGAGAACTCTCACAGTTTGAGAGCTCTCACGGATTATGAGATCCCTCTGAAGCTGGTTTATTGAGAGCTCTATCAAATTATAAGAGCTTTCGATCATTGATTTATTGAACTCTAGCATATTTGCTCTGAGTTCTTACGAATTATGAGAGCTCTTACGAATTATGAGAGCTCTTACGAATTATGAGAGCTCCTACGAATTATGAGAGCTCTTACGAATTATGAGAGCTCTTACGAATTATGAGAGCTCCTACGAATTATGAGAGCTCTTACGAATTATGAGAGCTCTTACGAATTATGAGAGCTCTTACGAATTATGAGAGCTCTTACGAATTATGAGAGCTCTTACGAATTATGAGAGTTCTTTATTACTGGTTTGATGATATGGGTTGGTTGTAAGTGCCCATCATATGAGGTTGTGAGGTCCAAGCCCCACAGGTTACAATAACTCACACTCACAAGTTGTGAGGGACCTGCCAGTTCTGGGGTGACACAGGACTCCATTCTGAAGGCAGAATCAAGTCCACCTTTAGAGGTTATGAGGGACTGATTATGAGGTCCTGTGAGAACCCACCCTCATAGTATGAGAGTTCCCAGTCTCACTGTCTCTTATAGAACAACTTTAAGGATGTTAAGATAATGAGGATCAACTTTAAAATCTGTGAGGGGGCCCCATACAGTAACTTTATGAGGGTAGTCTATCACCAGCTATGTGAACCCGCCCTCACAGATTATGAGTGGTCCCCATTGTCACAGATTATATGGGCCGACTGTCACAGGTTATGAGGGCCGACTGTCACAGGTTATGAGGGTTGACTGTCACAGGTTATGAGGGCCGACTGTCACAGGTTATGAGGGCCGATTGACACAGGTTATGAGGGTTGACTGTCACAGGTTATGAGGGCCGATTGTCACAGGTTATGAGGGCTGACTGACACAGGTTATGAGGGCTGACTGTCACAGGTTATGAGGGCTGACTGACACAGGTTATGAGGGCCGACTGTCACAGGTTATGAGGGCCGACTGTCACAGGTTATGAGGGCCGACTGTCACAGGTTATGAGGGCCGACTGTCACAGGTTATGAGGGCTTACTGTCACAGGTTATGAGGGCCGACTGTTACAGGTTATGAGGGCCGACTGTCACAGGTTATGAGGGCCGACTGTCACAGGTTATGAGGGCTTACTGTCACAGGTTATGAGGGTTGACTGTCACAGGTTATGAGGGCCGACTGTCACAGGTTATGAGGGTTGACTGTCACAGGTTATGAGGGCCGACTGTCACAGGTTATGAGGGCCGACTGACACAGGTTATGAGGGCCGACTGTCACAGGTTATGAGGGCCGACTGTCACAGGTTATGAGGGCTGACTGTCACAGGTTATGAGGGCCGACTGTCACAGGTTATGGGGGCCGACTGTCACAGGTTATGAGGGCTGACTGTCACAGGTTATGAGGGCCGACTGTCACAGGTTATGAGGGCCGACTGTCACAGGTTATGAGGGCTGACTGTCACAGGTTATGAGGGCCGACTGTCACAGGTTATGAGGGCCGACTGTCACAGGTTATGAGGGCCGACTGTCACAGGTTATGAGGGCTGACTGTCACAGGTTATGAGGGCCGACTGTCACAGGTTATGAGGGCTGACTGTCACAGGTTATGAGGGCCGACTGTCACAGGTTATGAGGGCTGACTGTCACAGGTTATGAGGGCCGACTGTCACAGGTTATGAGGGCCGACTGTCACAGGTTATGAGGGCCGACTGTCACAGGTTATGAGGGCTTACTGTCACAGGTTATGAGGGCCGACTGTCACAGGTTATGAGGGCCGACTGTCACAGGTTATGAGGGCCGACTGTCACAGGTTATGAGGGCCGACTGTCACAGGTTATGAGGGCCGACTGTCACAGGTTATGAGGGCCGACTGTCACAGGTTATGAGGGACCTAAATTAGAGCAAAGGATATGAGTGATGAGCGGGACTAGTGGTAGAGTAGAGGCCATAACATTTGATGTTCCCCCTCCCCCCCCCCTCACACTCCCCTCACCATGTTCCCTCCCCTCCCTCACACTCCCTCCCCCTCCCTCCCCCTCCTTCCCCTCCCTCCCCCTCCCTCCCCCCCCCTCACCATGTTCCCTCCCCTCCCTCACACTCCCTCACCATGTTGATGAGGGTGAGGAACTGGAAGGTGAGGGGGCTCTAATAGCCGAGTGGACAGTGCTCTGGACTCGTAATCCTAGGGTCCGGTTCGATCCTGTTTGATGGCAGAAACAAATGGGCAGAGTGTCTTTCGCCTGATGCACCTGTTTCCTTGCAGTAAATAGGTACCTGGGAGTTAGACAGCTGTCACGGGCTGCTTCCTGAGAGGGGAAGGGGAAATAGTAGTTAGTAACAGTTGATTGACAGTGGAGAGCGGGCCGAAGGAGCAGAGCTCAACCTCCGCAAGCACACACTCATTCATCACACACTCACTCACCACACACTCATCACACACTCACTCACCACAATCACTCACCACACACTCACTCATCACACACTCACTCATCACACACTCACTCATCACACACTCACTCATCACACACTCACTCATCACACACTCACTCATCACACCACTCACCACCACACACTCACTCACCACACACTCACTCACCACACACTCACTTACCACACACTCATCACACACTCACTCATCACACACTCACTCATCACACACTCACTCATCACAAACTCACTCATCACACACTCACTCATCACACACTCACTCATCACACACTCATTCAACACTCAGCACAGATCAACAACCCTCTCATCACACCTCATCCTCCCTGTCAACACTCATCCTCCAAAATGAGTACATCTTTTCCTCACTCACTCATGAAGATGAGCACATTGTGAGCTCATGTCAGTGCTCATCCACCAAGTTGAATGCATTATTCACTCATCATATCTCTCATCCTTCGAAATGAGTACATCATGGTGAATTCATCATAGACCCTTGTCAACCTCCCCCCTCCTCCCCCCCCCCCCCGGACGTATAGCTATCACTCTCATGCATTTACTCATCTCCGCTGCCTGCCTCACTCTTCCTCATTCTCTGCCTCATGCCTGCCACCTCCCGCCTTCTTCTCCCGCCAAAACTGAATATTTTATCCCCAAAAATAAAGTTTTGACACTGTCAGAGACTAAAATGGCGCCCTGTTTTGTCGTCACTCACGACCCTCACTGTCTACCTCTACGGTCACTCACCAACCCTCACTGTCTACCTCTACGGTCACTCACCAGCCCTCACTGTCTACCCCTACGGTCACTCACGCCCCTCACTGTCTACCCCTTCGGTCACTCACGCCCCTCACTGTCTACCTCCACTAAGCTGGGTGGCGTGGTGGCAGACCTCCACTAAGCTAGGTGGCGTGGTGGCAGACCTCCACTAAGCTAGGTGGCGTGGTGGCAGACCTCCACTAAGCTGGGTGGAGGGGTGGCAGACCTCCACTAAGCTGGGTGGAGGAGTGGCAGACCTCCACTAAGCTGGGTGGAGGGGTGGCAGACCTCCACTAAGCTGGGTGGAGGGGTGGCAGGCCTCCACTAAGCTAGGTGGCGTGGTGGCAGACCTCCACTAAGCTGGGTGGCGTGATGGCAGACCTCCACTAAGCTAGGTGGCGTGGTGGCAGACCTCCACTAAGCTGGGTGGCGTGGTGGCAGACCTCCACTAAGCTGGTGGCGTGGTGGCAGACCTCCACTAAGCTGGGTGGCGTGGTGGCAGACCTCCACTAAGCTGGGTGGCGTGGTGGCAGACCTCCACTAAGCTAGGTGGCGTGGTGGCAGACCTCCACTAAGCTAGGTGGCGTGGTGGCAGACCTCCACTAAGCTGGGTGGCGTGGTGGCAGACCTCCACTAAGCTGGGGTGGCGTGGTGGCAGACCTCCACTAAGCTGGGGTGGCGTGGTGGCAGACCTCCACTAAGCTAGGTGGCGTGGTGGCAGACCTCCACTAAGCTAGGTGGCGTAGTGGCAGACCTCCACTAAGCTAGGTGGCGTGGTGGCAGACCTCCACTAAGCTGGGTGGAGGGGTGGCAGACCTCCACTAAGCTAGGTGGCGTGGTGGCAGACCTCCACTAAGCTGGGTGGCGTGGTGGCAGACCTCCACTAAGCTGGGGTGGCGTGGTGGCAGACCTCCACTAAGCTGGGTGGAGGGGTGGCAGACCTCCACTAAGCTAGGTGGCGTGGTGGCAGACCTCCACTAAGCTGGGTGGAGGGGTGGCAGACCTCCACTAAGCTGGGTGGAGGGGTGGCAGACCTCCACTAAGCTGGGTGGAGGGGTGGCAGACCTCCACTAAGCTAGGTGGCGTGGTGGCAGACCTCCACTAAGCTAGGTGGCGTGGTGGCAGACCTCCACTAAGCTGGGCGGCGTAGTGGCAGACCTCCACTAAGCTGGGTGGAGGGTGGCAGACCTCCACTAAGCTAGGTGGCGTGGTGGCAGACCTCCACTAAGCTGGGTGGCGTAGTGGCAGACCTCCACTAAGCTGGGGTGGCGTGGTGGCAGACCTCCACTAAGCTAGGTGGCGTGGTGGCAGACCTCCACTAAGCTGGGGTGGCGTGGTGGCAGACCTCCACTAAGCTGGGGTGGCGTGGTGGCAGACCTCCACTAAGCTGGGTGGAGGGGTGGCAGACCTCCACTAAGCTGGGTGGAGGGGTGGCAGACCTCCACTAAGCTAGGTGGCGTGGTGGCAGACCTCCACTAAGCTGGGCGGCGTAGTGGCAGACCTCCACTAAGCTGGGTGGCGTGGTGGCAGACCTCCACTAAGCTAGGTGGCGTGGTGGCAGACCTCCACTAAGCTAGGTGGCGTGGTGGCAGACCTCCACTAAGCTGGGCGGCGTAGTGGCAGACCTCCACTAAGCTGGGTGGCGGGGTGGCAGACCTCCACTAAGCTGGGTGGCAGACCTCCACTAAGCTGGGTGGCAGACCTCCACTAAGCTGGGTGGCGGGGTGGCAGACCTCCACTAAGCTGGGTGGAGGGGTGGCAGACCTCCACTAAGCTAGGTGGCGGGGTGGCAGACCTCCACTAAGCTAGGTGGCGTGGTGGCAGAGCTTCTCATTCAGAGCGCAGTAGACAGCATTAAGCAACTTCCCTGGATACCAAACTAGTTCAGAGGCTTAACACTCATTTCTGGGAAGTGTGAGTGATGAGGGAGTTCAGCTCTCCTCATATATGAGTCGGGGTCTGACAGAGACAGCTTGATCAGTGTAACAGTAAGAGAGTGTCTGTGTAGACGGGAGTGATAGAGGTGGTTGGTACAAGACAGAGGGAGAGTTAGAGAACATAGTTATGCTGTAAGTTAGTGAGATAGTTAGAGTACATAGTTAAGGGAGGACGGCAGAGGCGCTGAGTGGCGCTCAGTGGGGCAGAGAGGCAAGGCTTTCTGGAGAAAGTTAAGTCCGGCATCCTGAGGTGCCTTCAAGATGACACTCAAGATGAGTTAATATTTTATATGTACGTGTTGTGTGTATGTCCTCATGTTCTGTTGTCTGGCATTACTGTTCCTTTCGCGTCACTGGAATAGTTGAAATATGTTTGTTTCTCGTACATATCACTTGACTCGTTTGATTCTAATCTTAAATATGCACACTATTGCATTTTTAATTGAGCTTTTTGCAATGAACAAATTGAGCTGTGGGTAGTGTAGTTAGACCTGGACGCTTGTCCCGTGGGAAGTTTCATAATAGCTCCCAGGAATATATTAAATTAGCCTGTTGAATAAGTGTGTGTCTGGGGGATTCGTCAGGGACGCCAGAACCATCTAACATTCGTTTATACACAATTATGATATAATGTTCATTCATTCTACGTTTATACATGATGAAATAAAGTAATTACAATAGCTTCAGGCTTTAACTTACATTAATTAATGTACAGTATAAGTATGCTCTCACACATCACTTGAACCCTTCAGTTAAGTCTTAGGCAACTTTATAACTTACAACTTAAACTTTGAACTGATATATGTATCACAAATATTTTCCTACTTAAAGTAATAAATATTATCCTGAGTAAGAATTGAACAAATGCCACGAAATATGTACTCATTTTATCTTCAATATTTACCAACTCAAAGTGCCATCAATTCTACTTTACTTGTTCTCTCTTACTGAAGCCATGCTGGTGGTGTGTTACATATCTGTTTCCCTCCAGATGCTCTACGAGCCTTTTCCTCACGATATTCTCCATCACTTTGCATGATATACAAGTTAGGGGAAACTTGCCTGTAGTTCAGTGCCTCTTACCTGTCACCCTTTTTGTATATTGGGACCACGTTAGCTGTCTTCCAGCTTTCCGGTAGGTCTCCAGTGACCTGTTTTACACCATAGAGAGTGGCACACTTAGTGCTTCTGCACCTTCCTTTATTATTATCCATGGTGAGATTCTGTCAGACACAATAGCCTTTATCACATTCAGCTCTAACAGATTCCTTTTGAGCACATCACTGGTGAGCTCAAATTCCTCCAAGGTTGCTTGGTTTGCCTCCTCCTCATTTAGTGCAGGGGCTTCTTCTTGTTCTATTGTGAAACCCTCCTGGAATCTCTTGACGAGTTCTTCACACACCTTGTCATTCTCAGTGTATCTATTCTCTCCTTTTCTCAGTTTCATCACTTGTTCTTTCACTGCTGTGTTCCTCCTGATGCTGCTGTGGAGCAGCTTTGATTGGGTCTTGGCTTTACTCATGATATCATTTCATACTGTCTCTCTGCTTCTCTCCTCACTCTGAGGAACTCATTTCTGGCCCTCTGGTATCACTCCCAGCTCTCTGGTGTTCTGTTGTTCCTATAGTTTCTCCATGTTCTTGTACTCAATTGATTTGCTACCTTGCATTCCTGATTGAATCACAGATTCCTCTGTTGCTTTTCATTTTCTAATTTTTGGCCGGGGTAAACCTGTCTGCAGCTTCCTGGCACTTCTGGGTGTAGTCCATCATATCCTGTACAGTCATTGCCTCTCATTCTTGTGGATCCATTGACCTGTTGGCTCAGACAGTTTCTTGTTGCCACTTACAAAAGTTTAGCTCTCCATGTATCTGCACCTCCATGCGGTTACCCATTCTCCCAGTATATTTCCGTGGTTGAAATCGCCCATGATTAAGAGTCTGGATCCATGGTTGCAAGCAGCTGCAGGAATGAACTGTGCCAATGCTGGGCAGCTGCAGCAACTGTTGAATGTGTGGCGTCGCTGCTGTGGCGTCGGTGATCACACACTTCTCTTACTGTTTCATGGCAAGACACACACTTGTATCACTTTAGAGTCTCTTACTGTTTATACACATTTTATGTATAGTTGACACCAATATTCAGGTCCACAGATGTTAAACAGCTGCAATTGAACAGCTTGAACATCGAAGTGTATCGTTGTGTTTGTTGTTGATTTAGGGGTGACGACGATTGTGGGATCGGATGCGCCCTGGCTACCCGTTAAGGGTGAATCGCGAAGCCCGGAAAGGTGAAATGCAAGCCAAATCACGAACGAGTGACGCCAATCACTATAAACTAATATGCCATACGACAAATAAACGCACAGTCAGGCAGATGATTGGGGAGCCCCAGAAGTCCACTCAGGGTGACAAGCACCGGCCCCGCTAAACACAGAGAACACCAGGTTGTAAAACCAAAACTCTGCCCCCAACTAAAACGCAAAAAGTCATCCAGTGTCCCCGCAGCAGAAGCCGGCCGCCCACCACGGCTGAGGGCACACCAGGAACCCACCAAAACCCGCCAACTCCCGGCACCTCTCAGCCAAGCCGGCCCCCGAACACCGTCACCCCACCGGGAGAACCAACCAGTACACGCAAAAAAAAATTATCAACAATCCCGTGACCTAAGGCGATATGTGCGCCAGGCGTCGTACAATCGGACCGTTGAAGAGGATGCCAACGAGAGTAGCAAAACCAAAACGCGAAAACAGGATGTGATCCGGCGGCTCCCAGGCGGAGGTCCCAGACGTCCGCTCGGCGACAAGTTGAACCAGGAGTCCCATCGAGGTGTGTCCTTTCTGTGGTGGAGGAGCGTTGTTTACTAAAGTATCAACGTCTAGACACTAGTCGAATCCACCTTAAGGTGGGTAAAGGTGTGCTGCCTGTTATAAGGATCCATTTATACAATTGTTACCAAACCTATTTGGTTAGGTTAACAATCATGAATCGAGTACCCTGTTACAAACCTACCCCCCTGTGGAAGTTAGTTTCTATTATAAATTATTTATTAACACAAAGGAGTTGATTAGAGAAAGTTTTCTTGAAAGAAATCTGCAGCTGGCATCTGGGAGGCAGCAAGTGTCTATTATTACTCCACCAGTAAAGTAGTCCCCTTCAGCTGGAGATCGTTCATGAATAATGTGTACTGGAATAGCCAAACTGTGTGAAGGAAAAAGTAGACTCAATCAAAAGACCTGCATGGGAAATGTGGTTATTGGAGTAATTAAGGGGTTGGATTGGAAATGTTGAGGAATAGAGTAGTAAGGGGCGGTGATGCAACTGGGGGGACGGATGCCATTTTTGACTTGACGCGGAACACCAGCTATCTGACAGGTCCTTGTTTTCTGAGGATTTCTACAGCCGTACAATGAGATAAGCCTTAGGATTGTATTCACAGTTGGCAGGAAGGATAGAATGCACTGATAGCCTACTGAGCTGATAGTTTTGAGAGAGAGTCCAGATTTCCGAGGGATTTATGTGTCACAGGCTGACAGAGTTAGAGCTGGAGTACTCAGTTTCAGTGTTGGACTAGGTCCGTTTGGATGATAAGAAACATTGTTGTTGTTTTTCTGAATGCACTGATTTATAAGGAATGAATTATGTTATGTAATGTCGCGTGTNACAGGGACTCATTTTAATCAAGAGCTGCTATATCGAGTTGTCCAGTGTAAGCGGTTGTTGACCTTCACCGGACCCGGACTGCTACCATATCTTCAGGCAGGTCCAGCGTCGAGCAGGGCCCGCGGGTTGTACCACAACCCCCCAGCCCAGCCTCTCCACGTTACCCGGGAGCGTTGTCGTCACCGAGCCTCAGGTGCCCTCTTACCTTCCAGCTCTATCTCGTACTCCCTCGGGAGTCGACGGGCCTCCCTCTTCGTTAGCCCATGGTAGCTCATGGAATTTACACTCTCTGGAGGCCTATCCGTCTCCAGAACGGGTAAACGCTTGGGCACTGAGCACGACCTGTGAGTGCAAGTGACTCGGGTCTCCCGCCTTCCTTGCCAGGCCACTGAAGTAAATTACGGGCTCACCATAGCCCGTGCTGCTTGGAACTTTTTGTTCCAGGTAGTGAATCTTAAACAACAACAACAAACTGAAGTAAAATCGAGCCTGCGGGTTATTAATTAAAGTTCAATTACCTCTTCTCTTCATAGTCAATTATTATAGTGATACAGGAATATGGTAAAATTACTTTTATGATAACTTTACCTTATAATAATAATCTAGGGAATATGATAATATGTTGTTGATCAATTCAGCTATTATAGATGTTAGTTTTAATACGTAACTCTTTCCAGGTGAGTGGTGACGTCATCGGGCCTAGGCAACAGCAGCTCCCTAGATAAGTAGAAAGACTATTATTTATATTTATTAATATGATAAAAAAAACGTGAAATGGTAGTTCTGGGGTTTACATTTCCTGAGCCCCGCACGTGTCCTTACCGCTAAGTCCTGTAATTAACCTCTGCTCTTCAGGCCTATTCTTCTGAAGCCCGGAAAATGGATCCGTTTGCTTCGCTAATATCGCTAAAATTTCCGTCTCTTCGCTAAATCACGGGAATTGTGCCGTCTGTTTCACTAATCCCAGAAGTTTAGCCGTCCGTTCCGTTAATGCTGGAATACGCAATCTCGCTAAACACTAAGAATTTATCTGGCCAGTCGCACTGTTCTTTTACCTAGCTTGTGTTAGTGACCTTAGCTTAGCTGCTGTGTTAGTGACCTTAGTATGGCTGCTGTGTAAGTGACTTTAGCTGCTGTGTTAGTGATCTTAGCTGCTGTGTTAGTGATCTTAGTGCTGTGTTAGTGATCTTAGCTGCTGTGTTAGTGATCTTAGCTGCTATGTTAGTGACCTTAGTTTAGCTGCTGTGTTAGTGACCTTAGTATGGCTGCTGTGTAAGTGACATTAGCTGCTGTGTTAGTGATCTTAGCTGCTGTGTTAGTGATCTTAGCTGCTATGTTAGTGACCTTAGTTTAGCTGCTGTGTTAGTGACCTTAGTTGCTGTGTTAGTGAACATAGTTGGCCTCATGTGCTAGTGACTATAGTTGGGCTATTGTGTTAGTCACATAGTTGAGTTGACCTGACGAGATCTCCTATGCTAGTAATTTAGCTGGAAAGCTGTTGTAAAAGCGAGTTCTCACAGAGGACCTGCAATTGCACCTCGCACTTGCAGTGGCCGCTGTGAGTGACACCAACAGTTGTCAACACCGTACCCACACGCCAGTGCCAGGATAATAACACAAAGTAACCAACCCTTCCACTGTTGAAATTGAAATAAGATTATTAAGGTAAAATACACACAAGTGTATCCAAAGTAAAATACACAACTTAAACGGAAATCAATAGTGTTTAGAACGCTATGTGTTGATACATTGAACATACAGGATGAAGCATCCTTGAGAGGGGTGTCAAGAATCATTGAGTGAATAAGGGATTATGGAGATAAGTGAATCATTAGGTGAGTACGTGAGAGTTGTGTGGGAGTACTATGAGGTAAAAGTGTGTGAAAGCGTTTGTAACTAACACAAATTTATTAAGTATATTAACACTATTACCTGCGGTCCCGTTACGTTAATACGGTGTATCACTGCCACTAAATGGGAACCCTCGGCTGGACTCGGGTCAACAGGGCTTCTGCACGTAATGAGATCTTGCTCCCTGCCATTTGCAACACAAGCATTCTAACTGAATATTCCTGATAACTCTCTTTGGCACTGGCAAAACAAGGACATGTTGTGGGTGTACTGCTGAGCACTGAACAACACTTCGTCACACAACACAGGCAATGCACAGGTATAATATCATAACACAGAATTGCAACCAACCAAAATACACAACAATGATACATCAATAACACAATGTCTGTAAATGATAACCCAGTAAGAAATAGGTTATAGGTCACATGACATATAACAATTATACGTCACCAAGACTCTCATAATGACTGTTACACAACCGGTCCGCGTCCACACATCTAGTATGCCAAATATACTAGTCTAGCCTGAAACAGTAAATTACATACGTGGTACCAAACGAGTCACGCAGACCGAGTTCAAAGTGAAATCAATACGTAATACTGAAGCAACATGACCCTGGACACTGGGGTCACAAATGGGAGATCCCTTGACCTAACACTCCCACTGCTCCAGCTCATACTAAGAGTTTAAACACCACACTTCATCTCCAATGGTAGATGGATAAATGGATAGATCGATAGATAATAGAAGGATTGATAGATGAATGGATGGATAGATAATAGATGCGTGGCTAGATGGGAGACAGATGAGCCCGGGCAATGCCGGGTACCTTATGGTGTGTGTACTCACCTAGTTGTACTTACCTAGTTGTGCTTGCGGGGGTTGAGTTCTGCTCTTTCGGCCCGCTTCCCACCTGTCAATCAACTTATTGACTACTAACTAATTCCCCCCTCACAACCCCCCAGGAAGCAGCTCGTAGTATCTGTCTAACTCCCTGGTACCTATTTATTGCTAGGTAACAGGCGCATCAGGGTGAAGGAAAATCTGCCGATTTGTTTTTCCGGTAGTGCCGGGGGATCGAACCCCGGTCTCTAGGTTCACGAGTCTAGAGCGCTGTCCACTCAGCCACCACCCACCCATCTTGTGTTATCTTATCTTGAGATGATTTCGGGGCTTTTAGTGTCCCCGCGGCCCGGTCCTCGACCAGGCCTCCACCCCCAGGAAGTAGCCCGTGACAGCTGACTAACACCCAGGTACCTATTTTACTGCTAGGTAACAGGGGCATAGGGTGAAAGAAACTCTGCCCATTGTTTCCCGCCGGCGTCTGGGATCGAACCCGGGACCACAGGAACACAAATCCAGCGTGCTGTCCGCTCGGCCGACCGGCTCCCTATGTATCCATAGTATAGTATGTGTGCATGTATCCCATAGTATATATATGTGGTGTGTGTGTGTGTGGTGTGTTGTGTGTGTGTGTGTGTGTGTGTGTGGTGTGTGTGTGTGTGTGTGTGTGTGTGTGTGTGTGTGTGTAACACACAATATCATACGCATTACTGCCGGCTACTGCAAAGAGCTACACACTCACACACACACACACACACACACACACACACACACACACACACACACACACACACACACACACACACACACACAACACACACACGCACACACACACACACACACACACACACACACCACACACACACACACACACACCACCACACACACACAACACACACCCACACACCACACACCACACAGACACACACACACACACACACACACACACACACACACACACACCACACACACACACACACACACACACACACACACACACACACACACACACACACACGAGAGAGGTCCGCCTCGCCCTGCTGCTCACCTCATCCCAATGAAAATAGTTATTTGTAGAATCCAAAGACGTTCCTCAGACTGTTGCTTACACGAGGGGGATTCCTCTGCCAGGAGTAGTGGACGTTCAGGTCCACACTGTCTTGTCCTCTTGCTGAGACGAACATCAGTGTTCCAGTACAATTGCCACAAAGGTGGAGCACCATGATGGAGCACCATGATGGAGCACCATGGTGGAGCACCATGGTGGAGCACCGTGGTGGAGCACCATGGTGGAGCACCGTGGTGGAGCACCAAGGTGGAGCACCATGGTGGAGCACCATGGTTGAGCACCGTGGTGGAGCACCATGGTGGAACACCATGGTGGAGCACCATGGTAGAGCACCATGGTGGAACACCATGGTGGAACACCATGGTAGAGCACCAGGGTGGAACACCATGGTGGAACACCATGGTGGAGCAGCGTGGTGGAGCACCATGGTGGAGCACCATGGTGGAGCACCATGGTGGAGCACCATGGTGTAGCACCATGGTGGAACACCATGGTGGAGCACCATGGTGGAGCGCCGTGGTGGAGCACCATGGTGGAGCACCGTAGTGTAGCACCATGGTGGAGCACCATGGTGGAGCACCATGGTGGAGCACCGTGGTGGAGCACCATGGTGGAGCACCGTGGTGGAGCATCAAGGTGGAGCACCGTGGTGGAGCACAATGGTGGAGCACCATGGTGGAGCACCATAGTGGAGCACCATGGTGGAGCACAATGGTGGAGCACCATGGTGGAGCACCATAGTGGAGCACCATGGTGGAGCACCAAGGTGGAGCACCAAGGTGGAGCACCAAGGTGGAGCACCATGGTGAAGCACCACGGTGAAGCACCACGGTGGAGCACCACGGTGGAGCATCGCTTGGTGCATCGCTTGTTACAGGAGGAATGTGTTACTGAGCTACAAGATGGATGTATTAAGAGCCAGGCGTGTATAATACAAGAGGCTGTTGCTCCTCACGGCCATCATCCTTGCCTGACGTAGCAAGGATGAAGGGCGTGCATACAATGCTAAAATGTAAATACATGTAAATAAACATGTCGAACTGAACCCAATGTTTTGCTGTGGTTCGTCTGTTTCACAAAGATTCGCGAGTATTTCCTGCCCGACGCAGCTGTTGGTTCATTGTTAATATTCCTGCCACCAGGGACCACTGCTGCAGGATACACTCCAGGGACCACTGCTGCAGGATACACTCCAGGGACCACTACTGCAGGATACACTCCAGGGACCACTACTGCAGGATACACTCCAGGGACCAGGGACCACTACTGCAGGATACACTCCAGGGACCACTGCTGCAGGATACACTCCAGGGACCACTACTGCAGGATACACTCCAGGGACCACTGCTGCAGGATACACTCCAGGGACCACTACTGCAGGATACACTCCAGGGACCACTGCTGCAGGATACACTCCAGGGACCACTACTGCAGGATACACTCCAGGGACCACTACTGCAGGATACACTCCAGGGACCAGGGACCACTACTGCAGGATACACTCCAGGGACCACTACTGCAGGATACACTCCAGGGACCACTACTGCAGGATACACTCCAGGGACCACTACTGCAGGATACACTCCAGGGAACACTACTGCAGGATACACTCCAGGGACCACTACTGCAGGATACACTCCAGGGACCACTACTGCAGGATACACTCCAGGGACCAGGGACCACTACTGCAGGATACACTCCAGGGACCAGGGACCACTACTGCAGGATACACTCCAGGGACCACTACTGCAGGATACACTCCAGGGACCAGGGACCACTACTGCAGGATACACTCCAGGGACCAGGGACCACTACTGCAGGATACACTCCAGGGACCAGGGACCACTACTGCAGGATACACTCCAGGGACCAGGGACCACTACTGCAGGATACACTCCAGGGACCACTACTGCAGGATACACTCCAGGGACCAGGGACCACTGCTGCAGGATACACTCCAGGGACCATTACTGCAGGATACACTCCAGGGACCATACTGCAGGATACACTCCAGGACCACTACTGCAGGATACACTCCAGGGAACACTACTGCAGGATACACTCCAGGACCACTACTGCAGGATACACTCCAGGGACCACTACTGCAGGATACACTCCAGGGACCACTACTGCAGGATACACTCCAGGGACCACTACTGCAGGATACACTCCAGGGACCACTACTGCAGGATACACTCCAGGACCACTACTGCAGGATACACTCCAGGGACCACTACTGCAGGATACACTCCAGGGACCAGGGACCACTACTGCAGGATACACTCCAGGGACCAGGAACCACTACTGCAGGATACACTCCAGGGACCACTACTGCAGGATACACTCCACTCCAGGACCACTACTGCAGGATACACTCCAGGGACCACTACTGCAGGATACACTCCAGGGACCACTACTGCAGGATACACTCCAGGGACCACTACTGCAGGATACACTCCAGGGAACACTACTGCAGGATACGAAGGCAATAAACAGGCAAGAGAGAGGTAAATAGAAGGGAATCTTAGAGGAAGAAAAAAGCAAGGCAAAAGGTACGAAAGAATAAGAAAGGGATCGTAAGAGAATAGAAGGGAAAGAAAAGAAGGAAAGAAAGATAAATGAAGAATAAGCTTATATTAAGTAACTTTTGTTAAAAAGTTTAGAGCATTTGAGTATATACTGTGAAAGGGAAGAGTCAGCAGCAACATTGCCATGTTGCGTACGTGTATGAGAGCCGATTCGACAAGTCGGCGTCTGTGTAAAGGCAGGAAAGATTATTTTGAGGAAGACCAATCGATATTCACCTTAGTATCTTGTAAGTTGTGATCATATCCCCTCTGTTCCTTTCATCTTCTTGGGATGTGATATTTAGTTCCATCAGCATATGTCCGTACTCATATGGTGTAGCTGCCTTCCTCATATGTAGCTGCCTTCCTCATATGGTGTAGCTGCCTTCCTCATATGGTGTAGCTGCCTTCCTCATATGGTGTAGCTGCCTTTCTCATATGGTGTAGCTGCCTTCCTCATATGGTGTAGCTGCCTTCCTCATATGGTGTAGCTGCCTTCCTCATATGGTGTAGCTGCCTTCCTCATATGGTGTAGCTGCCTTCCTCATATGGTGTGCTGCCTTCCTCATATGGTGTAGCTGCCTTCCTCATATGGTGTAGCTGCCTTCCTCATATGGGGTAGCTGCCTTCCTCATATGATGTAGCTGCCTTCCTCATATGGTGTAGCTGCCTTCCTCATATGGTGTAGCTGCCTTCCTCATATGGTGTAGCTGCCTTCCTCATATGGTGTAGCTGCCTTCTTCGTATATGGTGTAGCTGCCTTCCTCATATGGTGTAGCTGCCTTCCTCATATGGTGTAGCTGCCTTCCTCACATGGTGTAGCTGCCTTCCTCATATGGTGTTGCTGCCTTCCTCATATGGTGTAGCTGCCTTCCTCATATGGTGTAGCTGCCTTCCTCATATGGTGTAGCTGCCTTCCTCATATGGTGTAGCTGCCTTCCTCATATGGTGTAGCTGCCTTCCTCATATGGTGTAACTGCCTTCCTCATATGGTGTAGCTGCCTTCCTCATATGGTGTAGCTGCCTTCCTCATATGGTGTAGCTGCCTTCCTCATATGGTGTAGCTGCCTTCCTCATATGGGGTAGCTGCCTTCCTCATATGGTTTGCTGCCTTCCTCATATGGTGTAGCTGCCTTCCTCATATGATGTAGCTGCCTTCCTCATATGGTGTAGCTGCCTTCCTCATATGGTGTAGCTGCCTTCCTCATATGGTGTTGCTGCCTTCCTCATATGGTGTAGCTGCCTTCCTCATATGGTGTAGCTGCCTTCCTCATATGGTGTAGCTGCCTTCCTCATATGGTGTAGCTGCCTTCCTCATATGGTGTAGCTGCCTTCCTCATATGGGGTAGCTGCCTTCCTCATATGATGTTGCTGCCTTCCTCATATGGTGTAGCTGCCTTCCTCATATGATGTAGCTGCCTTCCTCATATGGTGTAGCTGCCTTCCTCATATGGTGTAGCTGCCTTCCTCATATGATGTAGCTGCCTTCCTCATATGGTGTAGCTGCCTTCCTCATATGGTGTAGCTGCCTTCCTCATATGGTGTAGCTGCCTTCCTCATATGATGTAGCTGCCTTCCTCATATGGTGTAGCTGCCTTCCTCATATGGTGTAGCTGCCTTCCTCATATGTGTAGCTGCCTTCCTCATATGGTGTAGCTGCCTTCCTCATATGGTGTAGCTGCCTTCCTCATATGGTGTTGCTGCCTTCCTCATATGGTGTAGCTGCCTTCCTCATATGGTGTAGCTGCCTTCCTCATATGGTGTTGCTGCCTTCCTCATATGGTGTAGCTGCCTTCCTCATATGGTGTAGCTGCCTTCCTCATATGGTGTAGCTGCCTTCCTCATATGTGTAGCTGCCATCCTCATATGGTGTAGCTGCCTTCCTCATATGATGTAACTGCCTTCCTCATATGGTGTAGTTGCCTTCCTCATATGGTGTAGCTGCCTTCCTCATATGGTGTAGCTGCCTTCCTCATATGATGTAACTGCCTTCCTCATATGGTGTAGATGCCTTCCTCATATGGTGTAGCTGCCTTCCTCATATGGTGTAACTGCCTTCCTCATATGGTGTAGCTGCCTTCCTCAGATGGTGTAGCTGCCTTCCTCACATGGTGTAGCTGCCTTCCTCATATGATGTAGCTGCCTTCCTCACATGGTGTAGCTGCCTTCCTCATATGGTGTAGCTGCCTTCCTCACATGGTGTAGCTGCCTTCCTCACATGGTGTAGCTGCCTTCCTCATATGATGTATCTGCCTTCCTCACATGGTGTAGCTGCCTTCCTCATATGGTGTAGCTGCCTTCCTCATATGGTGTAGCTGCCTTCCTCATATGATGTAACTGCCTTCCTCATATGGTGTAGATGCCTTCCTCATATGGTGTAGCTGCCTTCCTCAGATGGTGTAGCTGCCTTCCTCACATGGTGTAGCTGCCTTCCTCATATGATGTAGCTGCCTTCCTCACATGGTGTAGCTGCCTTCCTCATATGGTGTAGCTGCCTTCCTCACATGGTGTAGCTGCCTTCCTCACATGGTGTAGCTGCCTTCTTCATATGATGTAGCTGCCTTCCTCACATGGTGTAGCTGCCTTCCTCATATGGTGTAGCTGCCTTCCTCACATGGTGTAACTGCCTTCCTCATATGGTGTAGCTGCCTTCCTCATATGGTGTTGCTGCCTTCCTCATATGGTGTAGCTGCCTTCCTCACATGGTGTAGCTGCCTTCCTCATATGATGTAGCTGCCTTCCTCACATGGTGTAGCTGCCTTCCTCATATGGTATAACTGCCTTCCTCATATGGTGTAGCTGCCTTCCTCATATGGTGTTGCTGCCTTCCTCATATGGTGTAGCTGCCTTCCTCATATGATGTAGCTGCCTTCCTCACATGGTGTAGCTGCCTTCCTCATATGGTGTAACTGCCTTCCTCATATGGTGTAGCTGCCTTCCTCATATGGTGTTGCTGCCTTCCTCATATGGTGTAGCTGCCTTCCTCATATGATGTAGCTGCCTTCCTCATATGGTGTAGCTGCCTTCCTCATATGATGTAGCTGCTTTCGGTGTGGTGTAGACAGGACACTTCTCGTCCACACACAATCCACCAAATATGATATATATATATATATATATATATATATATATATATATATATATATATATATATATATATATATATATATATATATATATATGCATGCATGTTTAGGACTGCCAACAATTCGCCGCTTCATGGCTAGGCATTATTGAGTTTACTCTAATTCAAAATATATATAAATGATGGTACATTTATAATTGGCTTTGTTTACAAAAATTCATAAATCCGTTTACACACCAAAAATTTAATAACATTGATGCTGCTGATCGTTATAATTATAATAAACACAGGCAGGAGAGGCAAGCCAGGCCGGTCGTCCGCCTCACTGTACTGTGTGGCTTAGTGCTCTCACTGTTGTGCTGGCGGGGGTTGAGCTCTAGCTCTTTGGTCCCGCCTCTCAACTGTCAATCAACTGGTGTACAGGTTCCTGAGCCTACTGGGCTCTATCATATCTACACTTGAAACTGTTTATGGAGTCAGCCTCCACCACATCACTGCCTAATGCATTTCTATTTCTTTACTCTGACACCAAACATATTCTAATGTTTCTGTGGCTCATTTTGGTACTCAGTTTCCACCCGTGTCCCCTTGTTGGTGTTAAATAGCTTGGCTTTGTCCAAGGGGCCCCTGACGGCTGAGTGAACAGCGCTCGGGATTCGTAGTCCTAAGGTTCCGGGTTCGATCCCCGGCGGAGGTGGAAACAAATGGGCAGAGCTACTTTCACCCTGATGAACCTGTTCACCTCGCAGTAAATAAGTTCCTGGGAGTTAGAGAGCTGCTATGGGCTGCTTCCTGGGGATGTGTGTAACAAAAAGGAGGCCTTGTCGAGGACCGGGCCGCGGGGACGCTAAGCCGGGAAATCATGTCAAGAATCAATCATCTCAAGATAGCCCAGTTAAATCTCCTGTGAATTTTGTAGGTGGTAATCATGTCTCCTTACATTTGTATCTTCCAGGGACGTGAGATTTAGTTCCCGTAGCCTTTCCTCGTAGCTCATACCTCAGTTCTGGGACCAGTCTTGTGGCATACCGCTGAATCTTCTCTAAATTTGTCTTGTGTTTAACTAGGTATGGACTGAAGGCTAGAGCTGCATACTCCAGGATTGGTCTAACATATGTAGTATACAGGGTCGAACGATTCCTTACTCAAGTTTTTGAAGGTAGTTCTTATGTTGCCCAATCTAGCATATGCCGCTGATGATATCCTTTTTATGTGGGCTTTAGGGGACAGGTTCGGTGTGGTATCAAACCCTAGATCTTTCTCTCTATTTGACTCTTGCAGGATTTCATCCTGCAAGACCCCTGCCTGCCTCACTGGTGTGTGTGGCTTAGTGGTGTGCTCTGTCTGCCTCACTGGTGTGTGTGTGGCTTAGTGGTGTGCTCTGCCTGCCTCACTGTGTGTGTGTGGCTTAGTAGTGTGCTCTGTCTGCCTCACTGTGATGTGTGTGGCTTAGTGGTGTGCTCTGTCTGCCTCACTGGTGTGTGTGTGTGTGGCTTAGTGGTGTGCTCTGCCTGCCTCACTGGTGTGTGAGTGTGGCTTAGTGGTGTGCTCTGCCTGCCTCACTGGTGTGTGTGTGGCTTAGTGGTGTGCTCTGCCTGCCTCACTGGTGTGTGAGTGTGGCTTAGTGGTGTGCTCTGCCTGCCTCACTGTGGTGTGTGTGGCTTAGTGGTGTGCTCTGCCTGCCTCATTGGTGTGTGTGTGGCTTAGTGGTGTGCTCTGCCTGCCTCACTGTGGTGTGTGTGGCTTAGTGGTGTGCTCTGTCTGCCTCACTGGTGTGTGTGTGGCTTAGTGGTGTGCTCTGCCTGCCTCACTGGTGTGTGAGTGTGGCTTAGTGGTGTGCTCTGTCTGCCTCACTGGTGTGTGTGTGGCTTAGTGGTGTGCTCTGCCTGCCTCACTGGTGTGTGTGGCTTAGTGGTGTGCTCTGCCTGCCTCACTGTGGTGTGTGTGGCTTAGTGGTGTGCTCTGCCTGCCTCACTGGTGTGTGTGGCTTAGTGGTGTGCTCTGTCTGCCTCACTGGTGTGTGTGGCTTGGTGGTGTGCTCTGTCTGCCTCACTGTGGTGTGTGTGGCTTAGTGGTGTACTCTGTCTGCCTCACTGGTGTGTGTGTGTGGCTTAGTGGTGTGCTCTGTCTGCCTCACTGGTGTGTGTGTGGCTCAGTGGTGTGCTCTGTCTGCCTCACTGGTGTGTGTGTGGCTTAGTGGTGTGCTCTGTCTGCCTCACTGGTGTGTTTGGCTTAGTGGTGTGCTCTGCCTGCCTCACTGTGGTGTGTGTGGCTTAGTGGTGTACTCTGTCTGCCTCACTGGTGTGTGTGTGTGGCTTAGTGGTGTGCTCTGCCTGCCTCACTGGTGTGTGTGTGTGTGGCTTAGTGGTGTGCTCTGTCTGCCTCACTGGTGTGTGTGGCTTAGTGGTGTGCTCTGTCTGCCTCACTGGTGTGTGTGGCTTAGTGGTGTGCTCTGCCTGCCTTACTGGTGTGTGTGGCTTAGTGGTGTGCTCTGTCTGCCTCACTGTGGTGTGTGTGGCATAGTGGTGTGCTCTGTCTGCCTCACTGGTGTGTGTGGCTTAGTGGTGTGCTCTGTCTGCCTCACTGTGGTGTGTGTGGCTTAGTGGTGTGCTCTGTCTGCCTCACTGGTGTGTGTGGCTTAGTGGTGTGCTCTGTCTGTCTCACTGTGGTGTGTGTGGCTTAGTGGTGTGCTCTGTCTGCCTCACTGGTGTGTGTGTTGCTTAGTGGTGTGCTCTGTCTGCCTCACTGGTGTGTGTGGCTTAGTGGTGTGCTCTGCCTGCCTTACTGGTGTGTGTGTGGCTTAGTGGTGTGCTCTGTCTGCCTCACTGTGGTGTGTGTGGCATAGTGGTGTGCTCTGTCTGCCTCACTGGTGTGTGTGGCTTAGTGGTGTGCTCTGTCTGCCTCACTGTGGTGTGTGTGGCTTAGTGGTGTGCTCTGTCTGCCTCAATGGTGTGTGTGGCTTAGTGGTGTGCTCTGTCTGCCTCACTGGTGTCTGTGTGTGTGTGTGGCTTAGTGGTGTGCTCTGTCTGCCTCATTGGTGTGTGTGTGGCTTAGTGGTGTGCTCTGTCTGTCTCACTGTGGTGTGTGTGGCTTAGTGGTGTGCTCTGTCTGCCTCACTGGTGTGTGTGTGGCTTAGTGGTGTGCTCTGCCTGCCTCACTGTGGTGTGTGTGGCTTAGTGGTGTGCTCTGTCTGTCTCACTGGTGTGTGTGTGGCTTAGTGGTGTGCTCTGTCTGCCTCACTGTGGTGTGTGTGTGGCTTAGTGGTGTGCTCTGTCTGCCTCACTGTGGTGTGTGTGGCTTAGTGGTGTGCTCTGCCTGCCTCACTGGTGGGTGTGGCTTAGTGGCTACTATCCATCTTTGCCTCCACCTATCTATCCATCATTCTATCCATCTATCATCTATCAGTCTATGTACATCACTCCATTCCTCTTGCGATCTATTTATCCACCTATCCATATATCCATCCACATATTTGCATCCATATATCCATCCAAATATCCATCTATTTCCATGTATTTAACCATCTATAAAATCCATCCAACTAAATCCAATCCATACATCTATCCAACTATTCATCCATCTATTTTTATATTTGTATATTCATATATCTGTCCATTCATTCATCCATCTATACATATTATCCATCTATCTTTCTATCCCATCTACATCCATCCATTTATCTATCCGTCTGTCAGTCCATCTGTCCATCTAACTATCTACCCATCCATTCATTTATCCTTCTATATATCGACCCATCTATTTATCTACCTATCCATCTCTCCATCTTCAAATCTGTATGTCTATCCATCTATTTAACCATCTATCCATGTCATCTCTCTCTCTGTTCTATCTGTCTTTCTGTATAATAGTGTAAGCTCTGGGTGGTGGAGTGGTCGTTAGAGGAGTGAACAACTAAGTGTAGTTACCACTTTACTCTGAGAAAGACGCTGAAGTGTGTGTGAATCGCCTATTTTATGCCACTACGGGAAAATTATGCGTAACAGCAAATTTCTGTTAATTTTCCCGAGATCGGTGAATAATGGTTTATATTATTAGTGGAAATTAAATGGGTTTGAAATGTCTGGTATGACGATATTTAGCTGCGTCGGTTGCGGGGAGAGCCAAACGTCGTGGTGGGGGTGTGAATGTGACCCTGGCACGTTGTTCTCTTTGGAATTATGGCGACCCCGACCAGCCTATGTTCATCCCGTACCTCAGACCATTCCCTCTGCCAATTTGGATAAATCTGCCCCAAGCTTTTAGCCTCCAGCTCCCACACGACTATTGTAAGTGAGACATAAACATCACTCCCACACGACTATTGTAAGTGAGACATAAACATCACTCCCACACGACTATTGAATGTTCAAATTAATATCTTCAACATAACAGTTGAGAGCGGTCCGCTTGTGGGGATTAATCTGTGAAAACATCAATACGTTTGCGGAAAAGTCATATTACTTGACGGTGTGTGTACTGTGACTCTTGACGGCGTGTGTACTGTGACTGGTTTGACGGTGTGTGTTTACTGTGACTAGCTTGACGGCGTGTGTGTGTGTGTGTACCGTGACTGGCTTGGTATTCGTGGATTTGGTGCCTGAGTTATGCCTCTTGGTTTGGGTGGCGTAGGGATTCCCCCCCCCCACTATGGATGGGGGGGGGGCACCGCTCCCATTCTACACCACCCCACAGTGCTGTATCTTGAGACGGGGTACACCGTCACCTTCCACCCCCCCCCCCCCGTGTGTGTATAGTCACTGGGTCCCCCACCCCTCCTCACCCCCTACCCACAGTACTGACAGTGTACCCGCGCTCCCTCCCCACCCCCTACCAGGCCTGCACTCACAAACTTTGAGTGCATTGTGAGGATATCTTCAAACAAACGAGAGAATAAAGTAATTGCAAAGCTCCAGGTACCTCATGCCAACTGGTCTGAATGGTCTAATAACTGGGCATTCGGTGATGTATTGTGGGAGATCATGCCGCAGTTCCTGCTCAGAGAGTTTGCACCTGGAGTGCTCAGGATTGGGAGATCCGTCACCTGTAGCCACCTGCCACAGATAACTGTAACCCAACCTGATCCTGGCAACCTCTGTGTCGCACAGTCTGGTCCACGGTTTGTGCTGCACATAAACATTGGTTAAGAATGTAAACAAACATCAAACACATTTTTGCCACAAGTCTACGGAGAATGGTCACCGTGTTTCAGTTGGTCTAACATCTATATAAATAAAAATGGAAATGTTCGTTTGAGCATAACTGCTAATCTCTGAAAGTTCTTCACCGTTTGCTTTGAAGTTTTCACACAACGTTCCATTTGCAACTGAGCAGGTTTTTATATACATGCTATATAGATGTCACGTCTGTGACGGTAATTAAACATGCTGTTTCTGAAAAACGGTGTTTTTCATGTGAGGGAAATCTTCGAAACCTCTTTACCGATTGCTTTGAAATTTTGACACAACGCATTCGAATAGGCGCGTCATTTTACATATATCCTATATACTTGCCTCACCTGTGACAGGAAAAAACATGCGTGTTTGAAAAACAGCGCCATCTGTTGGACATAAAAGCAACACACGCTGTAATCTCCGAAAGTTTTTCACCGATTGCTTTGACATTTTGACACAACGTTGCATTCAAATAGGCGCGTCTTTTTATATACCTACTATATAGATGCCATCCCCGTGACAGGTAAAAACGTGCGTTTTTGAAAAACAGCGCCATCTGTCGCATATAATAGCAACATGCACGCTACACTAAATATGTCACGAATTCCATTTCAAGGTCTCCGATTGCATTGATAAATTATATTTTCATGAATTTCGATTTATTTGATTTTTTATTGAATTATTTTGTGTGACATTGTGTTGGAATTGAGCTGTGTTGTTTGCCATACCGTTCATTACGTGAGTATATTTTATATTTCATATTTTCATTTCATTTTTTAACTGTTTTTCTTATATTTCAGTGATGGGAACATCAGATCACTTGATGTTCCCAATTTTCTGATGGGAACATCAGACCATTTGGGAAGGCATCGGACGAGGGAGTGGGGAATGGTAGGGAGGCCGAGGAGACGGGTGAGGGGGGAATAGTGAGGAGGACTGGGGGACAGGGAAGGTTGCTGTGGCTCAGCAACGCACATGCGTTGACTGGATGTCAACAGACTGGGTGTCAACAGACTGGGTGTCAACAGACTGGGTGTCAACAGACTGGATGTCAACAGACTGGGTGTCAACAGACTGGGTGTCAACAGACTGGGTGTCAACAGACTGGATGCCAACAGACATCCAGAATGTCAGAGTCCAAGAGCTATCAGCTGGGTCCTGCAGGCACAAATAGTAAATACACACACACACAAGATTTCCTGATTTAGAAATTAATCCCAAAATCCTACAACGTCAAAGAGAAACAAATGCTTTAGTGTGTAACATTTGTGCATGGTAATGTTTGGAGCTCGGGAGGTTATCACGGAATGGTGGGAGAGAGGAGAGAGAGAGGAGAGGAGAGAGAGAGAGAGAGAGAAAGAGAGAGAAAGATGAAGGGGGTCGAACAGGATAGGGGATAGAGATGGAGGGAGGCAGCGGTAGATTCAACCGTTAATTTTGTGTGCGAGTATGGAAGACAAACAGAAATAGCAAAAGAAAGTTAACAGAGCTTCAGGAAACAACAGAACAACCAGAAGCTGTCGTATATAGGATCATGAAGCCAAAAGGTTTATGCCATTACGAAGTCAACAGATGTAGCCATAGCAACAGAGATGGTGAAAGGAATCCAACATGGATAACAACTAAAGCCAGAGATAGCAACACGAAGCCAACATAGATAGCATCAACAAACCAAGAAAAATAGGAAAACCGAAAAAAACAGGAAGCCGACATTGCTAGCAACAGGAGGTAAACCCAGGTAATGACAGGTTAAAGCAATAACTACTAAAAATTAACCAACAGAGGTTGCAACTTTTGGTCAAGAGGTGGCAGGAAAATAACAGCAAAGTGAGCAACAGGAATGTAACAGAAATGGCGTCTGTTGCTGTTGGTTAAGACTCGCTACTTGGAACAACTCGTCCCCAAGCAGCACGGGCTATGGTGAGCCCGTAGTGCCTATAAAATGGCGGCAAGAATGTAAGAAAACCTATAATAAGCATCCAATTAATATAGCAACAGCAGACTAAACAGAGACCAATTTGTTGAAAAACAACAGAAGCAGCAACAAAAATATATATTATAAATTTGCAGAACCAGCATTAGACCAACAGAGGAAGTAGAAATACTAGTCAACAAGCACATATATATTAAATATATATTAAATATATATCAACTAACAGTAGGTCAAGGAACAGAAGAGTAATAAAATTAAGACAGTTAAATAAGAGAGCAACAGAGGCAACAGAAGAAAGCTCTAGAGTACTACCCCGTTGTCTAACATGAAAGCAACAGATATGAATGAGAGCTCAAGATAAACAGAGAACGGGAAGTAAACAGGACCCTCCCTGTGAGAACGGAAGACAGGCGGACTTAACATGGTAATTGAGGATATCCTTCAGAATTGTTCTAAGTTCTAGACAGAGCGCGACCGATGATATCATATCGACCGATGATATCATCCTGTACCAGTTATGGAGGTGTCCTTGTGTTAGGATAGCTTAGCTTTCCTGAGGTTATGTAAGGCTAGGATAGGTTGGATTAGGTTAGCTTAGGGTGGATTTGGTTAGATTGGGATAGGATAGGTTAAGCTAGGTTAAGTAAGATTTAGGTTAGGTAAGCTTTATCAATTCATTTAAATTATTGATATGCTTTAATGATTTAATAGACACAAGAGAGAAGATAACCAAGATAACCAGACAAACGAGAATGAATCAGCAACAAGAGGTGTCTAGAGGCAGCAACATGTGGTGTCTAGAGGCAGCAACAGGTGGTGTCTAGAGGCAGCAACAGGTGGTGTCTAGAGGCAGCAACAGGTGGTGTCTAGAGGCAGCAACAGGTGGTGTCTAGAGGCAGCAACAGGTGGTGTCTAGAGGCAGCAACAGGTGGTGTCTAGAGGCAGCAACATGTGGTGTCTAGAGGCAGCAACAGGTGGTGTCTAGAGGCAGCAACAGGTGGTGTCTAGAGCCAGCAACAGGTGGTGTCTAGAGGCAGCAACAGGTGGTGTCTAGAGGCAGCAACAGGTGGTGTCTAGAGGCAGCAACAGGTGGTGTCTAGAGGCAGCAACAGGTGGTGTCTAGAGGCAGCAACAGTGGTGTCTAGAGGCAGCAACAGGTGGTGTCTAGAGGCAGCAACAGGTGGTGTCTAGAGGCTGCAACAGGTGGTGTCTAGAGGCAGCAACAGAAGGTGTCTAGAGGCAGCAACAGGTGGTGTCTAGAAGCAGCAACAGGTAGTGTCTAGAGGCAGCAACAGGTAGTGTCTAGAGGCAGCAACAGATGGTGTCTAGAGGCAGCAACAGATGGTGTCTAGAGGCAGCAACAGAAGGTGTCTAGAGGCAGCAACATAAGGTGTCTAGAGGCAGCAACAGAAGGTGTCTAGAGGCAGCAACAGGTGGTGTCTAGAGGCAGCAACAGGTGGTGTCTAGAGGCAGCAACAGGTGGTGTCTAGAGGCAGCAACAGGTGGTGTCTAGAAGCAGCAACATAAGGTGTCTAGAGGCAGCAACAGGTGGTGTCTAGAGGCAGCAACAGGTGGTGTCTAGAGGCAGCAACAGGTGGTGTCTAGAGGCAGCAACAGGTGGTGTCTAGAAGCAGCAACAGAAGGTGTCTAGAGGCAGCAACAGGTGGTGTCTAGAAGCAGCAACAGAAGGTGTCTAGAGGCAGCAACAGGTGGTGTCTAGAGGCAGCAACAGGTGGTGTCTAGAGGCAGCAACAGGTGGTGTTTAGAGGCAGCAACAGATGGTGTCTAGAAGCAGCAACAGGTGATGTCTAGAGGCAGCAACAGGTGGTGTCTAGAGGCAGCAACAGATGGTGTCTTCAGGCAGCAACAGGTGGTGTCTAGAGGCAGCAACAAGAGGTATCTAGAGGCAGCAACAGGTGGTGTCTAGAGGCAGCAACAAGAGGTATCTAGAGGCAGCAACAGGTGGTGTCTAGAGGCAGCAACAGGTGGTGTCTAGAGGCAGCAACAGGTGGTATCTAGAGGCAGCAACAGTGAGGTATCTAGAGGCAACAACAGGAGGTATCTAGAGGCAGCAACAGTAGGTATCTAGAGGCAACAACAGGAGGTTGTTGCCGCTAAATCAAAAAAATCACGCTAAATCAAAATCCAAAACCTCGACCAGTATTGGACCGTTAATTACAAATGAAGGTACGTACACAGAGGACAACAAAGAGATTAGTGAAATTCTAAGAAGCCAGTATGAGGCTATGTTTAGCACACCAATTAACAACATGAAAGTTGATGACCCAGACAGCTTCTTTATGAATGACATTCAAGCTGCAGATAATATAACGGATATTACCACAAACTCGGAAGACTTTGAAAGAGAAATTGACAATATGCCCATGCACTCAGCCCCTGGGCCTGACTCATGGAATTCAATATTCATAAAGAAATGTAAACTACCTGTAGCGAGAGCACTCAGCGTAATATGGAGAAAGAGCCTGGATACAGGGGAGATACCAGCAGCACTTAAATCTGCAGATATAGCTCCGTTGCACAAGGGGGGGAGTAAAGCCTTGGCAAAAAATTATAGGCCAGTTGCACTAACATCACACATAATAAAAGTGTTTGAAAGAGTGATTAGGAATCAAATTTCTAGTTTTATGGAAAACAATGAATTGCACAATCCAGGACAACATGGATTTAGAGCGGGAAGATCCTGTCTGTCACAGTTACTCAACCACTATGACAAAATCACAGAAGCCCTAGAAGAAAAGCAAAATGCAGATGTTGTATACACAGACTTTGCAAAGGCTTTCGACAAATGTGACCATGGGGTGATAGCTCACAAAATGAGGTCAATGGGAATAACTGGAAAAGTAGGACGCTGGATACTCAATTTCCTGTCGAACAGAACACAAAGAGTAACAGTCAATCAGATAAAATCGAGTCCAAGCGATGTTAAAAGCTCTGTACCTCAAGGTACAGTCCTTGCACCGCTACTGTTCCTTATTCTCATATCTGATATAGACAAAAATACACGTCACAGCTTCGTGTCATCCTTCGCAGATGACACAAAAATCAGCATGAAAATTACCTCTGCTGAAGACATTGAAAAACTACAAACAGATGTCAACAAAGTTTTCGATTGGGCAGCAGAAAATAATATGATGTTTAACAGTGATAAATTTCAGGTACTCAGGTACGGCAAAAATGAGGATCTGAAACATAATACAGGGTACAAAACACAATCAAATCTTCCCATAGTAGAAAAACAGCATGTCAAGGATTTGGGAATAATGATGTCCGACGATCTAACGTTTAGGGAGCATAACCAAGCAAATATCGCATCAGCCAGAAAAATGATCGGATGGATTACGAGAACTTTCAAATCCAGGGATCCCATCACAATGGTTGTACTCTTCAAGTCACTTGTGTTGTCCCGTCTCGAATACTGCTCAGTACTCACTTCCCCCTTCAGAGCAGGAGAGATTGCTGAAATAGAGGGAATACAGAGAACATATACGGCGCGCATAGACGAGATAAAACACCTAAATTATTGGGATCGTCTCAAAGCTCTCCAAATGTACTCTCTAGAAAGGAGACGAGAGAGATACCAAATAATATACACGTGGAAATACTGGAGGGCCAGGTTCCAAATCTACACAGTAAAATAACAACGTACTGGAGTGAACGATATGGAAGAAAATGCAAGATTGAACCAGTGAAGAGCAGAGGTGCCATAGGCACAATCAGAGATCACTGTATAAACATCAGAGGTCCGCGGTTGTTCAACGTCCTCCCAGCGACTATAAGAAATATTGCCGGAACAACCGTGGACATCTTCAAGAGAAAACTGGACTGTTTCCTAAGAGAAGTCCCGGATCAGCCGGGCTGTGGTGGGTATGTGGCTCTGCGGGCCGCTCCAAGCAACAGCCTGGTGGATCAAACTCTCACAAGTCGAGCCTGGCCTCGGGCCGGGCTTGGGGAGTAGAAGAACTCCCAGAACCCCATCAACCAGGTATCAACCAGGTATCAACCAGGTATCTAGAGGCAGCAACAGTAGGTATCTAGAGGCAACAACAGGAGGTATCTAGAGGAAGCAACAGGGGATATCTAGAGGTAGCAACAGGGGATATCTAGAGGCAGCAACAGGAGGTATCTAGAGGCAGCAACACGAGGTATCTAGAGGCAGCAACACGGGGTATCTAGAGGCACAACAGAAGGTATCTAGCGGCAGCAACAGTAGGTATCTAGAGGCAGCAACAGGCAGTGTCTAGAAGCAGGTATCTACAACAGTAGATAAAAGAGCATGCATGAAGCAGCAACAGTAGACAAACGACCGCTCTAACAGAGCTAAGGGGAAACCAACAGACCCGACAAGAACTGCAATAACAGAAGCAGCAGCCATAAACCAACAGGAGGCAACAGGTGGCCCAGAGTAGTATGATGTAGATTGCTCTATTGGAGCCCCAGGCAGTCTTAACACCCCCCCCCCCCTTCACTCCCTCACACCTCACCCCCTCCCTCTCACCCCCCTCTCCTCACCCCTCCCTCCCCTCACCGTGCACAACCGCCTCAGCGTGGCAATATATATTATCGTCCGTAATTAGTGAGCAAGTTCTAATTAAAACCTTCATTAAAATTCCTTTTACAGCTGTTCTGAAAATGTATATACAAGTGCGAGTAGCAACACGTGTTCAGCATTTAGCCTCTATTTTTTGGTATATTGGGGAACAGTGGGATAATACCTACGTGTAATTAACAGCCTACTAGGTCAGGGCGTTCCCTCCACGCTGAAAATTCCTAACGCTAACTCAGCGAGCCACTCGTGAGATTGGTTGAGCGTTCAGGGGGAACCGAACCCGGGATTGGAGATATCGGTACACAATTTTGCTCTGTTTTAAAAGTGGGAAATATTTGATTGAATAATTGATTAGAACGACTTGATTACTAATGAACGGTTTGGCTGGAGGGTCCCCTGGGTGGCTGGAGGGTCCCACGGGTGGCTGGAGGGTCCCCTGGGTGTTGGAGGGTCGCCTGGGTGGCTGGAGGGTCCCACGGGTGGCTGGAGGGTCCTCTGGGTGGTTGGAGGGTCGCCTGGGTGGTTGGAGGGTCCCCTGGGTGGCTGGAGGGTCCCCTTGGTGGCTGGAGGGTCCCCTGGGAGGCTGGAGGGTCCCCTGGGTGGCTGGAGGGTCCCCTGGGTGGCTGGAGGGTCCCCTGGGTGGCTGGAGGGTCCCCTGGGTGGCTGGGGGGTCCCTGGGTGGCTGGAGGGGTCCCTCTTGGTGTTGGAGGGTCCCCTGGGTAGCTGGAGGGTCCCCTGGGTGGCTGGAGGGTCCCCTGGGTGGCTGGAGAGTCCCCTGAGTGGCTGGAGGGTCCCCTTGGTGGCTGGAGGGTCCCCTTGGTGGCTGCAGGGTCCCCTTGGTGGCTGGAGGGTACCCTGAGTGGCTGGAGGGTCCCTTGGTGGCTGGAGGGTCTCCTGGGTGGCTGGAGGGTCCCGGGGTGGCTGGATGGTCCCCTGACTGGCTGGAGGGTCCCCCTTGGTGGCTGGAGGGTCCCCTGAGTGGCTGGAGGGTCCCTTGGTGGCTGGAGGGTCTCCTGGGTGGCTGGAGGGTTCCCGGGTGGCTGGAGGGGTCCCTGAGTGGCTGGAGGGTCCCCTTGGTGGCTGGAGGGTCCCCTTGGTGGCTGGAGGGTCCCCTGAGTGGCTGGAGGGTCCCCTTGGTGGCTTGAGGGTCTCCTGGGTGGCTGGAGGGTCCCCTGAGTGGCTGGAGGGTCCCCTGAGTGGCTGGAGGGTCCCCTTGGTGGCTGGAGGGTCCCCTTGGTGGCTGGAGGGTCCCCTGATGGCTGGAGGGTCCCCTGGTGGCTGGAGGGTCTCCTGGTGGCTGGAGGGTCCCCTGGGTGGCTGGAGGGTCCCCTGAGTGGCTGGAGGGTCCCCTGAGTGGCTGGAGGGTCCCCTGAGTGGCTGGAGGGTCCCCTTGGTGCTGGAGGGTCTCCTGAGTGGGGCTGGAGGGTCCCCGGGGTGGCTGGATGGTCCCCTGAGTGACTGGAGGGTCCCCTTGGTAGCTGGAGGGTCCCCTTGGTGGCTGGAGGGTCCCCTTGGTGGCTGGAGGGTCCCTTGTGGCTGGAGGGTCCCCTAAGTGGCTGGAGGGTCCCCTAGGTGGCTGGAGGGTCCCCTGGGTGGCTGGAGGGTCCCCTTCGTGGCTGGAGGGTCCCCTTGGTGGCTGGAGGGTCCCCTAGGTGGCTGGAGGGTCCCCTAGGTGGCTGGAGGGTCCCCTAGGTGGCTGGAGGGTCCCCTAGGTGGCTGGAGGTCCCCTGGGTGGCTGGAGGGTCCCCTGGTGGCTGGAGGGTCCCCTTTTTGGCTGGAGGGTCCCCTGGGTGGCTGGAGGGTCCCCTGGGGCTGGAGGTCCCCTTGGTGGCTGGAGGGTCCCCTTGGTGGCTGGAGGGTCCCCTGGGTGGCTGGAGGGTCCAATGGGTGGCTGGAGGGTCCCCTAGGTGGCTGGAGGGTAGGGTCCCCGTCGTGGCTGGAGGGTCCCCTGGGTGGTGGAGGGTCCCCTGGGTGGCTGGAGGGTCCCCTGGGTGGCTGAGGGTCCCCTTGGGTGGCTGGAGGGTCCCCTTGGTGGCTGGAGGGTCCCCTTGGTGGCTGGAGGGTCCCCTGGTGGTTGGAGGGTCCCCTTTGGTGGCTGGAGGGTCCCCTGGGTGGCTGGAGGGGTCCCCTGGGTGGCTGGAGGGTCCCCTGGGTGGCTGGAGGGTCCCCTGGGTGGCTGGAGGGTCCCCTGGGTGGCTGGAGGGTCCCCTGGTGGCTGGAGGGTCCCCTGGGTGGCTGGAGGGTCCCCTGGGGGCTGGAGGGTCCCCTTGGTGGCTGGGAGACCAGAACGACCTGTTAATGCACCAAGAACCGGGCTTCGAGTCCCTATGACCACGTCTACAAACACGCGTGAACCTTGACGAAAAAAAATCGAACACATTTCGGAATACCGAAGCCCTAAAATAACACGTGCGTAGACGCTTTACATGGCAAAAGCTCTTAAAAAGTGGTGGGTTGAGGAGGGGGTGTAGAGGGAGGGGTGTCGAGGGGGGGGTGTCGAGGGAGGGTGTCGAGGGAGGGGTGTCGAGGGAGGGCGTCGAGGGAGGGGGGGAGAGCCCTGCGGTAAGAGCCCGAGCAAGCGCGGGTGATCGTCGCGGTGTTCGTGGCTATAGTTGTAATTTAGAACACACATCCTCTGGTGTTGTCTCCGTAGTGACGTGCGCAGGTTTGTGTGGTGTATTTGTGGAGAACTGTAGAGTGGAGGAGGAGTAGGTACCATGGTGCTGTTGTGGGTACCATGGTGCTGTTGTGGGCCCATGGTGCTGCTGTGGGTACTATGGTGCTGCTGTGGGTACCATGGTGCTGTTGTGGGTACCATGGTGCTGCTGTGGGTACTATGGTGCTGCTGTGGGTACTATGGTGCTGTTGTGGGTACCATGGTGCTGTTATGGGTACCATGGTGCTGCTGTGGGTACCATGGTGCTGCTGTGGGTACTATGGTGCTGTTGTGGGTACTATGGTGCTGCTGTGGGTACTATGGTGCTGTTGTGGGTACCATGGTGCTGTTGTGGGTACCATGGTGCTGTTGTGGGTACTATGGTGCTGTTGTGGGTACCATGGTGCTGTTGTGGGTACCATGGTGCTGTTGGTGGTACCATGGTGCTGTTGTGGGTACTATGGTGCTGCTGTGGGTACCATGGTGCTGCTGTGGTACCATGGTGCTGTTGTGGGTACCATGGTGGCTGTTGTGGGTACCATGGTGCTGTTGTGGTACTATGGTGCTGTTGTGGGTACCATGGTGCTGCTGTGGGTACCATGGTGCTGTTGTGGGTACTATGGTGCTGTTGTGGGTACCATG
>WNGS01042707.1:55356-69763 GCA_020271785.1 Procambarus virginalis
GGAGAAAGAGAGGAGAGGAGAGAGAGAGAGAGAGAGAAAGAGAGAGAAAGATGAAGGGGGTCGAACAGGATAGGGGATAGAGATGGAGGGAGGCAGCGGTAGACAACCGTTAATTTTCGTGTGCGAGTATGGAAGACAAACAGAAATAGCAAAAGAAAGTTAACAGAGCTTCAGGAAACAACAGAACAACCAGAAGCTGTCGTATATAGGATCATGAAGCCAAAAGGTTTATGCCATTACGAAGTCAACAGATGTAGCCATAGCAACAGAGATGGTGAAAGGAATCCAACATGGATAACAACTAAAGCCAGAGATAGCAACACGAAGCCAACATAGATAGCATCAACAAACCAAGAAAAATAGGAAAACCGGAAAAAACAGGAAGCTGACATTGCTAGCAACAGGAGGTAAACCCAGGTAATGAGAGGTTAAAGCAATGTTTCCTTCAGCACTAATAAAAATTAACCAACAGAGGTTGCAACTTTAAGTCAAGAAGTGTTAGGAAAATAACAGCAAAGTGAGCAACAGGAATGTAACAGAAATGGCGTCTGTTGCTGTTGGTTAAGACTCGCTACTTGGAACAACTCGTCCCCAAGCAGCACGGGCTATGGTGAGCCCGTAGTGCCTATAAAATGGCGGCAAGAATGTAAGAAAACCTATAATAAGCATCCAATTAATATAGCAACAGCAGACTAAACAGAGACCAATTTGTTGAAAAACAACAGAAGCAGCAACAAAAATATATATTATAAATTTGCAGAACCAGCATTAGACCAACAGAGGAAGTAGAAATACTAGTCAACAAGCACATATATATTAAATATATATTAAATATATATCAACTAACAGTAGGTCAAGGAACAGAAGAGTAATAAAATTAAGACAGTTAAATAAGAGAGCAACAGAGGCAACAGAAGAAAGCTCTAGAGTACTACCCCGTTGTCTAACATGAAAGCAACAGATATGAATGAGAGCTCAAGATAAACAGAGAACGGGAAGTAAACAGGACCCTCCCTGTGAGAACGGAAGACAGGCGGACTTAACAATGGTAATTGAGGATATCCTTCAGAATTGTTCTAAGTTCTAGACAGAGCGCGACCGATGATATCATATCGACCGATGATATCATCCTGTACCAGTTATGGAGGTGTCCTTGTGTTAGGATAGCTTAGCTTTCCTGAGGTTATGTAAGGCTAGGATAGGTTGGATTAGGTTAGCTTAGGGTGGATTTGGTTAGATTGGGATAGGATAGGTTAAGCTAGGTTAAGTAAGATTTAGGTTAGGTAAGCTTTATCAATTCATTTAAATTATTGATATGCTTTAATGATTTAATAGACACAAGAGAGAAGATAACCAAGATAACCAGACAAACGAGAATGAATCAGCAACAAGAGGTGTCTAGAGGCAGCAACATGTGGTGTCTAGAGGCAGCAACAGGTGGTGTCTAGAGGCAGCAACATGTGGTGTCTAGAGGCAGCAACAGGTGGCGTCTAGAGGCAGCAACAGGTGGTGTCTAGAGGCAGCAACAGGTGGTGTCTAGAGGCAGCAACGTGTGGTGTCTAGAGGCAGCAACAGGTGGTGTCTAGAGGCAGCAACAGGTGGTGTCTAGAGGCAGCAACGTGTGGTGTCTAGAGGCAGCAACAGGTGGTGTCTAGAGGCAGCAACAGGTGGTGTCTAGAGCCAGCAACAGGTGGTGTCTAGAGGCAGCAACAGGTGGTGTCTAGAGGCAGCAACAGGTGGTGTCTAGAGGCAGCAACAGGTGGTGTCTAGAGGCAGCAACAGGTGGTGTCTAGAGCCAGCAACAGAAGGTATCTAGAGGCAGCAACAGGTGGTGTCTAGAGGCAGCAACAGGTGGTGTCTAGAGGCTGCAACAGGTGGTGTCTAGAGGCAGCAACAGAAGGTGTCTAGAGGCAGCAACAGGTGGTGTCTAGAAGCAGCAACAGGTAGTGTCTAGAGGCAGCAACAGATGGTGTCTAGAGGCAGCAACAGATGGTGTCTAGAGGCAGCAACAGAAGGTGTCTAGAGGCAGCAACATAAGGTGTCTAGAGGCAGCAACAGAAGGTGTCTAGAGGCAGCAACAGGTGGTGTCTAGAGGCAGCAACAGGTGGTGTCTAGAGGCAGCAACAGGTGGTGTCTAGAGGCAGCAACAGGTGGTGTCTAGAAGCAGCAACATAAGGTGTCTAGAGGCAGCAACAGGTGGTGTCTAGAGGCAGCAACAGGTGGTGTCTAGAGGCAGCAACAGGTGGTGTCTAGAGGCAGCAACAGGTGGTGTCTAGAAGCAGCAACAGAAGGTGTCTAGAGGCAGCAACAGGTGGTGTCTAGAAGCAGCAACAGAAGGTGTCTAGAGGCAGCAACAGGTGGTGTCTAGAGGCAGCAACAGGTGGTGTCTAGAGGCAGCAACAGGTGGTGTTTAGAGGCAGCAACAGATGGTGTCTAGAAGCAGCAACAGGTGATGTCTAGAGGCAGCAACAGGTGGTGTCTAGAGGCAGCAACAGATGGTGTCTTCAGGCAGCAACAGGTGGTGTCTAGAGGCAGCAACAAGAGGTATCTAGAGGCAGCAACAGGTGGTGTCTAGAGGCAGCAACAAGAGGTATCTAGAGGCAGCAACAGGTGGTGTCTAGAGGCAGCAACAGGTGGTGTCTAGAGGCAGCAACAGGTGGTATCTAGAGGCAGCAACAGTGAGGTATCTAGAGGCAACAACAGGAGGTATCTAGAGGCAGCAACAGTAGGTATCTAGAGGCAACAACAGGAGGTATCTAGAGGCAGCAACAGTAGGTATCTAGAGGCAACAACAGGAGGTATCTAGAGGAAGCAACAGGGGATATCTAGAGGTAGCAACAGGGGATATCTAGAGGCAGCAACAGGAGGTATCTAGAGGCAGCAACACGAGGTATCTAGAGGCAGCAACACGGGGTATCTAGAGGCAACAACAGGTGGTGTCTAGAGGCAGCAACAGGTGGTGTCTAGAGGCAGCAACAAGAGGTATCTAGAGGCAGCAACAGGTGGTGTCTAGAGGCAGCAACACGAGGTATCTAGAGGCAGCAACACGGGGTATCTAGAGGCAACAACAGAAGGTATCTAGCGGCAGCAACAGTAGGTATCTAGAGGCAGCAACAGGCAGTGTCTAGAAGCAGGTATCTACAACAGTAGATAAAAGAGCATGCATGAAGCAGCAACAGTAGACAAACGACCGCTCTAACAGAGCTAAAGGGGAAACCAACAGACCCGACAAGAACTGCAATAACAGAAGCAGCAGCCATAAACCAACAGGAGGCAACAGGTGGCCCAGAGTAGTATGATGTAGATTGCTCTATTGGAGCCTCAGGCAGTCTTAACCCCCCCCCCTTCACTCCCTCACACCTCACCCCTCAACCTCTCACCCCCCTCTCCCTCACCCCCCCCCCTCACCGTGCACAACCGCCTCAGCGTGGCAATATATATTATCGTCCGTAATTAGTGAGCAAGTTCTAATTAAAACCTTCATTAAAATTCCTTTTACAGCTGTTCTGAAAACGTTTATATACAAGTGCGAGTAGCAACACGTGTTCAGCATTTAGCCTCTTTTTTTTGGTATATTGGGGAACAGTGGGATAATACCTACGTGTAATTAACAGCCTACTAGGTCAGGGCGTTCCCCCCACGCTGAAAATTCCTAACGCTAACTCAGCGAACCACTCGGAGATTGGTTGAGCGTTCAGGGGGAACCGAACCCGGGATTGGAGATATCGGTACACAATTTTGCTCTGTTTTAAAAGTGGGAAATATTTGATTGAATAATTGATTAGAACGACTTGATTACTAATGAACGGTTTGGCTGGAGGGTCCCCTGGGTGGCTGGAGGGTCTCACGGGTGGCTGGAGGGTCCCCTGGGTGGTTGGAGGGTCTCCTGGGTGGCTGGAGGGTCTCACGGGTGGCTGGAGGGTCCCCTTGGTGGCTGGAGGGTCCCCTGGGAGGCTGGAGGGTCCCCTGGGTGGCTGGAGGGTCCCCTGGGTGGCTGGAGGGTCCCCTGGTGGCTGGAGGGTCCCCTGGGTGGCTGGGGGGTCCCCTGGGTGGCTGGAGGGGTCCTCTTGGTGGTTGGAGGGTCCCCTGGGTAGCTGGAGGGTCCCCTGGGTGGCTGGAGGGTCCCCTGGGTGGCTGGAGAGTCCCCTGAGTGGCTGGAGGGTCCCCTTGGTGGCTGGAGGGTCCCCTTGGTGGCTGCAGGGTCCCCTTGGTGGCTGGAGGGTCCCCGGGGTGGCTGAATGGTCCCCTGAGTGGCTGGAGGGTCCCCTGAGTGGCTGGAGGGTCTCCTGGGTGGCTGGAGGGTCCCCGGGGTGGCTGGATGGTCCCCTGACTGGCTGGAGGGTCCCCTTGGTGGCTGGAGGGTCCCCTGAGTGGCTGGAGGGTCCCCTTGGTGGCTGGAGGGTCCCCTGAGTGGCTGGAGGGTCCCCTTGGTGGCTGGAGGGTCTCCTGGGTGGCTGGAGGGTCTCCTGGGTGGCTGGAGGGTCCCTGAGTGGCTGGAGGGTCCCCTGAGTGGCTGGAGGGTCCCCTTGGTGGCTGGAGGGTCCCCTTGGTGGCTGGAGGGTCTCCTGGGTGGCTGGAGGGTCCCCTGGGTGGCTGGAGGGTCCCCTGAGTGGCTGGAGGGTCCCTGAGTGGCTGGAGGGTCCCCTTGGTGGCTGGAGGGTCCCCTGGGTGGCTGGAGGGTCGCCTGGGTGGCTGGAGGGTCCCTGGGTGGCTGGAGGGTCCCCTGGGTGGCTGGAGGGTCCCCTGGGTGGCTGGAGGGTCCCCTGAGTGGCTGGAGGGTCCCCTGAGTGGCTGGAGGGTCCCCTGAGTGGCTGGAGGGTCCCCTGAGTGGCTGGAGGGTCCCCTGAGTGGCTGGAGGGTCCCCTTGGTGGCTGGAGGGTCTCCTGGGTGGCTGGAGGGTCCCGGGGTGGCTGGATGGTCCCCTGAGTGACTGGAGGGTCCCCTTGGTAGCTGGAGGGTCCCTTGGTGGCTGGAGGGTCCCCTTGGTGGCTGGAGGGTCCCCTAAGTGACTGGAGGGTCCCCTAGGTGGCTGGAGGGTCCCCTGGGTGGCTGGAGGGTCCCCTTCGTGGCTGGAGGGTCCCCTTGGTGGCTGGAGGGTCCCTAGGTGGCTGGAGGGTCCCCTAGGTGGCTGGAGGGTCCCCTAGGTGGCTGGAGGGTCCCCTGGGTGGCTGGAGGGTCCCCTAGGTGGCTGGAGGGTCCCCTGGGTGGCTGGAGGGTCCCCTTTTTGGCTGGAGGGTCCCCTTGGTGGCTGGAGGGTCCCCTTGGTGGCTGGAGGGTCCCCTTGGTGGTTGGAGGGTCCCCTTGGTGGCTGGAGGGTCCCCTTGGTGGCTGGAGGGTCCCCTTGGTGGCTGGAGGGTCCCCTGGGTGGTTGGAGGGTCCCCTGGGTGGCTGGAGGGTCCCCTGGGTGGCTGGAGGGTCCCCTTGGTGGCTGGAGGGTCCCCTTGGTGGCTGGAGGGTCCCCTTGGTGGCTGGAGGGTCCCCTTGGTGGCTGGAGGGTCCCCTTGGTGGCTGGAGGGTCCCCTGGGTGGCTGGAGGGTCCCTGGGTGGTTGGAGGGGTCCCTTTGGTGCTGGAGGGTCCCCTTGGTGGCTGGAGGGTCCCCTTGGTGGCAGGAGGGTCCCCTGGGTGGTTGGAGGGGTCCCCTTTGGTGGCTGGAGGGTCCCCTGGGTGGCTGGAGGGTCCCTGGGTGGCTGGAGGGTCCCCTGGGTGGCTGGAGGGTCCCCTGGGTGGCTGGAGGGTCCCCTGGGTGGCTGGAGGGTCCCCTGGGTGGCTGGAGGGTCCCCTTGGTGGCTGGGAGAACCAGAACGACCTGTTAATGCACCAAGAACCGGGCTTCGAGTCCCTATGACCACGTCTACAAACACGCGTGAACCTTGACGAAAAAAAATCGAACACATTTCGGAATACCGAAGCCCTAAAATTAACACGTGCGTAGACGGCTTTACATGGCAAAAGCTCTTAAAAAAGTGGTGGGTTTGAGGAGGGGGTGTAGAGGGAGGGGTGTCGAGGGGGTGTCGAGGCGGGGGTGTCGAGGGGGTGTCGAGGGAGGGGTGTCGAGGGAGGGGGGGTGGAGAGCCCTGCGGTAAGAGCCCGAGCAAAGCGCGGGTGATCGTCGCGGCGTTCGTGGCTATAGTTGTAAGTTAGAACACACATCCTAACATCCTACGTGTTGTCTCCGTAGTGACGTGCGCAGGTTTTGTGTTGTGTATTTGTGGAGAACTGTAGAGTGGAGGAGGAGTAGGTACCATGGTGCTGTTGTGGGTACCATGGTGCTGTTGTGGGTACCATGGTGCTGTTGTGGGTACCATGGTGCTGTTGTGGGTACCATGGTGCTGTTGTGGGTACCATGGTGCTGCTGTGGGTACCATGGTGCTGTTGTGGGTACCATGGTGCTGCTGTGGGTACTATGGTGCTGTTGTGGGTACCATGGTGCCGTTGTGGGTACCATGGTGCTGCTGTGGGTACTATGGTGCTGTTGTGGGTACTATGGTGCTGTTGTGGGTACCATGGTGCTGTTGTGGGTACCATGGTGCTGTTGTGGGTACCATGGTGCTGTTGTGGGTACTATGGTGCTGCTGTGGGTACTATGGTGCTGTTGTGGGTACTATGGTGCTGCTGTGGGTACCATGGTGCTGTTGTGGGTACTATGGTGCTGCTGTGGGTACCATGGTGCTGCTGTGGGTACCATGGTGCTGCTGTGGGTACCATGGTGCTGTTGTGGGTACCATGGTGCTGTTGTGGGTACCATGGTGCTGTTGTGGGTACCATGGTGCTGCTGTGGGTACCATGGTGCTGTTGTGGGTACCATGGTGCTGTTGTGGGTACCATGATGCTGCTGTGGGTACTATGGTGCTGCTGTGGGTACCGTGGTGCTGCTGTGAGGACCATGCTGCTACAGTGAGCACCATGGTGCTACAGTGAGCACCATAGTGCTACAGTGAGCACCATAGTTCTACAGTGAGCACCATAGTGCTACAGTGAGCACCATAGTGCTACAGTGAGCAGCATAGTGCTACAGTGAGCACCATAGTGCTACAGTGAGCAGCATGGTGCTACAGTGAGCACCATGGTGCTACAGTGAGCACCATAGTGCTACAGTGAGCACCATAGTGCTACAGTGAGCACCATAGTGCTACAGTGAGCACCATAGTGCTACAGTGAGCAGCATAGTGCTACAGTGAGCACCATGGTGCTACAGTGAGCACATTGGTGCTACAGTGAGCACCATAGTGCTACAGTGAGCACATTGGTGCTACAGTGAGCACCATAGTGCTACAGTGAGCAGCATAGTGCTACAGTGAGTAGCATAGTGCTACAGTGAGCACCATAGTGCTACAGTGAGCACATTGGTGCTACAGTGAGCACCATAGTGCTACAGTGAGCACCATGGTGCTACAGTGAGCACCATAGTGCTACAGTGAGCACCATAGTGCTACAGTGAGCAGCATAGTGCTACAGTGAGCACCATAGTGCTACAGTGAGCACCATTGTGCTACAGTGAGCACCATAGTGCTACAGTGAGCACCATAGTGCTACAGTGAGCACCATGGTGGTACAGTGAGCACCATGATGCTACAGTTAGCACCATAGTGCTACAGTGAGCACCATAGTGCTACAGTGAGCACCATGGTGGTACAGTGAGCACCATGATGCTACAGTTAGCACCATAGTGCTACAGTGAGCACCATAGTGCTACAGTGAGCACCATAGTGCTACAGTGAGCACCATGATGCTACAGTTAGCACCATAGTGCTACAGTGAGCACCATAGTGCTACAGTGAGCACCATAGTGCTACAGTGAGCACCATAGTGCTACAGTGAGCACCATGGTGGTACAGTGAGCACCATGGTGGTACAGTGAGCACCATGGTGCTACAGTGAGGACCTATCAGTGACAACGGGGAAGTGAGCTCCAGCTCCTTGTGCCCCGGCTACTAGTCTTGCTGAACCTGTTGGGCAACTTTTAACTGTTTTGATGTTTTAATTTGTTGTTGACTCTGGCCTTCATATTGTCGATGGAGGCTGCTTCCCAATATTTCTTCGATTTATTTACGTTTCCAGCTCCGTTTATGTCTCCTCGACCAACTTTCTCTGTTTAAGAAGGTTGTCTTTCTCCGCCTTTTCTATTCCCATTAGTATTTCGTATGTTGTGATCATGTTTCATGTTGTTCTTCTCTGCTGCAGGGGTTGTGAGGTTCAGTTCTCTCAACCAATTCTCAATGTTTAACCCTCTTAGCTCTTGAAACCTTCTCTACTTCGTCAACTTTATACATCTCAAGGTTCTGAGTGCAAGTCGGTGCTGCATATTCCAGTGTAGGTATCGCAGAAACTTTGTAGTGAGTGAAAGAGTTCTGATTTAGGCCTCTATTCAGCTTTTTAATGTTTGTCAGCGTCCCATATGCTGCCGATGTCACCCTGCCTGTGTGTGCCTCTGGTGTACTGATGGCATTATACCCACTCCCAAATATCTTCCTCTAGGATTCCTGTAGTTGCTTTTCTCTTATGGAGTACATTCTTCGTGCTCTCCCTTTTCCCTTTCCCATCTTCATCACCTTACACTTGTTGTGATTGAATTCAAACAGTCATTTGTTTGCAGTCTCCTAGAGTTTCTTAAGGTGTTCCTGTATTTTTTTTACAATTTTCCTCAGTTTGCGTCGTTTGTTAATATTGATATGCATGAAATCTCTCCCTCGGGCAGGTCATTCACATAAACTAGGAGCAGTAGGAGTCCCAGGATCGAGCCTTGAGGGACCCCACCCAGATTGTGACTCAGTCTTAAAAGACTCACAAACGTTAAAAATAGTCTGTCATGAAGGGTACCTCCTTAGATTAGCGACTACCCAGTTATCCCAACCTGTTTCTACGTTTTGTTCACCAGCCAGTAACAGTATCAAGGGCTTTTTGACAGCCTAGGAAAATACAGTCAACCCACCATTCTTTTTCCTATCTTAGCCCTGCCATAGTATTTCATCAAAGTTGCTACGCACGATTTTCCCTTTCTAGACTAATGCTGTCTTTTCATGATAAAGCTAACTGTTCTAAACACACTTTTCTTCAATACACTTTACATGGAATAATTGTCATTAGCACTGAACTATAATTTAGTGCCTCCTGTCTGACACTATTTTTTAAATATTGTGACTATGTTAGACTTTTACCAGCTTTCTTGTCTGGAGGGTTTTGAGAACTGGAGTCAGTAGGTGACTTATGTGTCTGCACGCTCCTTCAGCAGTCATGCTGATGTTGCGTTGTGTCCTATTGATTTTGTTGCATCTTGTTCCTCCAGGTGCTTTACCCTCTTCAACAGTGCTGCAGTGTGGACCATAGCCTGCAGTGTGGACCATAGCCTGCAGTGTGGACCATGGCCTGCAGTGTGGACCATGGCCTGCAATGTGGACCATGGCCTGCAGTGTGGACCATGGCCTGCAGTGTGGATCATAGCCTGCAGTGTGGACCATAACCTGCAGTGTGGACTATGGCCTGCAGTGTGGACTATGGCCTGCAGTGTGGACTATGGCCTGCAGTGTGGACCATGGCCTGCAGTGTGGACCATAGCCTGCAGTGTGGACCATGGCCTGCAGTGTGGACTATGGCCTGCAGTGTGGACCATGACCTGCAGTGTGGACCATGGCCTGCAGTGTGGACCATGGCCTGCAGTGTGGACTATGGCCTGCAGTGTGGACCATAGCCTGCAGTGTGGACCATGGCCTGAAGTGTGGACCATGGCCTGCAGTGTGGACTATGGCCTGCAGTGTGGACCATGGCCTGCAGTGTGGACCATGGCCTGCAGTGTGGACCATGGCCTGCAGTGTAGACCATAGCCTGCAGTGTGGACCATGTCCTGCAGTGCGGACCATAGCCTGCAGTGCGGACCATAGCCTGCAGTGCGGACCATAGCCTGCAGTGCGGACCATGGCCTGCAGTGCAGATCATAGCCTGCAGTGCGGACCATGGCCTGCAGGGCGGAGCATGGCCTGCAGTGCGGACCATGGCCTGCAGTGGGCCCATGGCCTGCAGTGCGGACCATGACCTGCAGTGCGGACCATAGCCTGCAGTGCGGACCATAGCCTGCAGTGCGGACCATAGCCTGCAGTGCGGACCATAGCCTGCAGTGCGGACCATAGCCTGCAGTGCGGACCATGGCCTGCAGTGCGGACCATAGCCTGCAGTGCGGACCATGGCCTGCAGTGCAGATCATAGCCTGCAGTGCGGACCATAGCCTGCAGTGCAGATCATAGCCTGCAGTGCGGACCATAGCCTGCAGTGTGGACCATAGCCTGCAGTGCGGACCATAGCCTGCAGTGCGGACCATAGCCTGCAGTGCGGACCATGGCCTGCAGTGCGGACCATAGCCTGCAGTGCGGACCATGGCCTGCAGTGCGGACCATGGCCTGCAGTGCAGATCATAGCCTGCAGTGTGGACCATAGCCTGCAGTGCAGACCATAGCCTGCAGTGCAGACCATAGCCTGCAGTGCAGACCATAGCCTGCAGTGCGGACCATAGCCTGCAGTGCAGACCATGGCCTGCAGTGCGGACCATAGCCTGCAGTGCAGACCATAGCCTGCAGTGCAGACCATAGCCTGCAGTGCAGACCATAGCCTGCAGTGCAGACCATGGCCTGCAGTGCGGACCATAGCCTGCAGTGCAGACCATAGCCTGCAGTGCAGACCATAGCCTGCAGTGCGGACCATAGCCTGCAGTGCAGACCATAGCCTGCAGTGCGGACCATGGCCTGCAGTGCGGACCATAGCCTGCAGTGCAGACCATAGCCTGCAGTGCGGACCATGGCCTGCAGTGCGGACCATAGTCTGCAGTGCGGATCATGGCCTGCAGTGCGGACCATGGCCTGCAGTGCGGACCATGGCCTGCAGTGCGGACGATGGCCTGCAGTGCGGACCATAGCCTGCAGTGCGGACCATAGCCTGCAGTGCGGACCATAGCCTGCAGTGCGGACCATGGCCTGCAGTGCGGACGATGGCCTGCAGTGCGGACCATAGCCTGCAGTGCGGACCATAGCCTGCAGTGCAGACCATGGCCTGCAGTGCGGATCATAGCCTGCAGTGCAAACCGTGGCCTGCAGTGCGGACCATGGCCTGCAGTGCGGACCATAGCCTGCAGTGCGGATCATAGCCTGCAGCGCAAACCGTGGCCTGCAGTGCGGACCATGGCCTGCAGTGCGGACCATAGCCTGCAGTGCGGATCATAGCCTGCAGCGCAAACCGTGGCCTGCAGTGCGGACCATGGCCTGCAGTGCGGACCATAGCCTGCAGTGCAGATCATAGCCTGCAGTGCAGACCATGGCCTGCAGTGCAGACCATGGCCTGCAGTGCAGACCATAGCCTGCAGTGCAGACCATGGCCTGCAGTGCAGACCATGGCCTGCAGTGCAGACCATGGCCTGCAGTGCAGATCATAGCCTGCAGTGCAGACCATGGCCTGCAGTGCAGATCATAGCCTGCAGTGCAGACCATGGCCTGCAGTGTGGACCATGGCCTGCAGTGCAGACCATGGCCTGCAGTGTGGACCATGGCCTGCAGTGCAGACCATAGCCTGCAGTGTGGACCATAGCCTGCAGTGTGGACCATGGCCTGCAGTGTGGACCATGGCCTGCAGTGTGGACCATGGCCTGCAGTGCAGACCATGGCCTGCAGTGCAGATCATAGCCTGCAGTGCAGACCATGGCCTGCAGTGTGGACCATGGCCTGCAGTGTGGACCATGGCCTGCAGTGTGGACCATGGCCTGCAGTGCAGACCATAGCCTGCAGTGTGGACCATGGCCTGCAGTGTGGACCATGGCCTGCAGTGTGGACCATGGCCTGCAGTGTGGACCATGGCCTGCAGTGTGGACCATGGCCTGCAGTGTGGACCATGGCCTGCAGTGTGGACCATGGCCTGCAGTGTGGACCATGGCCTGCAGTGTGGACCATGGCCTGCAGTGTGGACCATGGCCTGCAGTGTGGACCATGGCCTACAGTGTGGACCATGGCCTGCAGTGTGGACCATGGCCTGCAGTGTGGACCATAGCCTGCAGTGTGGACCATGGCCTGCAGTGTGGACCATGGCCTGCAGTGTGGACCATGGCCTGCAGTGTGGACCATGGCCTGCAGTGTGGACCATGGCCTGCAGTGTGGACCATAGCCTGCAGTGCGGACCATGGCCTGCAGTGCGGACCATGGCCTGCAGTGCGAACCATGGCCTGCAGTGTGGACCATGGCCTGCAGTGCAGACCATGGCCTGCAGTGTGGACCGTGGCCTGCAGTGTGGACCATGGCCTGCAGTGTGGACCATGGCCTGCAGTGCGGACCATGGCCTGCAGTGCGAACCCTGGCCTGCAGTGTGGACCATGGCCTGCAGTGCAGACCATGGCCTGCAGTGTGGACCGTGGCCTGCAGTGTGGACCATGGCCTGCAGTGTGGACCATGGCCTGCAGTGCGGACCATGGCCTGCAGTGTGGACCATAGCCTGCAGTGCGGACCATGGCCTGCAGTGCGGACCATAGCCTGCAGTGCGGACCATGGCCTGCAGTGCGGACCATGGCCTGCAGTGCAGATCATAGCCTGCAGTGTGGACCATAGCCTGCAGTGCGACCATAGCCTGCAGTGCAGACCATAGCCTGCAGTGCAGACCATAGCCTGCAGTGCGGACCATAGCCTGCAGTGCAGACCATGGCCTGCAGTGCGGACCATAGCCTGCAGTGCAGACCATAGCCTGCAGTGCAGACCATAGCCTGCAGTGCAGACCATAGCCTGCAGTGCAGACCATGGCCTGCAGTGCGGACCATAGCCTGCAGTGCAGACCATAGCCTGCATGCAGACCATAGCCTGCAGTGCGGACCATAGCCTGCAGTGCAGACCATAGCCTGCAGTGCGGACCATGGCCTGCAGTGCGGACCATAGCCTGCAGTGCAGACCATAGCCTGCAGTGCGGACCATGGCCTGCAGTGCGGACCATAGTCTGCAGTGCGGATCATGGCCTGCAGTGCGGACCATGGCCTGCAGTGCGGACCATGCCTGCAGTGCGGACGATGGCCTGCAGTGCGGACCATAGCCTGCAGTGCGGACCATAGCCTGCAGTGCGGACCATAGCCTGCAGTGCGGACCATGGCCTGCAGTGCGGACGATGGCCTGCAGTGCGGACCATAGCCTGCAGTGCGGACCATAGCCTGCATGCAGACCATGGCCTGCAGTGCGGATTATAGCCTGCAGTGCAAACCGTGGCCTGCAGTGCGGACCATGGCCTGCAGTGCGGACCATAGCCTGCAGTGCGGGATCATAGCCTGCAGCGCAAAGCGTGGCCTGCAGTGCGGACCATGGCCTGCAGTGCGGACCATAGCCTGCAGTGCGGATCATAGCCTGCAGCGCAAACCGTGGCCTGCAGTGCAGATCATAGCCTGCAGTGCAGACCATGGCCTGCAGTGCAGATCATAGCCTGCAGTGCAGACCATGGCCTGCAGTGTGGACCATGGCCTGCAGTGCAGACCATGGCCTGCAGTGGGACCATGTGCCAGTGCAGACCATAGCTGCAGTGTGGACCATAGCCTGCAGTGTGGACCATGGCCTGCAGTGTGGACCATGGCCGCAGTGTGGACCATGGCCTGCAGTGCAGACCATGGCCTGCAGTGTCAGATCATAGCTGCATTGCAGACCATGGCCTGCATGTGGACCATGGGCCTGCAGTGCAGACCATGGCCTGCAGTGTGGACCATGGCCTGCAGTGCAGACCATAGCCTGCAGTGTGGACCATGGCCTGCAGTGTGGACCATGGCCTGCAGTGTGGACCATTGCCTCTGCAGTGGTGACCATGGCCTGCAGTGTGGCCATGGCCTGCAGTGTGGACCATGGCTGCAGTGTGGACCATGGCCTGCAGTGTGGACCATGGCCTGCAGTGTGGACCATGGCCTGCAGTGTGACCATGGCTGCAGTGTGGACCATGGCCTGCTGTGGACCATGGCCTGCAGTGTGGACCATGGCCTGCAGTGGGACCATGGCCTGCAGTGTGGACCATAGCCTGCAGTGTGGACCATGGCCTGCAGTGTGGACCATGGCCTGCAGTGTGGACCATGGCCTGCAGTGTGGACCATGGCCTGCAGTGGACCATGGCCTGCAGTGTGGACCATAGCCGCAGTGCGGACCATGGCCTGCAGTGCGGACCATGGCCTGCAGTGCGAAACATGGCCTGCAGTGTGGACCATGGCCTGCAGTGCAGACCATGGCCTGCAGTGTGGACCGTGGCCTGCAGTGTGGACCATGGCCTGCAGTGTGGACCATGGCCTGCAGTGTGCGGACCATGGCCTGCAGTGCGAACCATGGCCTGCAGTGTGGACCATGGCCTGCCTTGCAGACCAGGGCCTGCAGTGTGGACCGTGGCCTGCAGTGTGGACCATGGCCTGCAGTGTGGACCATGGCCTGC
>WNGS01042707.1:113802-134436 GCA_020271785.1 Procambarus virginalis
GAAAGAGATACCAGAGAACCAAGAACGAGTATGTTAGTGTGAGAAGAGAAGCTGAGAAAAAGTATGAAATTGATATAGCTAATAAAGCCAAGCCGAACCAAAGCTACTGCCAAGTCACATCAGGAAGGAAACAACTGTGAAGGAACAGGTGATGAACTTAGAACGGGTGAGGATAGGTACACAGAGAAAGATAAAGAGGTGTTGTGAAGAACTCCATAATAGGTTCCAGGAGGTCTTCACAATAGAACAAGGAGAGGTAACTGCACAAGGAGAAGTGGTAGTAAACCAGGCGGCCTTGGAAGGGTTCAAAATTACAAGAGATGAGGTCAAGAGGCATTGTTGGATCTGGACGTGAGAAAGGCTGTTGGTCCAGACGGAATCTCACCATGGGTATTGAAAGAGTGTGCAGGAGCACTTGATTGCCACTCTCCATAGTGAATGGTAGGTCACTGGAGACGGGAGACCTACCAGAAGAATGGAAGTCGACTAATGTAGTCCCAATATACAAAAGGGTGACAGACAAGAGGCACTGAACTACAGGCCAGTGTCCTTAACTTGTATACCATGCAAGGTGATGGAGAAGATTGTGAGAAAACACCTAGTAACACATCTGGAGAAAGAGACTTCGTGACAACCCATCAACATGGGTTCAGGGAGGGTAAATCTTGCCTAACAGGCTTGATAGAATTCTACGATCAGGTGACAAAGATTAAGCAAAAAAGAGAAGGACGGACGGACCGCATTTTTTTTTTTAATGTCGGAAAGCCTTTAACACAGTACCCCATAAAAGGCTGATGCATAAGCTAATAAAACAGGCAGGTGTAACAGGTAGGGCTCTCCAGTGGATAAGGAAGTACCTAAGCAATAGGAGCAGAGAGTTACGGTGAGGGGTGTGACCTCAGATTGGCGGGAAGTCACCAGTGGAGTCCCACAGGGCTCTGTACTCGGACCTATCCTGTTTCTGATATACATTAATGATCTCCCAGAGGAATAGACTCATTCCTCTTAATGTTTGCTGACGACCCCAAATTTATGAGTAGGATTAAGACAGAGGTGGACAGCTTGAGGCTTCAAGAAGACCTGGACAAGCTGCTGGAATGGTCGAATAAATGGTTGTTAGAGTTTAACCCAAGCAAATGTTATGTAATGAAGATAGGTGTAGGGAGCAGGAGGCCAGATACAAGGTACCATCTGGGAGATGAAATACTTCAGAGTCAGAGAAAGAAAAAGACTTGGGGGTTGATATCACGCCAGACCTGTCTCCTGCAGCCCATATCAAGAGGATAACATCAGCGGCATATGCCAGGCTGGCCAACATAAGAACGGCATTCAGTAACTTGTGTAAGGAATCATTCAGAACTTTGTATACCACATATGTAGGCCAATCCTGGAGTATGCAGCCCCAGCATGGAGTCCATATCTAGTCAAGGATAAGACTAAACTGGAAAAGGTTCAAAGGTTTGCCTCCAGACTAGTACCCGAACTGAGGGGTATGAACTACGAGGAGAGTCTATGGGAATTAAACCTCACTTCACTGGAAGACAGAAGAGTTGGGGGGACATGATCACCATTTCAAGATTCTGAAGGGAATTGATAGGGTAGATAAAGACAGGCTATTTAACACAAGGGGCACACGCACATGGGGACACAGGTGGAAACTGAGTGCCCAAATGAGCCACAGAGATATTAGAAAGAACTTTTTAGTGTCAGAGTCGTTGAGAAATGGAATGCATTAGGAAGTGATGTAGTGGAGGCTGACTCCATACACAGTTTCAAGTGTAGATATGATAGAGCCCAATAGGCTCAGGAATCTGTACACCTGTTGATTGACGGTTGAGTGGCGGGACCAAAGAGTCAGAGCTCAACCCCCGCAAACACAACTAGGTGAGTACACACACACACACACACACACACACACACACACACACACACACACACACCACACACACAACACACACACACACACACACACACACACAACACACACACACACACACACACACACATCCTATCACTATCCTATCACTATCCTATCCTATCCTATCACTATCACACATCCTATCATCCTATCACACACACTAAGTGAATACAACTAAGTGAATACACACACACACACACACATCCTATCCAGGATGAGCAAGTTTCTGCAGGTAAAGGATAAATGCAGAAGGGCAGATGAGGGAAGAGAGAGAGAGAGAGAGAGAGAGGGCAGCAGAAGCAAGAGAGAGAGATGCAAGGATAGGGAAAGGAATGGGGAACCCACTGGCCTCACCTTCTTCACTAACCTCAAAGGGGAGTGGGAAAACCCTCCACCAACAGGCCACCGTTCCCAGAGAGGAGCGTAACAGGTGCCACCCACCATCTCACCCCACAACCCTTCTCCCACAATCATCACCTATACCTCCCCAACTATTACAGACCCTCTCCAGCCCATGACCCACCCCCCCCACCCCATATACTCCTTGTTCCTCCACGCATGCTCACCTTCATTCCCCATCCCCTTCCATCTCTGCTCCCTCTATCTCAGGCTCATCTTCATTTCCAAGCCCTCCCCTCCCTGCTCCCCCATCCCATGTCCTCATTTCACCCCAATCCCAGATCCTCCCAGCCCCACCATCTCAGAAATACCGGATCCTCCTACCCCCACCCCACACCAGATCCTCCCAGTCCCCCCCTTCCTAGACCCTCCATGCCCCCCCCCCCCTCAGTCCCAGACCCTCCCTGTCCTATTCCAGGAACATCAAAGGAAACTGAGACGGGACAGAATTAAGAGAATTAACTTCAAAGTAATGTACTCATAGATGGAATTACAAACAAGCAAGTGAACTTAGGTGAAGAGTGTGAGAGGAGAACCCGGAAATAAAGGACTTCTGTCAGGTATCATAACAAATACGATATTTTCCCAGGACTACACTGTAATAGAGTACTGGTAGCACAGTCGGGTTCGTTCTCGACGTGCAGTCGAGAATTCTGTTTGTGAATCCCGGGCGACACAGAAATAGTTGGGCACGGTTCCTATCACCCTTGTCCCTGTCCATCTAGCAGTCAATAGGTGCCCAGGAGTCAGCGAGTTATTGGGTTGCATCCTGAGGAGGGTCAGTAACTCGACCCTTGGGAGGATCCTCGCTATAAGCCTAACATGTACTCTATATATAAACTGGCTGTCTCTCCTCCGCCACAATGACTTATTATAATTATAAGGAAGGGAAGGGAACTATCAGGTGGAAAGCGCCAAGCCGAGATTGAAGAGGAGGGGAGGAGGAGGAGGAGGAGTAGGAGTGGCCCTACTGGTGAGAAAGAAATGGAGTTTCCAGGAGATGATTACCCCAAGCTGCGAGTGGGATCAGGGACAACATAACAGCCACTATGACGATGGTTGGCACTGAGCAACTATAGAAGTAGTTGGATACCAGAGAGCAGAGAGAAGATACCAAAGGGCCAGGATTGAGTGCCTCAGGGGGAGAAGAGAGGCAGAAAGACAGTACGAAAATGACATAAGAAGGCAAAATCTGAACCTAAATTGCTGCACAGCCACATCAGAAGGAAAACTACAGTGAAGAAACAATAATGAAACTGAGGATAAGGGCAGAAGGGTTCACTACAAATGACAAGGAAGTGTGTGAGGAACTCTGTACGAAAATCCAGGAGGTCTTCACATTAGAGCAAGGCGTTCCAAAGATAAGAGAGGGAATATCTAAAAGGCACCACTGTAGGAATTTGAGGTTACCAGTGGGGGGGGGGGGAAGGTAAGGAAGCATTTGCTTGAGTTGGATGTGAAAATGCTGTAGGCTGGGACGGTGTCTCATCATGGATACTAAAATATCTTCTCCCTCCCTCCCTTTCCCTTCCTTCCTCTCCCTCCCTCTCTCCCTCCCTCCCTCCCTCCCTCCTTCCCTCTCTCCCTCCCTCCTTCCCTCCCTCTCTCCCTCCCTCCCTCTCTCCCTCCCTCCCTCCATCAAAGACATCAGGTCATAACTTGTCCAGAGGTCAACACCTCAGCATTTTTTTAAACTTACGACGTGACGCAGTATACAAATATGCGGCCGTTCAGTGTACAGTATATTGCCTCTATAAGATATGCTCTGTTTTATCTGTACTTTGAGATCAATGATCATGGTAGTGTACTCTGGGGTAATGATCATGGTAGTGTACTCTGAGAACAATGATCATGGTAGTGTACTCTGAGAACAATGATCATGGTAGTGTACTCTGGGGGTAATGATCATGGTAGTGTACTCTGAGAACAATGATCATGGTAGTGTACTCTGAGAGCAATGATCATGGTAGTGTACTCTGAGAGCAATGATCATGGTAGTGTACTCTGAGAGCAATGATCATGGTAGTGTACTCTGAGAACAATGATCATGGTAGTGTACTCTGGGGGTAATGATCATGGTAGTGTACTCTGAGAACAATGATCATGGTAGTGTACTCTGAGAACAATGATCATGGTAGTGTACTCTGAGAACAATGATCATGGTAGTGTACTCTGAGAACAATGATCATGGTAGTGTACTCTGGGGGTAATGATCATGGTAGTGTACTCTGAGAACAATGATCATGGTAGTGTACTCTGGGGTAATGATCATGGTAGTGTACTCTGAGAGCAATGATCATGGTAGTGTACTCTGGGGGTAATGATCATGGTAGTGTACTCTGAGAGCAATGATCATGGTAGTGTACTCTGGGGGTAATGATCATGGTAGTGTACTCTGGGGGTAATGATCATGGTAGTGTACTCTGAGAACAATGATCATGGTAGTGTACTCTGGGGGTAATGCTCAGTGTTTATCTGTGTACTTACCTATAAGTGACTATGGAACGAGAGGTTTAGCTCTTTAGAGCTCTGCCTTAGAGCGATGTTGCACATGTTGCGTTATATTTACTTGTTCTGAAGTTCGAATCGTTTGTCAAACCTGTCCTTGAAGTTGTGGATGGAGGCGGCTTCCATAACTACTTCTTAGTGCGTTTTAAGTCTCTCGGCTTCCCTCCTGACTGTTTTTTTGGTCCTCAGTTTTGCTTCTGTGCACAGCTTGTTGAACCAGGAGTTTAGTTTCCTGTCTCGTTCACCACCACCTCGAGTGGGCTGTACAGCTCCGTTGCATCTGCACATATGTGAGCAATAACTCTGTCGTTTTCCCTTCTAGTTCTCTTCCGACTTCACTCTAAAAATCCGTCACCCTTCTGAAGTCCCCCACATCTGTAATTTGTTATCATCCTCGGTATGTTTCTTCATCTATCCAGTTCCGTCAGTTCCAGGTTTACTCAAGCACGATAATGCATTGGTCACAAGCCCTAAGGGGCGTCCCTTACTCTATCTTCTCTACATCTGCCACATTTCGAGTAAACACCAAGTCTAGTGTTGCTAGAGGTTCTTCTCATCATACTCTTGTTGCTTCTGCAATATGCTCTTTCAAGAAGTGCTTGTCTGCTGTATCTACCTGTTTTGTTCTCCATGTGGCATCAACACCTTAGATAGAGGTTCTTATTACCCAGTCTATTTCTCTGTGAGACTGGATGGATGCCTACTAGTCTGTGATTGAAATCCCCAAGTATTAGACTCTTTGCTCTCACCCCCTGTTGTCTCTGTGGCTGGTTATCCTGTTACCTTTAGAGTGTCTCACTACATTTATCATATTTTCCCTTAGGTCTTCTGATGTTTAGTAGAGCGTTGTAAATCACCACTCTTTTCATGCCCCAAAATGTTGTTGTTCCTAGTATGTACTTAATGTATGCTTATCAGATTCCCCCAACAATTTCACTTTCTCAAAACTCCAGTGTCGTTGTGACAGAAGAGCTAGACCATCACGACCTCTTTCACCATATCTTGGTAACTTGATATTCTCTTCAGAACATTGCATTTCCTATAAAATTTGTCAATTTCGTTTCTGCTATTGCAGTAATGTGTGTTGCTCTTCTGTCATCCTCTCTTGTAACACTATCCCTTTATTTGTAATTCCATCTGCATTTGTACATGACTTTAATACTACTCATCTCTACTGAGATGCTATGGTTTCTCACAAGATGTAGTGATTCCAAATGTTCATGACAAATTCTGATAGGTTAATGATGATGGGTGAGTTCTGATAGGCTCTTTGTTGGTCTAGTCACACCTGCCTGCTATGGTTGATGGGTACTTTTATAGGCTCGTTTGGCCCATTATTCTGTTGTACTGAGCTCTGATGCGTGACTCCTATTCTTGTTCACTGCTTGTATATCCTTCTGCCCGTTTGTGTTGCTTTCTTGTTTCCTTTTGGTATTTGTTCGTTTTGTTTGTGTGATTTTGTAGGCTTCTTCTCTCGCCTCCATTGACTTGCCTCGGCTATTGTATATCGTATGGTAAGTCCTTATGTCTCTCAATTTCAACTTTTACGCCAGTATAAATTTCCTTATAGCAATATCATGATATATTACTTTCATTGGTCGATTCCTTTCAATTCCGAACATACGAAGCCTAAAGTGATGCTCACTGTCCCGTCCAAGTGATTGGCCACCATTCCTTTCCCCCGTCCCATCCCAAATTCTGATCCTGACCCCCTCCCAAGTGCTATATAGTCGTAACAGCTTGGGGTTTTCTCCTGATAGTTACCTTCCCTTTCCTGCTTTGTATATTTCACAACCTGCTGACTTGTTACACCATTTGTTACTGTTATTGTAATGATCTGCTTCCCCCTGATCCTTCTGCTGCTTTAGCAAATGTTGTTCTGGTCTTGTTCCCCCATTTATCAGTCACATTTTCTATTATTTTATTATCTGTTGTCTTTCTTGCCTCTACAGCTGCCTTTCCCTCCTCTTCCACTGATTGTATTCTGTTCTGTACCCCATGTACAGTTTTCTCTCTTGTGTGGTTTATTTGCCTTATTTCCTGTACGTCCTTTATCTTGAGGTTATCTTGAGATGATTTCGGGGCTTTAGTGTCCCTCGCGGCCCGGTCCTCGACCAGGCCTCCACCTCCAGGAAGCAGCCCGTGACAGCTGACTAACTCCCAGGTACCTATTTACTGCTAGGTAACAGGTGCATCAGAGTGAAAGAAACTCTGCCCATTGTTTCTCACCGACGCCCGGGATCGAACCCGGGACCACATGATCACGCGTCCAGTGTTCTGTCCGCTCAGCCACCGGCTCCCATCATGGTAGTTGCTCGGGGTTGGCCACTCCTGCCAAGGTGGTTTTTTAGCTTCTCTTTTGTCCTGTCTTCATCTCCTCTTTCAGGATTTTTCCCCTAGTTGTCTTCCAAGTAAAGTTACCTTTGATTGTAGCCCGAATTTCACTTTCATTCGCTTCCTCTGTTATTTATCATCTTCTTCTACTTATGATCCTATATTTTTCCTCAACTTTTGTTATGGTCTAGTCATTTGTAACTGCTCCACTTTCATTTGGACCTCTGATGACGATAACATTCCATGTTGTCATGTTTTTGTTCTTCGGACGCTCCTTCTCCTTATTATTTATTGTTTCTTCCTTGTCCCAGCATATCCTATATTCCAATCCTTTCTCTTGTTCTCAAGTCTACCTGGCATCTTGTTTTCTTTCCTTAACTCTTCCTGTTGTAAACAATACACTATAGCATCGTGTGCAACAGGCCAGCCTGCTTGCACTAATTCTTAGACCCTAACTGTCACCCTCAGTCGCTAACACTCAAGTGGTTAGTGGCTCCCTCGGTGCTCTGGGGCCAGATTCACGAAGCAGTTACGCAAGCACTTACGAACGTGTACATCTTTCCTCAATCTTTGGCGGCTTTGATTACATTTATTAAACAGTTTACAATCATGAAAACTTGCCAATCAACTGTTGTTATTGTTACAAACATCCTCCTGGTGCTTCGGAGCTCATTAACTGTTTAATAAGTGGAAACAAAGCCGCCAAAGTCTGAGAAAGATGTACAGGTTCGTAAGTGCCTGCGTAAGTGCTTTCGTGAATCTAGCCCCTGGTGCCTTCCTGTCCCGAGCTCTCGCGTCTTCCAAGATGTGGCTTGGTCGTGATTATTTGATCTAATGCTTCCTCTCGTACACCAATAGTTCCTGCTTTGCCTTATTAATCTGGTTTAATCGATGTAATCGCTCTTTTGGTGAAGCTGTACAGCTGCGTTGGGATGTGATGGGGGCAAGTAGAGATGTTTGGGGCTGGTGGGTGTCAGTGGGAGGGGTGCCTGGGAGGGTGTGGGGCTGGGAGGGGGGGGGGAAATGTGGGAGGAGGTCGAAGGGAAAATTTTGGTTGACTGAGCCTCTCAGTGCCAACACTGTACTCTGAGGGGTAATGATCAGGGTACTGTACTATGAGGGACAATGGTCAGTGTACTGTACTCTGAGAGCCATGTATGCGAATACGTATGTGTGTACAGGGAGGGGGGGTTAAGTGTTTAAGGGTGTGGTGGGGGGGCAGTGTATGTGTATGTGGGAGAGTTTATGTACGTTGGGCGGCAAATATATGTATGGATGTGGGCGTGGATGCCATGTGTGTTGAGGAAGAGTGCTTGTGTGGGGTGGGGGTTGGGAGGGAGTGGATGTGCCCACCTAGTTGTGCTTTCAGGGGTTGAGCTCTGGCTCTTTGGTCCCGCCTCTCAACCATCAATCAACTGGTGTATAGATTCCTGAGCCTATTGGGCTCTATCATATCTACATTCGAATCTGTGTATGGAGTCAGCCTCCACCACATCACTGCCTAAGCCATTCCATTTGTCAACCACTCTGACACTAAAAAAGTTCTTTCTAACGTCTCTGTGGCTCACATTAGTGGCTCACTGTGTGATGTGTGGAGGAGGCTGTATATATATGGCTGCATTTTAAATCAACGACTCAATTCTCTTGTTTTTTCTACTATATTTACAGTTTCAATCATATATTGAGGTAGCTCAAATCCACGCTATCTACTCGTTCTGACGGTCTATTTATCTATCTATGTATCTATCTGGTGTATCTTAACACTTCTCTCCCGATAATGGGGGTGCGGGGAAGAGGAAGGAGAAATATAAAATTTCCAATAGTCCAATTTATTTGAACATAAATATGAATGGAAATTATAATAACGATGAAGAGATAAATATGTCCGGGTTGGTTCAAGCGATTTCCTCCTTCATTTTGAGTTTGCTTAATACGATATGATTAATAATATATATGTTGATATGAGTGTGTGTGTATTTACTATTTATTTTTACTATTTGTATCTGGAGAATCGAGCTATTAGTTCTTGGACCCCGCCTTTCTAACCAATCTATTTTTCCTCTATTATGTCTACTACATATATTTCTCTCTAACACACGCACACACATCCCCAGGAAGCAGCCTGTAGCAGCTGTCTAACTCTCAGGTACCTACTTTACTGCTAGGTGAACAGGGGCACCATAGTGAAAGAAAATCTGCCCATTTGTTTCTGCCTCTGCCGGGAATCGAACCCTGTGCCTTAAGACTCCGTCCCCAGAGCGCTGTCCACTCAACCCCAGTGTTTGTGTGTGTACTCACTTAGTTGTACTTGCGGGGGTTGAGCTCTGGTTCTTTGGGCCCGCCTTTCAATCGTCAATCAGTTGATATATTGGTTCCTGAGCCTATTGGGCTCTATCATATCTACACTTTAAACTGTGTATGGAGTCAGCCGCCACCACATCACTGCCTAATGCATTCCATTTGTCAGCAACTCTAACACTAAAAAAATTCTTTTTAATATCTCTGTGGCTCATTTGGGGACTCAATTTCCACTTGTGTCCCCTAGTACGTGTGCCCCTTGTGTTAAATAGCCTGTCTTTATCTTCCCTAACAATTCCTTTAAGAATATTGTATGTGGTGATCATGTCCTCCCCTAACAGTCTTCCAGCGACGTGAGGTTTAATTCCCGTAGTCTCTCCTCGTAGCTCATGATTCTCAGCTCGGGTACTAGTCTGGTGGTAAACCTCTGAACATTTTCCAGTTTAGTCTTATGCTTGACTAGATATGGACTCCATGCTGGAGCCGCATACTCCAGGATTGGTCTGACATATGTGGTATATAATGTTCTGAATGACTCCTTACACAAGTTTCTAAAGGCTGTTCATATATTGGCCAGCCTGGCATATGCCGCTGATGTTATTCTCTTGATATGGGCTTCAGGGGACAGGTCTGGCGTGATATCACCCCCAGGTCTTTCTTTGACTCTTGAAGAATTTCATCTCCCAAATGATACCTTGTATCTGGCCTCCTGCTCCCTACACCTATCTTCATTACATTACATTTGAATGAGTCAAACTCTAACAACCATTTTTTCGACCATTCTTTCAGTTTGTCCAGGTCTTTTTTGAAGCCACAAGCAGTCCTCTGTCTTAATTCTTCTCATAATTTTGGCGTCGTCAGCAAACATTGAGAGGAATGAGTTTATACCCTCTGGGAGATCATTTACGTATGACAGAAACTGGATAGGACCGAGTACAGAGCCCTGTGGGACTCCACTGGTAACTTCACGCCAATCTGAGTTCTCACCCCACACTGTAACTCTCTAGTTCCTATTGCTTAGGTACTCCAATTTTCAGTTCAGTGCCTCTTGTCTGTCATCCTTTTGTATATTGGGACTACATTAGCCGTCTTCCATATTTCTGGTAGGTCTCCCGTCTCCAGTGACCTACTATACACTATGTTAAGTGGCAAGCAATGGCACACACACACACACACACACACACACACACACACACACACACACACACACACACACACACACACACACACACACACACACACACACACACACAGTGTATGTGTGTACTCACCTATTTGTACTCACCTATTTGTGCCTGCAGGATCGAACATTGATTCTTGGATCCCGCCTTTCCAACTATCGTTTGTTTACAGCAATGACCCCGCTCCTATTTCCCTATCATATCTAGTTTTAAAATTATGAATAGAGTTTGCTTCCACAACCTGTTCCTTAAGTGCATTCCAATTTTCCACTACTCTCACGCCAAAAGAAAACTGTCTAACATCTCTGTGACTTATCTGAGTTTCCAGCTTCCACCCATGGTTCCTCGTTCAGTTAATATTACGAGTGAACATTTCATCTATTTCCACTTTGTCAATTCCCCTGAGCATTTAATACGTTCCTATCATATCCCCCCTCTCTCTTCTTTTTTCAAGTGTCGTAAGGTTCAGTTCCTTCAGGCGCTCTTCATATCCTATCCCTCGTAACTCTGGGACGAGCCATCTCTGGGTCGTGGAATCGCCACGATTATCCCTACAGACAAAAAAAAATCAGAAAATACAATTGACAATCTATATAAATAAAAAAGGAAATGTTCGGTTGTTCAAAATCGCTAATCTCCGAAAGTTCTTGACCGATTGCTTTGACATTTTCACACAACGTTCCATTCACATCCGAGCGGGTTTTTACATACCTACTATACTGATGTCACGTCTGTGACGGAAAAAACATTATTTTTCATGTGAGAAAAATCATTGAAACCTCCTTACCGATTGCTTTGAAATTTTGACACGACGTTACATTCGAATAGGCGCGTGTTTTTATATACCTACTATATACATGCCTTACCTGTGACAGGAAAAAACATGTTTTTTTATATAACAGTGCCAGTTGTTGGACGTAGGAGCAACACACGCTGTAATCTCCAAAAGTTCTTCACCGATTGCTTTGAAATTCTGACACAACGATCCATTTAAATATATGGGCGTGTTTTTATGTACCTACTATATAGATGCCACACTTGTGACAGGTAAAAACATGTTTGTTTTTTTTTAAACAGCGCCATCTGTTGCACGTAATAGCAGCACACATGCTATAGTAAATATGTTACGAATTCCATTTCAATGTTTCCGATTGCATTGATAAATTTAATCGTCATAGATTTCTATTTATTTTAATTTGTGTTTATTTATTTTCTGTGACATTGGGTTGGAATTGAGCTGTGTTGATTAACATACAATTCATTTCGTAAGTAATAGTATAGATGCCATACATGTGACAGGTATTAAATTTAATTTTTTTAAGAAACAGCACCATCTGTTGCACGTAAGAGCCCCACACACACACACACAATATTAACTATGTTACGATTCAATTTCAATGTTTCCGACTGCATTGACAAATTAAATTTTCAAACATTTCGATTTATTTTCTTTTTTATTTAATTATTTTGTGTGACATTGTGTTGGAACTGAGCTGTGTTGTTTACCATACCGTTCATTTGGTGAGTATATGTATTGATGCAACACCTGTGACAGGTAGAAACATGATTGCGCTGTTTATAAAAAACAGCGCAATCTGTTGCCCGTAAGAGCAACTCACGCTATACTAAATGTTTCCATTCCATTTCAATGTTTCTGATTTCATTGATAAATTGATTTTTCATAGATTTCGAATTATTTTCATTTTGATTTAATTATTTTGTGTGACATTGCATTGGAATTGAGCCGTGTTGTTTACCATACTGTTCATTTCGTGAGTATAGTTCATTTTTTTATTTTTTTATTGTTTTTCATTTCGTTTTTTAATTGAATTTCTTGAATCAGTGATGAGAACATCAGATCATTTGATGTTCCCAATTTTGTGATGGGAACATTAGATCATTTGGGAATGCATTGGACGAGGGAGTGGGGAATGGTGGGGAGGACGAGGGGACGGAGAGGGGGGTAATGGTGGGGAGGACGAGGGGACGGGGGAGTGGGGAATGGCTTGGAGGACGAGGGGATGGGGGAGTTGGGGATGGTGGGGACGAGAGACAGGTAATGGAGAATGGTGGGGGAGGAAAAGGGGATATAGAAGTGAGAGATGGTTAGGAGGACGAGGGGATGGGGGAGTGGTGGATGGTGGGGAGGACATAGGGACGGGAGAGTGAGGAAGGGTTGGGAAGACGAGGGGACAGGGGAGGGGGTAAGGGTGCGGAGGACAGGGGGAGGGTTGTTGTTGCTCACAGCAACACACACACAGTCACAGCAACGCGTGGCCGGGTACAGCTAATTTACTATAAAACCAAAAAAACGGCCAACCTACTGATGAAAAACTCTCCAGACACCAAGCAGAACGCCTTGAAGGAAACTAACGTCGTCTATGCCTTCAAATGCCCACTTGGGGACTGTAAGCCCCAAAGAACTCAGTATATAGGCAAGACAACAACGTCTCTTTAAAGAGACGTTGGGGGCGTCTCAATGGGTGCAGAAAAGTTGTTCAATGTCAACCAATATTTTTTGACTAGTTGTATATGAAAAGGGCTGCAATTGTCCCATGTTTCAGTACTTCAGCGTAAATAGAAAGAGAGTTTTTTTTTTTTTTCAACGTTTTTTTCACATTTTCAAATCGACACTTCTTCACACACGTTTCAGATATAATTATTCTGTGACCCTTTTCTGACACATTGGCATATAATAAAGGACTGAACGTAAAAGAATTTCCAAAACATCTTTAGTTTTCCTAATACAAATGTTCAAAGTACCCCCCCAAAATTATGCAAATATGGCATGTTTATTGCTATTATAAAATCAATAAATGAACTTAGAGAAACATGAATACTTGCACATGTAGAGAGAAGCCATACATTATATACTGTGTAAGTTTCATGTAAATTGAATAAAAAATTAAAAAGTTTTGTAAACGTTTGTGTCAATTGAAAAAAAACAGAAATTAATAAAGTCTAAGGTTCTAAAATCTGTGGCTGAGGTTGACATCAACCAATTTTCTCCAAAATTGGCATCCTTACAGATAGGCTTACGTACAGTAAGGTCTGTAAGTTTGATGCAAATCGCCCAAAAAAAAATGAAAAAAAAAAATTTTGAAAAAAAAAAAAAAAAATCCTTTTTTTTTTTCTCTTAAATTTTTTCCAATTAAACTAATTATAATATTTGTTTAATATATGCTATTGTGATAGCAAAGAGTCATAGCTATGATTTCAGTTGACACTTTTGATTCATAATCGATTTTGACCATTTTGGAATAATTTTCACAACTACTTCATTATTTTTTTTCTCCCTTCCTATTTATGCTACGATGCTGAAACTTGGACCAGATGAAACACTTTTCATATAGAACTTGTCAAAAAAGTTTGATTGAAATCGAACGAGTTTTCATTTTTTGCATTTTTGGAGCCAAACAGGATTGAAACGCCCCCTTAAAGGCGATTAACAATGCATAAGCAACAGGGCTCCATCAAGGAACATATAATCTCTTCCCACAACCAGACCATCACCAGAGAAATCTTAACAAACAACACAGAAATCATCGATAGATACAGCGATAGCAGGCGGCTTGACATCTGTGAGGCACTACACATCAAAAAGGTCAACACCAGCAATCAACAGTCAATTAATGTCAATTAATTGATTAATGCAATCAACAGTCAATTAATTGTGAATCTCACAATCGACTTGAGAATGGTCCAGGACGGACCGAAACGTCGTCGTCCCTTCACCTTCTAGTGTGTGGTCTGGTCAACATACTTTGGCCACGTTATTGTGACTCATCGCCTGCTCGTGTTACAATTATTAATATTACCTTTTCGGTCATATTCAACAACATATATATATATATATATATATATATATATATATATATATATATATATATATATATATATATATATATATATATATATTATACACACAATATCCCCCCGTCCAAAAAAACATTGGAGGACATAAGAAATATTGACATTCGGCAATGTATTTATGTGTTATATAATAAAATACAGCAAAATAACACATTATTATGTGTGTGAAATTATGTCGTGCAGGTGGCAATCCTGAAGGCAGCAGCTGCATATCCACTTTCTGGACCCTCCTTGCTGCTACTTTTTTTCTTCTTGTGCATCGGACAAGTTCTTGCATCTCTTTATCATTACATTATCCATGAGTTCCACTAACCAGGAGTTATTGTTATCATCAGTATCAGTTACTGTTATCAGTATCATTATTGGTATCATCAGTTTTTTAATCATATAAAATCCATTTCATAACATATTGGGATGAAATTTGCACGACGCTGATGCCAAATAACGTGAGAATTGTTTAACATTTTTTAACATATTTCTTATTTGGACGAATATTTTTGAGTTCCCGGGGTCTTAATGAGTCGCTGTTCCTCTAGAGCGCTCGATGGTGTCCGCCCTCAAGTGCTGCATCACTCTACTCTAGAGCTCCTCTCTGTTGGGACCCTACTCCCCTCCCTAGGTGCCACTGTTCACCTCTGGGGGAGTCGAACTACGGAGAAGAGTCTTTCCGAACCCAACCTTGCACCCACAGTAAGTGAAGTAACTCGACCACTCACTAGTGTCCTTGTTGGGTTGACCGTGGACACGGAAACTCAGAGTTTACCCAGGTCAAGTTGACCGTCCATAAGGTTATTCACAAGGTCACCAACTTGACTCACCTTCCTGAGCCGGTGGCTGAGCGGACAGAACACTGGACGCATGATCCTGTGGTCCCGGGCGCCGGCGAGAAACAATGGGCAGGGTTCTTTCACCATGGTGTTCCTGTTGCCTAGCAGTAATAGGTACCTGGGAGTTAGTCAGCTGTCACGGGCTGCTTCCTGGGGGTGGAGGCCTGGTCGAGGACCGGGCCGCGGGAACACTAAAAGCCCGAAATCATCTCAAGATAACCTTCCTCCGCGGTCAAATAATACTACCAACACAGTAGGATGTCACCTCTCCCAGCCTAGTGGTTCGTCAACAGTAGTGTGGTGCAGAGTAAGCCTCACGACGACACATGAAGAAGAGGAGGAAGGAAACACAGAAGTAAATATGAATTGTTTACTCACAATAGGCTAACTATACTGGCTTGTAAAATCTTTCTAATCAGTTCGATGGCAACACACATGAAATTAATGATGAATATTCAGCAACACTTTACTGTTTCCAAATCGAGAGTTATGAGGCTATTTCTTAACCATCACTTATGTCATCATGTGAAAGTAAATATATACATATGTAAATATATAACAGTCTCCGTGGTGTAGTGGTAAGACACTCGCCTGGCGTTCCGCGAGCGCTATGTCATGGGTTCGTATCCTGGCCGGGGAGGATTTGCTGGCGCAATTCCTTAACTGTAGCCTCTGTTAACGCAACAGTAAAATGTGTACTTGGATTAAAAAACGATTCTTCGCGGCTGGGGATCGTATTCAGGGACCTGCCCGAAACGCTACGCGTACTAGTGGCTGTACAAGAATGTAAAACCTCTTGTATATATCTCAAAAAAAAAAAAAAAAAAAAAAAATATATTTTAACGCCTCTCCAATATATGTAGCTTTTAAATCACTACTAAATCAATACATGAAAACATAATCACTGACACAATAATAATAATATTAATATTGTTTACGTCTAATGTCATTCCTCACTTAATTTCCGAGTAGACCCTTTTGTATATAACACCTGTCCTAACACAAGGGGTGGTGGAGGGGAGCGCAATTAAAACTATCTTATAGATCGTAGAGCCAGTAGAACATAGTCGTGTAGCGTAGCTCATCATGATCCACGACGCTGAGACGTCCTCTCGCGTGTGTGAATGACTCCCTCCTCAGCGCCGNACCACAAACTGATATTGAATTCAACTCTTGTATGTTCCTTCTTTGCATTTCTGTATTGCAGGACCCACCATTACATCCTACTATACATTACACTATTGCACAATCGACTTGAGAATGGTCCAGGACGGACCGAAACGTCGTCGTCCCTTCACTCTCTAGTTTGTGGTTTGGTCAACATATTTCAGCCACGTTATTGTGACTCCTCGTCTGCATCCTACTATTGCATGGCCAACCATTGCATGACCCACCATCTCATGACCCACTATTGCATGCCTCTATTTCATGACGCACCATTGCATGCCTGTATTGTATAACGTACCATTACATGCTACTATTGCCTGACTGGCAATTAATGCCACTAATGTACAACGCAGCCCCACTAGTGTACGTCTATGTACTCCTGATCAAGCCGTTGTTACAAGGGCGTGCAAGACCACACATATAGTAGTAGTAGACCACTCATGTAGTAGTAGTAGAAACAGTTGATTGACAGTTGAGAGGCGGGCCGAAATAGCAGAGCTCATCCCCGGCAAGCACAACTAGGTGAATACAACTAGGTGAACATATGATATTCAGCAGCTCTCTGAGCCTGTATGTTTATAGTTATATGTTTTGCAGCGTTCACAGGCCAGGTCGTTCTCTTAGGCCAGGCCACTCCGTCAAAAATCCAACCTCCTAACATATCCTCAGAAACATTCGAACCCAAACTGCCCACTTAACCTATCGAGTCCGATGCACAGAAAACGTAGATATCTGTGAGCCGTTACTTCCATAGGTAATATTTCTTACGTTGGGTACCATAACGTAATAAACGCGACCTATTAGTGAAAGGACGAGATACATGAGTATTACAGGCACCTGAAGGCCTTAAGACTCTCCTTACAGTACAGCCAAACAAACCCATACTCTCAACACATCCAAATACAAGATGTATCAGAATACAGCCCAAGGGGTAAATCAATTACTATCAGGTTACAGAAAACATTTTTAGTTTAATGTAATATCGAGCCAATATCAATAATTCTTTCAGTACGAAATTACGAACATATGATTACGTCAACAAGTTAATTAATGATCTAATTAGAATATCAAAATTACATGCTGCCTTTTGCATGGGTCTCAACCGTTTACATTTTGATGTTTGATATTTTCACCAGATTCCAAAAGGACTTTGATCTAAAGCTTTTAATTCCTGGGTTATGTAGCCATGTGCTTCATGTTTCCAGCTTAAAATACTGACTACATTGAAAACGGGTAAAGCTTTATTTTTTCCCCCATAATTTATATTTAGGTATATATTGGTATTTAAGTATACATACATATATACTTTTAGTATTAATACTGAAAAACACCTTTTTAAATATTTAAAAACTTATTTCTGCAAATTTCCCCTGTTACCTAGCAGTAAGTAGGTACCTGGGAGTTAGTCAGCTGTCACGGGCTGCTTCCTGGGGTGTGTGTGTGTGGGGGGGGGGGGAATAGTAGTTAATAACAGTTGATTGACAGTTGAGAGATGGGCCGAAAGAGCAGAGCTCAACCCCCGCAAGCACAAGTAGCTGAATACACACACACACATACACACACACACACACACACACACACACACACCACACACACACACACACACACCACACACACACACACACACACACACACACACACACACACACACACACACAAAGGCCCTACTATGTAGTGAGGAAAGAGAGAGAAGGGAAAGATGGAGGTGGTGTAGCTTTCCTGATAAGAAAGGCTGGAGTTTTAAAGAGATGGTTAATCAGAGCTGTGAAGGTTTCAGTGACTACATAACAGCTACCACAGCAGTTGGAGGAAATAAAATTATAGTAGTAGTCATATATAAGCCCCCCACCAAACGACAGAAGACCCAGACAGGATTATGATAGAAACAACATGGCCACCATCAATATAATAGAGAGAGCAGCTTCTGTGGCTAGCAGGAACGGATCCAGACTACTAATCATAGGAGACTTCAACCACGGGAAGATAGATTGGGAGAACAGAGACCCACATGGAGGACCAGACACATGGAGAGCTAAGCTGCTGGACGTGGCAACAAGAAACTTTCTAAGCCAGCACATCAAAGGACCGACAAGAATGAGAGGAGAGGATGAACCAGCTGTACTGTATCTGATATTTACCCTAAATGAGTCGGATATAAGGGAAGTTAAGTTGGAAGCCCCCTTGGGAATGAGTGATCATAGTGTATTGAGCTTTGAGTACCTGGTAGAGCTAGGATTTATCTCCCCCAAAAAAGAACTGGGAAACAAAGGGCTGGCGTACCGAAAGGGAAATTATGAGGAGATGAGAAAATTCCTAAGGGATATACCATGGGACACAGAACTCACAACTAAGTTCAAACAAGACATGATGGACTATGTCACCCAAATGTGTCAGAAGGCAGTAAACAGGTTTATCCCGACCCAAAAAGAAAAAACAGAGAAGCAAAAGAAGAATCTGGGGTTTAATAGGGCATGTATGAAAGCAAAGGAACTGAACAAAAGGGCGTGGAGGAACTTCCGAAATAACAGAACACCAGAAAGCAGAGAGAGAGATACCAGAGAACCAAGAACGAGTATGTTAGTGTGAGAAGCTGAGAAAAAGTATGAAATTGATATAGCTAATAAAGCCAAGACCTAACCAAAGTTCGTGCACAGTCACATCAGGAGGGAAACAACTGTGAAGGAACAGGTGATGAAACTTAGAACGGGTGAGGACAGGTACACAGATAATGATAAAGAAATGTGTGAAGAACTCCATAATAGGTTCCAGGAGGTCTTCACAATAGAACAAGGAGAGGTCACTGCACAAGGAGAAGTGGCAGTAAACCAGGCGGCCTTGGAAGGGTTCAAAATTACAAGAGATGAGGTCAAGAGGCATTGTTGGATCTGGACGCGAGAAAGGCTATTGGTCCAGACGAAATCTCACCATGGGTATTGAAAGAGTGTGCAGGAGCACTTTGATTGCCACTCTCCATAGTGAATAGTAGGTCACTGGAGACGGGAGACCAACCAGAAGTATGGAAGACGACTAATGTAGTCCCAATATACAAAATGGGTGACAGACAAGAGGCACTGAACTACAGGCCAGTGTCCTTAACTTGTATACCATGCAAGGTGATGGAGAATATCGTGAAAAGACACCTAGTAACACATCTGGAGAGAAGGAACTTTGTGACAACCCATCAACCATGGGTTCAGGGAGGGTAAATCTTGCCTTACAGGCTTAATAGAATTCTACGATCAGGTGACAAAGAGTAAGCAAGAAAGAGAAGGACGGACGGACAGCATTTTTTTTTGAGTGTCGGAAAGCCTTTAACACAGTACCCCATAAAACGCTGATGCATAAGCTGATGAAACAGGCAGGAGTAACTGGTAGGGCGCTCCAGTGGATAAGGGAGTACCTAAGCAATGGGAAGCAGAGAGTTACAGTGAGGGGTGTGACCTCAGATTGGCGGGAAGTCACCAGTGGAGTCCCACAGGGCTTTGTACTCGGACCTATCCTGTTTCTGATATACATAAATGATCTCCCAAAGGGTATAGACTCATTCCTCTCAATGTTTGCTGACGACTCCAAATTTATGAGTAGGATTAAGACAGAGGTGGACAGCTTGAGGCTTCAAGAAGACCTGGACAAGCTGCTGGAATGGTCGAATAAATGGTTGTTAGAGTTTAACCCAAGCAAATGTAATGTAATGAAGATAGGTGTAGGGAGCAGGAGGCCAGATACAAAGTACCATCTGGGAGATGAAATACTTCAAGAGTCAGAGAAAGAAAAAGGCTGGGGGTTGATATCACGCCAGACCTCTCTTCTGCAGCCCATATCAAGAGGATAACATCAGCGGCATATGCCAGGCTGGCCAACATAAGAACGGCATTCAGAAACTTGTGTAAGGAATCATTCAGAACTTTGCATACCACATATGTTAGGCCAATCCTGGAGTATGCAGCCCCAGCATGGAGTCCATATCTAGTCAAGGATAAGACTAAACTGGAAAAGGTTCAAAGGTTTGCCTCCAGACTAGTACCTGAACTGAGGGGTATGAGCTACGAGGAGAGACTATGGGAATTAAACCTCACGTCACTGGAAGACAGAAGAGTTAGGGGGGACATGATCACCACATTCAAGATTC
>WNGS01042707.1:174297-197015 GCA_020271785.1 Procambarus virginalis
GAAGGGCAGATGGGAGCATGGGGAGGGGGGTGCGAGCGGGATTTTAGGAGTCAGGGGAATGTGCAAGGGGCAGAGGGGAGTCTGGGGCAGGGATGGGATTTAGGGTAAAAAGTGGGGTAAATGGAAGGTAGGGACTGAGAAGGGGAGTGGGGCAAGAGAAAGGGTTTTGAGGGCAGGGAAAAGGTGAGGTGAAGACTTGCTGGAGGTCGCGAGGTGATGGGGGGGGGTCATACTGGAGGCGAGATGCAATGGGGGGGGGGTGAGGGGTACTGGGGGATTGGGACTGAGCAGAGGAGAGGGGCAGGGGAGGGTGAGGCCGTGGGTAGGGGAGAGGTGCTACAGGGTAGGATGGAAGGGGGGGAGTGGGTGCAGAGAGGGAGGAAGGGGCAGCTAGGGAAGTTGTTGGGGGTTGAAGGGGGAGGTTATCTTGAGATGATTTCGGGGCTTTTTAGTGTCCCCGCGGCCCGGTCCTCGACCAGGCCTCCACCCCCAGGAAGCAGCCCGTGACAGCTGACTAACACCCAGGTACCTATTTTACTGCTAGGTAACAGGGGCATAGGGTGAAAGAAACTCTGCCCATTGTTTCTCGCCGGAGCGTGTGATCGAACCCAGGACCAACAGGATCACAAGTCCCGCGTGCTGTCCGCTCGGCCGACCGGCTCCGAAAGGGGAGCCGGTCAGGCCGAGGAGGAAGAATGGGAGGGATGGTTTGGGGAGGGTGTAGCTGTGTGATTACTCACTTAGTTGTGCTTGCGGGGGTTGTGCTTCGGCTCTTTGGATCCGCCTCTTAACTGTCAATCAATTATGTGTCACGTGTTGCAGAAGGAGCCGTGCAAGTGGTGACAGATGTGGACAGAGATGCAACACTGTACCAAGACTGAGGCACACCTGTAAGCTGCCGCTGCTCCACAACTGCCCAGACCCATCAACTGTCTTCACACTGCATCACTGTTAGAGGGACCCCCCCCCCCACACACACACGCACACGAGAGTGTACCTGTGGACCGCTGTGTGGTGGTACCTGTGGACCGCTGTGTGGTGGTACCTGTGGCCCGCTGTGTGGTGGTACCTGTGGCCCGCTGTGTGGTGGTACCTGTGGCCCGCTGTGTGGTGTACCTGTGAACCGCTGTGTGGTGGTACCTGTGGACCGTTGTGTGGTGGTATCTGTGGACAGCTGTGTGGTGGTACCTGTGGCCCGCTGTGTGGTGGTACCTGTGGCCCGCTGTGTGGTGGTACCTGTGGCCCGCTGTTTGGTAGTACCTGTGGCCCGCTGTGTGGTGGTACGTGTGGACCGCTGTGTTGTGGCACCTGTGGACCGCTGTGTGGTGGTACCAGGAAGCCACCATACCAGAGAGAGAGAGAGAGAGAGAGAGAGAGAGAGAGAGAGAGAGAGAGAGAGAGATAGAGAGATAGAGAGATAGAGAGATAGAGAGATAGAGAGATAGAGAGATAGAGAGATAGAGATATAGAGATATAGAGATATAGAGATATAGAGATATAGAGATATAGAGATATAGAGATATAGAGATATAGAGAGATAGAGAGAGACAGACAGACAGACAGACAGACAGACAGACAGACAGACAGACAGACAGACAGACAGACAGACAGACAGACAGACAGACAGACAGACAGAGAGACAGAGACAGAGACAGAGACAGAGAGGGAGGGAGGGGGGGTGAACAACCCTGGGGCGGGAAGCACCCAACAAACACCACACCGACATAAAAGGGGGAAATGAAATGCAACGAAGAGGGGAGAAGGAAGAGGTGAGAGGGGAGGAATGGGCTCGAGTCTCCTCTCAAAGGGATTGGGAAAGGGTGATAGTCGGATTATTATTGCATTTATACTGTGTGTAATTCCATTTGTAAGTGGGGGAGGCTGGCGTAATGGCGGCGAGGTGTGACAGCAACGGGAGCCGGCTCGACTCCCGTCCTCGCTGCTCAACGCTCACCAAATGAAACCTTGCAATTACTGCGTTTACTGCACGTATTGCACAGGGTGTTGACAAGTGGGCTGGGTAGGGTAGCGTTGCACAGGCCACCTGGGGCAGAGAGGGTAGCGTTCCACAGGTCACCTGGGGCAGAGAGGGTAGCGTTGCACAGGCCACCTGGGACAGAGAGGGTAGCGTTCCACAGGCCACTTGGGGCAGAGAGGGTAGCGTTCCACAGGTCACCTGAGACAGAGAGGGTAGTGCTCCACAGGCCACTTGGGGCAGAGAGGGTAGTGTTCCATAGGCCACCTGGGGCAGAGAGGGTAGCGTTGCACAGGCCACCTGGGACAGAGAGGGTAGTGTTCCACAGGTCACCTGAGACAGAGAGGGTAGTGCTCCACAGGCCACTTGGGGCAGAGAGGGTAGCGTTGCACAGGCCACCTGGGACAGAGAGGGTAGTGTTCCGCAGGTCACCTGAGACAGAGAGGGTAGCGTTGCACAGGCCACCTGGGACAGAGAGGGTAGTGTTCCACAGGCCACCTGGGGCAGAGAGGGTAGCGTTGCACAGGCCACCTGGGGCAGAGAGGGTAGTGTTCCACAGGCCACCTGGGACAGAGAGGGTAGTGTTCCACAGGTCACCTGGGACAGAGAGGGTAGTGTTCCACAGGCCACCTGGGACAGAGAGGGTAGTGTTCCACAGGCCACCTGGGACAGAGAGGGGTAGTGTTCCACAGGTCACCTGGGACAGAGAGGGTAGCGTTGCACAGGCCACCTGGGACAGAGAGGGTAGTGTTCCACAGGCCACCTGGGACAGAGAGGGTAGTGTTCCACAGGCCACCTGGGACAGAGAGGGTAGTGTTCCATAGGTCACCTGGGACAGAGAGGGTAGCGTTGCACAGGCCACCTGGGACAGAGAGGGTAGTGTTCCACAGGCCACCTGGGACAGAGAGGGTAGCGTTGCACAGGCCACCTGGGGCAGAGAGGGTAGTGTTCCACAGGCCACCTGGGACAGAGAGGGTAGCGTTGCACAGGCCACCTGGGGCAGAGAGGGTAGCGTTCCACAGGCCACCTGGGGCAGAGAGGGTAGCGTTGCACAAGCCACCTGGGGCAGACAGGGTAGCGTTCCACAGGCCACCTGGGGCAGACAGGGTAGCGTTCCACAGGCCACCTAGGGCAGAGAGGGTAGCGTTCCACAGGCCACCTGGGGCAGAGAGGGTAGTGCTCCACAGGTCACCTGGGGCAGAGAGGGTAGTGCTCCACAGGCCACTTGGGGCAGAGAGGGTAGTGCTCCACACGGGTCAAGGGTCAGAGGTTAGTGTTCCACACGGGTCAAGGGTCAGAGGTTAGTGTTCCACACGGGTCAAGGGTCAGAGGTTAGTGTTCCACACGGGTCAAGGGTCAGAGGTTAGTGTTCCACACGGGTCAAGGGTCAGAGGTTAGTGTTCCACACGGGTCAAGGGTCAGAGGTTAGTGTTCCACACGGGTCAAGGGTCAGAGATTAGTGTTCCACACGGGTCAAGGGCCAGAGAGGTTAGTGTTCCACACGGGTCAAGGGTCAGAGAGGTTAGTGTTCCACACGGGTCAAGGGTCAGAGAGGTTAGTGTTCCACACGGGTCAAGGGTCAGAGAGGTTAGTGTTCCACACGGGTCAAGGGTCAGAGGTTAGTGTTCCACACGGGTCAAGGGTCAGAGGTTAGTGTTCCACACGGGTCAAGGGTCAGAGATTAGTGTTCCACACGGGTCAAGGGTCAGAGAGGTTAGTGTTCCACACGGGTCAAGGGTCAGAGAGGTTAGTGTTCCACACGGGTCAAGGGTCAGAGGTTAGTGTTCCACACGGGTCAAGGGTCAGAGAGGTTAGTGTTCCACACGGGTCAAGGGTCAGAGAGGTTAGTGTTCCACACGGGTCAAGGGTCAGAGAGGTTAGTGTTTCACTCTCGCTATTTAAATGAATGGTTTATTCAATTAAAATAAACAGTTAAACACCGTTGAACACTTGAATAATGTTGAACACTTGAACAACGTTGAACCTATATCCTTGAATACAATTGTACATAAACACCTGAATATCACTGAATACATTCCTTTGAACACAACTGAACATAATTCCTTAAACACCATCTAAAATATACAAGTGAACAACATTGAACATAAACCGTATGAACAGTGTCTAACATAAACCCTTGAACACTACTGAGCATAAAATACTGATCACCATAGAAATAAATTCTTGAACTTCGTTGAACATAATTGAGCGTAAACACCAGAACACTGAACATAAAATGAACACCGTTGAACATAAACCCCTGAACAATAGTGGAGATGTTTGCACGCCACTGAATACAAACCTTTGAACACCACTGAACCTTAACCCTTGAACATCACTGAACACAAGTTCTTGAACTTAGCTGAAAATAAAACCTTTAACCCCGTTGAACTTAATATAATGATCACTGAACATAAACACCGGAACACCATTGAGCATAAACCTCTGAACAACTTTGAACATAATCCCCACTGAACACCAGTGAATAAAATCCCTGAACACAGTTGAACATAAACCATTAAACACTCTGGAACTCAAACCCTTTGGCATCATTGAATATAACCCCCACCTCGTCTTGAAGAATTTTGAACGTAAACCTTTAAACACCGTTGAACATAATCCTGTGATCATTGAACATAAAACCTTGAGCACAATTGAACTTAAACTCCGGAACATCATTAAACATAGTGAACAACGTTGAATATAAGCCCCTGAACACCGTTGAACATAAACCCCTGTACACTGTTGAACAAAAAAGTCAAACATAAACCCCCTGTACTCCTCAACAATACAACCCTGAACACAATTGAACATAAACCCTTCAGCACCACTGTAAGTAAACCCTTCAACACCTTTGAACATTAACATTTGAACAGCACTGAACATAAACATTTGAACAGCACTGAACATAAACATTTGAACAGCACTGAACATAAACATTTGAACAGCACTGAACATAAACATTTGAACAGCACTAAACATTAAAATTTGAACAGGACTGAATATTAACATTTGAACAGCACTGAACATAAATATTTGAACAGCACTGAACATAAACATTTGAACACCTTTAAACATAGTCCCTTGAATATCGTTGTATATAAACTTTTATATGTATATAAAACACAATAGAACATAAACCCCGGAATATAATTATATATAAACTCCCTGAACACAATTGAACATAAACCTCTGAAAAATATTAAACTTAAACATCTTAACTTAATTGAACATAAACCCCTGAACAGCACTGAACAAAATATGTGGAACACAACTGAACAGAAACCCACTGAACACAACTGAACATAAACCCAAAGAACACAACTGAACATGAACCCACTGAACACAACTGAACATATACCCACTGAACACAACTGAACATATACCCACTGAACACAACTGAATATAAGACCAATGAATACAACTGAACATAAACCAACTGAACATAAACCCTCTGAATACAACTGAACATAAACCCACTGAACACAACTGAACATAAACTCACTGAATACAACTGAACATAAACCCACTGAACACAACTGAACATAAACCCACTGAATACAACTGAACATAAACCCACTGAACACAACTGAACATAAACCCGTGCCGCCGGGTTGGACGGGTGGTGGAGCGTGTCGTGGTGTAGCGGTGTAGGGCGCTACAGCCTGGCAGTACCGTCGAGTGAGCGGGTTCGACCCCTCCCCATGACACCAACTTCTCCCTCAAGTCGCCGTACTTGTCGGTGTTGCTTGAGCACCATGTTTATATTTCTGTGGCTTGAGTTGTATTTCTGTTGTATTATGCAAATAAAGTCATTCTAACGTTATTTATTTTCCATAAAACTTTAAAAACTAATTTTTGATATATAGTTTATTCCGGACGAAGCTTATATGATATGTAAATTGCGAACAGTGATCTTGAACCAATAAATAATTTTTTCTTCTACCTCATATTACGAGTACACCAGCCAGGCTCTCAACCCACAGTGACTCTTGTAACATGTAGAGTTATAGTTGTGAGGCCAGGAGTTGTGAGGCCAGGTGTTGTTGTGAGGCCAGGTGTTGTGTTGTGAGGCCAGGTGTTGTGTTGTGGGGCCAGGTGTTGTGTTGTGGGCCAGGTGTTGTGTTGTGAGGCCAGGTGTTGTGTTGTGGGGCCAGGTGTTGTGTTGTGAGCCAGGTGTTGTGTTGTGAGGCCAGGTGTTGTGTTGTGGGGTCAGGTGTTGTGAGGCCAGGTGTTGTGTGTGGGGCCAGGTGTTGTGTTGTGGGGCCAGGTGTTGTGTTGTGAGGCCAGTGTTGTGTTGTGAGGCCAGGTGTGTGTGTTGTGAGGCCAGGTGTTGTGTTGTGGGCCAGGTGTTGTGTGTGGGTCAGGTGTTGTGAGGCCAGGTGTTGTGTGTGAGGCCAGGTGTTGTGTTGTGGGGCCAGGTGTTGTGTTGTGGGGCAGGTGTTGTGTTGTGAGGCCAGGTGTGTGTTGTGAGGCCAGGTGTTGTGTTGTGAGGCCAGGTGTTGTGTTGTGAGGCCAGGTGTTGTGTTGTGGGGTCAGGTGTTGTGAGGCCAGGTGTTGTGTTGTGGGGCCAGGTGTTGTGAGGCCAGGTGTTGTGTTGTGGGGCCAGGTGTTGTGTTGTGGGGCCAGTGTTGTGTTGTGGGCCAGGTGTTGTGTTGTGAGGCCAGGTGTTGTGTTGTGAGGCCAGGTGTTGTGTTGTGAGGCCAGGTGTTGTGTTGTGAGGCCAGGTGTTGTGTTGTGGGTCAGGTGTTGTGAGGGCAGGTGTTGTGTTGTGGGGCCAGGTGTTGTGTTGTGAGGCCAGGTGTTGTGTTGTGGGCCAGGTGTTGTGTTGTGAGCCAGGTGTTGTGTTGTGAGGCCAGGTGTTGTGTTGTGAGGCCAGGTGTTGTGTTGTGAGGCCAGGTGTTGTGTTGTGAGGCCAGGTGTTGTTTTGTGAGGCCAGGTGTTGTGTTGTGAGGCCAGGTGTTGTGTTGTGAGGCCAGGTGTTGTGTTGTGAGGCCAGGTGTTGTGTTGTGAGGCCAGGTGTTGTGTTGTGAGGCCAGGTGTTGTGTTGTGGGGTCAGGTGTTGTGAGGCCAGGTGTTGTGTTGTGAGGCCAGGTGTTGTGTTGTGAGGCCAGGTGTTGTGTAGTGGGGCCAGGTGTTGTGTTGTGAGGCCAGTGTTGTGTTGTGAGGCCAGGTGTTGTGTTGTGAGGCCAGGTGTTGTGTTGTGAGGCCAGGTGTTGTGTTGTGGGGCCAGGTGTTGTGTTGTGGGGCAGGTGTTGGGTGAGGGTCAGGACACCGAGCCAACACAGAGACAGTAGCAACAAGAACAAGCAGCTTATGTTCACGCATGTCATAGCCTATTAATATCCATTATGTTTCATCCACGTGTTCATCTCTATCACGTCCTGTACCACATCACCCCAGAGAATATAAGCATTTGCAAAAGCATGGTAAACTTGTCTTTGAAAATGTAAGGAGTACCTTACGAAACGCATCCCTAGGCGTCAAAATATAATATAAGTGTGAAAATTTATTTGGAGAGTTAGGTTTTCAACTTTCCTCGATTGTATGGAAAAACAAAGAAATATGAGAAGATTCGTGTTAGTCTCATTAATCTTACCCTTTCGCCCTATCAGTCATATTCAACAACATATGTTTACAAGAAAGACTGCTACCAATATATATATATATATATATATATATATATATATATTATATATATATATATATATATATATATATTATATATATATATATATATATATATATATATATTGGAAAGAATATATCCGCATGGTGAAATGCAATGAAATGCAAGGTCACCATGCATTGCATGGTGAAACGCCATGCAACCTCTGTAAAAGTCAACTAACACAACACCTGTACCCCCTATTAGACTATTTTACTGGAACTTCTTTTCCACAGCTCATAAAACAGAGGGAAGGGTCCTGAAAGATATTGTTAATAGGAATGTTATCCCTACAGACAAAAATCAGAAGAATCAATTGGCTATTTACTATAAAACCAAAAAAACAGCCAACCTACTCATGAGAAACTCTCCATACACAAAGCAGAACGCTTTAAAAGAGACCAATGTCGTCTATGCCTTCAGAGAACTAGCCTCAAAGAACTCAGTATATAGGCAAGACAACAACATCTCTTCCCAGGCGATTAACGATGCATAAGCAACAGGGCTCCATTAAGGAATATATAATCTCTTCCCACAACCAGACTATCACCAGAGAAGTCTTAACAAACAACACAGAAATCATCGATAGATACAGCGATAGCAGGCGGCTTGACATCTGCGAGGCACAACACATCAAAAAGTCAACACCAGCAATCAACAGCCAATTAATGCACAACTATATTCTACCCACTTCAAGACTCCGTACCATTATAAAAGCATCAAGAGGAAGTATGGGCCAATAGGCCCTCTGCAGTTACTTCCATTCTTCCCTCTCATTTATCCAATTAATACCCAATGTTCCGTGTTCTGTCTTCTGTTGGTCAAAAGTTTGTTCACCTCATCCAAAACTTTTGCAACATATCACCTCACCCAAATGCGAGTATATAAGACAAGCTGTTTAAAACTCTTTTAGTGTTTTCAGGTTACAGTTGTGTGTGTGTAAACTAAAGTCTTTGAAAATGTAATAAGTTATTACGAAACGCGTTCAAGCATCGCGTCAGACTAGAAATAAAAATGAATTTTGGAGAATTGATTTTTTAATTACCATCAACAGTAAAAAGTAACATAAGAAATATTGAGAAAGTTCGTGTTAGAATTATTAATCTTACTTTTTCGGTAATATTTAACAACATATGTTTACAAGAAAGACTGCTACCAAAATATACTAATATTGGAAGGAATATATATATTATATATATTATATTATATATATATATATATATATATATATATATATATATATATATATATATATATATATATATATATATATTGCGAACAAGCCTGAATGGTCCCCAGGACTATATGCAACTGAAAACTCACACCCCAGAAGTGACTCGAACCCTACTGCCAGGAGCAACGCAACTGGTATGTACAGGGACGCCTTAATCCGCTTGACCATCACGACGGACATAAGGAAGTGATATCCGAAGCTATTTGAACCACTTCTCCGCCGGCACTCGGATGGTAATCTTGGGCATAGCATTTTATCAAATCATGTCCGGTCGTGATGGTCAAGCGGATTAAGGCGTCCCTGTACATACAGTTGCGTTGCTCCTGGCAGTATGGGTTCGAGTCACTTCTGGGGTGTGAGTTTTCAGTTATATATATATATATATATATATATATATATATATATATATATATATATATATATATATATATATGTATTAATATATATATATATAATATATATATATATATATAATATATATAAATTATTTTAATACTGGAAGCTAGAAGAGACAAAATAAACAAAGTATTGAGGTAATAGCGCCGTGCTGTCAGTATTCTCTTGAGCACCGTAAAAGCTTTTAGTATGAAACTGACAGACAATAGTTGATTCGGAACTGCTTTGATCTGATTGAGCCAGATATTACGCCTTCGTTATTTACAATGAAGGTGTTTTACCGTGGGAGCCCCTAGGGACGGCCGGTCGCCAAGCTCACCTTTAGCCAGCTACCAATTACTACAATGATAGGTCCGGTGTTGGATAATAGGGGCTGTCAAGAGTCGAGGCGGTCAACATTCCCAGGGAGGTGATCACCGGGCGCGCTTGACAGGAGTCTCTACGGTGAGGGGGGGAGCGGCGTTCCCCACACTTAATGGGGGTTGGTGAGGTGATCGCCGCCCCGCAATACAAGAACTGAATTATTTTGTAAAGGTCGCTCAGGAATTTAGAGCCGCGTGACGACATCTGTTGGGGTTGATGTTGTATTTTTCTCGCGGTGTTGGTACCGACCCGGTGTGTTGTATATCTGGGCTCTTGTTGCGTGGTGTGGATGGAGGAGGGGGGTGGGNTAGTGGACCAGGAGTCAGCACGGGGGTGTAGTGGACCAGGAGTCAGCACCGGGGGTGTAGTGGACCAGGAGTCAGCACCGGGGGTGTAGTGGACCAGGAGTCAGCACCGGGGGTGTAGTGGTCCAGGAGACAGGAGTCAGCACCGGGGGTGTAGTGGTCCAGGAGACAGGAGACAGCACCGGGGGTGTAGTGGTCCAGGAGACAGGAATCAGCACCGGGGGTGTAGTGGTCCAGGAGACAGAGTCAGCACCGGGGGTGTAGTGGTCCAGGAGACAGGAGTCAGCACCGGGGTGTAGTGGACCAGGAGACAGGAGTCAGCACCGGGGGTGTAGTGGACCAGGAGACAGAGTCAGCACCGTAGGTGTAGTGGACCAGAAGACAGGAGTCAGCACCGGGGGTGTAGTGGACCAGGAGACAGGAGTCAGCACCGAGGGTGTAGTGGCCCAGGAGACACCACGGGGGTGTATGGTCCAGGAGACACCACCGGGGGTGTAGTGGACCAGGAGACAGCACCGGGGGTGTAGTGGTCCAGGAGACAGGAGTCAGCACCGAGGGTGTAGTGGCCCAGGAGACAGCACCGGGGGTGTAGTGGACCAGGAGACAGCACCGGGGGTGTAGTGGTCCAGGAGACAGCACCGGGGGTGTAGTGGTCCAGGAGACAGCACGGGGGTGTAGTGGCCCAGGAGACAGCACCGGGGGTGTAGTGGTCCAGGAGACAGGAGTCAGCACCGGGGGTGTAGTGGTCCAGGAGACACCACGGGGGTGTAGTGGTCAGGAGACAGCACCGGGGGTGTAGTGGTCCAGGAGACAGGAGTCAGCACCGGGGGTGTAGTGGTCCAGGAGACACCACGGGGTGTAGTGGTCCAGGAGACACCACCGGGGGTGTAGTGGACCAGGAGACAGCACCGGGGGTGTAGTGGTCCAGGAGACAGGAGTCAGCACCGGGGGTGTAGTGGACCAGGAGACAGCACCGGGGGTGTAGTGGACCAGGAGACAGGAGTCAGCACGGGGGGTAGTGGTCCAGGAGACAGGAGTCAGCACGGGGGTGTAGTGGTCCAGGAGACAGGAGTCAGCACCGGGGGTGTAGTGGTCCAGGAGACAGGAGTCAGCACCGGGGGTGTAGTGGACCAGGAGACAGCACCGGGGGTGTAGTGGACCAGGAGACAGCACCGGGGGTGTAGTGGTCCAGGAGACAGCACGGGGGTGTAGTGGACCAGGAGACAGGAGTCAGCACCGGGGGTGTAGTGGACCAGGAGACAGGAGACAGCAACGGGGGTGTAGTGGACCAGGAGACAGGAGTCAGCACCGGGGTGTAGGGCCAGGAGACAGGAGTCAGCACGGGGGTGTAGTGGTCCAGGAGACAGGAATCAGCACCGGGGGTGTAGTGGTCCAGGAGACAGGAATCAGCACCGGGGGTGTAGTGGCCAGGAGACAGGAGTCAGCACGGGGGTGTAGTGGTCCAGGAGACAGGAATCAGCACCGGGGGTGTAGTGGCCAGGAGACAGGAGTCAGCACCGGGGGTGTAGTGGTCCAGGAGACAGGAGTCAGCACCGGGGGTGTAGTGGACCAGGAGACAGCACCGGGGGTGTAGTGGACCAGGAGACAGGAGTCAGCACCGGGGGTGTAGTGGTCCAGGAGACAGGAATCAGCACCGGGGGTGTAGTGGTCCAGGAGACAGGAGTCAGCACCGGGGGTGTAGTGGTCCAGGAGACAGGAGTCAGCACCGGGGGTGTAGTGGACCAGGAGACAGGAGTCAGCACGGGGGTGTAGTGGACCAGGAGACAGGAGACAGCACCGGGGGTGTAGTGGACCAGGAGACAGGAGTCAGCACAGGGGGTGTAGTGGTCCAGGAGACAGCACCGGGGGTGTAGTGGACCAGGAGACAGGAGTCAGTACCGGGGGTGTAGTGGTCCAGGAGTCAGCACCGGGGGTGTAGTGGACCAGGAGTCAGCACCGGGGGTGTAGTGGACCAGGAGTCAGCACCGGGGGTGTAGTGGACCAGGAGACAGGAGTCAGCTCCGGGGGTGTAGTGGACCAGGCTGGCACTGGAAGCTGTTGACTGCCGCTCACTACACTTCACCTACCAGTGCTCGTTCACTTTTATAGCTCAACGCTAATGGGTGGGGCGTCAAGGGTGGTCATTGTACTCACCTATTGGTGCCTGCAGGAACGAGCACTGGGGACTCTTGGATCCCACCATTCAAGCCTATTACCCTCGCATATCTACTTTTACAATTATGAATAGAGTTTCTGTCCACAATCTGCTTCTTTAGTTCGTTCCATTTCCCCGCTACTCTCACGCCAAATGAAAACTTTCTGACCTCTCTGTGACTCCTCTCGGTTTCCAGCTTCCATCCATGTCCCCGCGTTCTGTTGCGTTCAGTTGCGTTCTGTTGGTATTCCGCGTGAACGTCTCGTCCATGTCTACTCTGTCAATCCCCCTGAGTATTTTATGTGTTTCTATCATATCTCCCCGCTCCTCCTTTTTTTCTTTGCCTTCATACGCCATCCCTCGTAACTCTGTGTACATAGTTACGAGGGATGGCGTAATAGAAACATAGAAACACATTAGTTTCCTTATGTGTTTCTTCAGGTGGGGACTTCATGATGGCGCGGCATACTCTAAGACTGGCCACACGTAGGCAGTGTAAACCTCCCTAAAAGCCTCCTCACTTAGGTTTCTGAATGATGTTCTAACTTTTGCCAGTCCACGCCCAGGTCTCTTTCTCGAATCGTCACGGGGGTTGGGGGGCAGTTCCCCTTCACTGTGTGCAGTAACTTTGGTCTTCTGTTACCTAGTCCCATTTCCATAACCTTACACTTGCTCGTGTTGAATTCCAGCAGCCGTTTTCCTGACTATCCCTGCAGTTAGCTTGTTCAAGTCCTCCTGGAGGATCCTATAATCCTTATCTGTCACAACTTGTCTCATTAATTTAGTGACATCTGCAAACATTGATATATAGGACTTAACTGCTGTAGACATGTCGTTCATGTATGTTAGGAATAAAACTGGTCCCAGCACCGATCCTTGAGGTACTCCACTCGTTACTGCTCGCCAGTCTGACTTCTCGTCCCTGACTGTTACTCACTGGCTCCTGCACGTTAGGTAACTCCCTACCCATGCTAGGGCTTTTCCACTTACTCCTGCCTGCCTCTCAAGTTTGAATAGCAGTCTCCTGTGCGGTACTGTGTTAAAGGCGTTTTAACAGTCTGTAACGTATCGGGAAATGAAAAGGAATGAAGACTAAATAAACTCATAAGGTGAGGGAGTTTGAGACGTGGGAAGGCGGAGTGAGGAAGGGTGGTTTGGGGAAAGGGAAAGTTTAAGTTAGAAAGTTTTTAGCTTTCTCCCAATGAGAGAGAAAGGAGGAAAGTAAAAGAATAGAAAATAAAAGTGCTAGAATAGTAGGAAGGTAGAATGTAGAAGAGTAGAAAGTAGAAGGTTGCTGCCACCATCCATTCAAGATTAATATCTTGCCAGACAAGGAATGGAACTTGTCTGCACAACAATATTATCTGATGTTATCAAGTATCATCTGTAAGCATGTACTCGTATACCCAAGAATCTTTGTCATAATCTTAAGACAGTAAACTTCAAAGTGCTCTCCACTCTAGTTTTCAAAATCTACGATCTAGGGATTAGAATTAAAGACACATTACAAAAATAAGTTAATCAATAATATATTTACTATTATGAGTATCATAATTCACGCATTTCACTTGATGTTCAATATATCAACATTAATACACAAATGTGAGTCACCACACAAGAGCTTGCGAGCACTATGGCTGACTGCTCCTGAACATCACATAACATGTAAGTTGGAAAACACAATATACTTCACCGTACAAGTTCACTCACCAAGGTCTCTGAGACTAAGTTGGGAGGTCTAGACTGGTTGCCGGAACCTCTCGACAAGCGATCTATCTACCACTGTCCTATTCAATTTCTCAAATGTACAGTTCCACGGGTATATATATGGCGGAACCGGGAGCTAAGATCCGCCAACCAAGAAGATAGCCTCTGGCTATCTGCCACCTAGACAGCGGTTTGTTTGATGGAAAAATATAGCCAACTGGTTGCAATTATCAGCTTAGCAGAAAGCAAGGTCACTTAACACGACCTGACCCCTACTCAACCTATGACCATTAAATCTCTAATGGTGTGATTTCTTAATTGCTAAGGGCCGACTGTCTGGCGACATCAATATCCTATGTGACTGAACTCTCGTTGTGCAGGAAATATAAAATAAAACACATTTATGGTGTTACAAGTTCAGTAATATGCAGTCTGCCCATCCTTCCCTGTCCTGCCTTATTCTTGTTACTTTCATTAACGAATTACAGAAGGTTTGTTGGGCATGACTTCCCTTCTCTGGACCCATCTTCCAAGTACTTTACAGGGGCTGGTTGTCAGTGATACTGGCCTCTAGTGAGTCCTTCACCACGGCCCTTGTGGAGTTGTTCCCTCATCCCTATCTCTCTTTTTTAAAAACTTCTACTACATTTACCTTCTTCCAGTAACCGGGTAACTCTCCCTTCGTAAGTGACTCATTAAAGATCCATGCCAGAGGCACGGTGAGGGACTGCGCTCTCTCTCTTAGTATCCACGGTGATACATTGTCTGGTCCAACTGCTTTAGTTACATCCAGTGTTGTCAGCTGTTTCATTACCTCCACTGCTGTCACCTCTATATCTGTTAGTCTCTTATCTTGGGTCATCTCCTCTTCTAACACTGGGAGCTGCTCAGGCTCAGTTGTGAACACTCCATGGAAACTGGCATTTAGTACCTCGCAGATTTCCTTGTCACTTTCCGTATGTGCCCCCCTCTGTTTTGCTTAGTCTTGTCACTTGGTCATTCACGGACATTTTCCTTCTTATATGACTATGTAGAAATTTTGTTTTTCTTTGATCGCAATATCATTCTCATATCTTTCCGATAGTCTCCTTATATTAATGTATTTACTCCTAGCTCTGTTGAATCCATTCCTATTGTCCTCTGTACTTCCTCCATTCCCTCCTGCTTCCAATTTTTGCTTCTTGGTACTGTTTATTAAACCATGGGTTATTATATTCCCTCCTACTTTTTTTCCTTACTGTTGGTATTAAACTGTCTTCGGCTTCCTAGAATTTCCATTTGACTCGGTTCATCATATCTTGTACTGTTTTGTTTTTTCTCTTAGTTCATCTTCCCATTGCATTTCTCCCAGATATTCTCTTATCTTCCTGTAGTCCCCTTTCGTATAGTCTACTCTACTTTCCAGACCTCTTGCCCCGTGGTCACAGTTTTAAGTTTGATCATGTAGTCGAAGATAAGGACACAATGGTCACTGGCTCCTAGTGGTATTTCAAGTTCCAAATTCTCAATGTTTTCATCGATCTTAGTGAAAATCAGGTCTAATAGGCTCGGTGTATCCTCTCCTATTTCACTTGTATCTTCCTTCACATATTGTGTTAGGAAATTCCTGTCTATAACTTCCACTAATTTTGTCCCCCACGTTTCCTTCCCGCCACGAGGATTCAATGATTCCCAGTCGATCTCTATGTGATTTAGTTCCCCCATGACCAGCAGTTCTGCTCTCATTCTGTGAGCTGCTGTTGCTGCCTTCTGCAGGTCATCTATACATGCCTTGTTGTTGTCATCATACTCCTGTCTGGGCCTTCTACTGTTTGGTGGGAGGTTGTAGATTATCAAGATCACAATCTTCCTCCCATCTGCTGTCAGCATCCCAAGTATGGTGTTGGTGTTCCTATTATATCCCCGATTCTCTAGTTCCTCAACCTTTCATTTCCGCTTTACTAGAAATTACTTTACTTTACCCCCTTCCCTCTCTGTGTCCTTTTCTTCCTTAGCACTCGGTATTCCTCTGGGATGATTGCATCTGAGATCATATAATTTATTTTAGCTTCCACTATCACAATTATGCCAGGATCTGCTTCACTAACTCTTTCTTTTATTTCCTCTGCTTTATTGTATACACCATCAGCATTGGTGTACCAAACCTTGAGACTCTTCTTGGAAACTTTGTTTCCAGAGTTCATATAGCTCATCCGCCTGTCTCCCTCAGTGGGTGCTGCAGGTGAGAGATGCTGTCCTATCTTCAGTAAGTGGTTGTGAAGGGGGATGTGCTCGGGAATAGGGAGGGAGATGAGGGTATGTGGGAGCCAGGGAGCTGGGGAACTTGGTGAGATCTGAGCAATTAGGGAGATCAGGGGGGTGAATGGGGTCTGGGCAGCTAAGGGTGTCTGAAAGACATAGTGGGTCTCAGAGGTAGGGAGGGTCTGAGAGTGATGCTGAGAATCAGATTGAGGCTGAGAAGTAGATAAGAGGAGGGGGGACAGAAGAGTGGGGTGAAGGGCAGATGGGAGCATGGGGAGGGGGGTGCGAGCGGGATTTTAGGAGTCAGGGGAATGTGCAAGGGGCAGAGGGGAGTCTGGGGCAGGGATGGGATTTAGGGTAAAAAGTGGGGTAAGTGGAAGGTAGGGACTGAGAAGGGGAGTGGGGCAAGAGAAAGGGTTTTGAGGGCAGGGAAAAGGTGAGGTGAAGACTTGTTGGAGGTCGCGAGGTGAGGGGGGTGAGGGGTACTGGGGGATTGGGACTGAGCGGAGGAGAGGGGCAGGGGAGGGTGAGGCCGTGGGTACCTGGTTGGTTGATACCTGGTTGATGGGGTTCTGGGAGTTCTTCTACTCCCCAAGCCCGGCCCGAGGCCAGGCTCGACTTGTGAGAGTTTGATCCACCAGGCTGTTGCTTGGAGCGGCCCGCAGAGCCACATACCCACCACAGCCCGGCTGATCCGGGACTTCTCTTAGGAAACAGTCCAGTTTTCTCTTGAAGATGTCCACGGTTGTTCCGGCAATATTTCTTATAGTCGCTGGGAGGACGTTGAACAACCGCGGACCTCTGATGTTTATACAGTGTTCTCTGATTGTGCCTATGGCACCTCTGCTCTTCACTGGTTCAATCTTGCATTTTCTTCCATATCGTTCACTCCAGTACGTTGTTATTTTACTGTGTAGATTTGGGACCTGGCCCTCCAGTATTTTCCACGTGTATATTATTTGGTATCTCTCTCGTCTCCTTTCTAGAGAGTACATTTGGAGAGCTTTGAGTCGATCCCAATAATTTAGGTGTTTTATCTCGTCTATGCGTGCCGTATATGTTCTCTGTATTCCCTCTATTTCAGCAGGGGGTAGGGGAGATGGTGCTACAGGGTAGGATGGAAGAGGGGAGTGGGTGCAGAGAGGGAGGAAGGGGCAGCTAGAGAAGTTGTTGGGGGTTGAAGGGGAGGTTATCTTGAGATGATTTCGGGGTTTTTTAGTGTCCCGAGGCCCGGTCCTCGACCAGGCCTCCACCCCCAGGAAGCAGCCCGTGACAGCTGACTAACACCCAGGTACCTATTTTACTGCTAGTAACAGGGGCATAGGGTGAAAGAAACTCTGCCCATTGTTTCTCGCGGAGCGTGTGATCGAAACCAGGACACACAGGATCACAAGTCCCGCGTGCTGTCCGNGGGGACGGGTGGGGGAGACGGGTGGGGGAGACGGGTGGGGAGAATGGTGGGGGAGACGGGTGAGGGAGATGGCTGGGGGAGACGGGTGGGGGAGATGGCTGGGGGAGAATGGTGGGGGAGACGGGTGGGGGAGACGGGTGGGAGAGACGGGTGGGGGAGATGGGTGTGAGAGACGGGTAGGGGAGATGGGTGTGAGAGACGGGTGGGGGAGACGGATGGGGGAGACGGGTGGGGGGACGGGTGGGGGTGACGGGTGGGAGAGACGGGTGGGGGAGACGGGTGGGAGAGACGCGTGGGGGAGAATGGTGGGAGAGACGGGTGGGGGAGACGGGTGGGGGAGAATGGTGGGGGAGACGGGTGGGGGAGACGGGTGGGGGAGAATGGTGGGTGAGACGGGTGGGGGAGAATGGTGGGAGAGACGGGTGGGGGAGATGGGTGGAGGAGATGGATGGGAGAGACGGGTGGGGGAGACTGGTGGGGGAGACGGGTGGGGGTGACGGGTGTGAGAGACGGGTAGGGGAGATGGGTGTGAGAGACGGGTGGGGGAGATGGGTGTGAGAGACGGGTGGGGGAGATGGGTGTGAGAGACGGGTGAGGGAGATGGGTGTGAGAGACGGGTGGGGGAGACGGATGGGAGAGACGGGTGGGAGAGACGGGTGGGGGAGATGGATGGGTGAAATATGCACCGTGGAGAGATAGGGTTGGAGATAGCTGGAGGCTGAAGTGGACTAGGGAGTGCTTGGGGAGAGGGCGGGCTGGGGAGGGCTGGGAGAGGGGGCGGGCTGGGAGAGAGGGAGGGCTGGGGACGGCTGGGGGAGAGAGGGCGGGCTGGGGAGGGCTGGGAGAGGGAGAGCGGGCTGGCGAGTGCTTATATATACTGCATAAGAGGGGGGATATACCCGGCAGTGCCCGGGACTTTGTCTAGTCTCCCTCCCTCCCACACATGTTCCCATTGTCCCCCCCCCCCCCTCCTTCTCTCCCTCCCATTGGACAAAACACACTTGAGCTCGACAACGGCCCAGAAGTTGGAAAACAATCTATGGACAATCAACCCCACATTTCAGATTCATAAGCCTCGTTGGTTGCTGCAATAGAAGTCATTCCAAGTTAATGAAGGGCCGGGGGGGGGGGGGAAGGTCCCCAATCATCCTATGACACGCCCACACTGTCACATGTCACTATACAAAGTGTGATGAGACTAGCCCTTAGCGTCTGACTCTCAACCTCCATCAGACATTGTGTTATGTATCTACTAGAGGGACGGCGTTGTCCAGGTCTGTCTCCCATCTATCTATTTATCCATCCATCTGTGTCTCCGTCTATTCATCCATCCATCCATCTTCAACCACCTTAACTGTTTTATTTAATAATTTTCTGTGATACAAGAAGTCAAGTGAGGAAGATCGTCGGGACCAGGGACACACAGTCGACGTCAGAGTTGTAGTGTTGGGCAGGTGGCGCTGGTGTCCTCGCCCAGGGGCAGGTGGCGCTGGTGTCCTCGCCCAGGGGCAGGTGGTGCTGGTGTCCTCGCCCAGGGGCAGGTGGCGCTGGTGTCCTCGCCCAGGGGCATGTGGCGCTGGTGTCCTCGCCCCGGGGCAGGTGGCGCTGGTGTCCTCGCCAGGGGCAGGTGGCGCTGGTGTCCTCGCCCAGGGGCAGGTGGCGCTGGTGTCCTCGCCCAGGAGCAGGTGGCGCTGGTGTCCTCGCCCAGGAGCAGGTGGCGCTGGTGTCCTCGCCCAGGGGCAGGTGGCGCTGGTGTCCTCGCCCAGGAGCAGGTGGCACTAGTGTCCTCGCCCAGGGGCAGGTGGTGCTGGTGTCCTCGCCCCGGGGCAGGTGGCGCTGGTGTCCTCGCCCAGGGGCAGGTGGCGCTGGTGTCCTCGCCCAGGGGCAGGTGGCGCTGGTGTCCTCGCCCAGGGGCAGGTGGCGCTGGTGTCCTCACCCAGGGGCAGGTCCGTCGGACCTCGTCCCACGGACCTGAAGAACACTCAGCCCCACCCAGGGACCTGAGGGACGCCCCGCCCACCCAGGGACCTGAGGGACGCCCCGCCCACCCAGGGACCTGAGGGACGCCCCGCCCACCCAGGGACCTGAGGGACGCCCCGCCCACCCAGGGACCTGAGGGACGCCCCGCCCACCCAGGGACCTGAGGGACGCCCCGCCCACCCAGGGACCTGAGGGACGCCCCGCCAACCCATGGACCTGAGGGACGCCCCGCCCACCCAGGGACCTGAGGGACGCCCCGCCCATCCAGGGATCTGAGGGACGCCCCGCCCACCCAGGGACCTGAGGGACGCCCCGCCCACCCAGGGACCTGAGGGACGCCCCGCCCACCCAGGGACCTGAGGGACGCCCACCCAGGGGCCTGAGGGACGCCCACCCACAGGGACCTGAGGGACGCCCACCCAGGACCTGAGGGACGCCCACCCAGTGGCCTGAGGGACGCCCACCCAGGGGCCTGAGGACGCCCACCCAGGGGCCTGAGGGACGCCCACCCAGGGCCTGAGGGACGCCCACCCAGGGACCTGAGGGACGCCACCCCAGGGGCCTGAGGGACGCCCACCCAGGGCCTGAGGGACGCCCACCCAGGGACCTGAGGGACGCCCACCCAGGGACCTGAGGGACACCCACCCAGGGACCTGAGGACGCCCACCCAGGGACCTGAGGGACGCCCACCCAGGGGCCTGAGGGACGCCCACCCAGGGCCTGAGGACGCCCACCCAGGGGCTGAGGGACGCCCACCCAGGGACCTGAGGGACGCCCACCAGGGGGTGGAGTGTGGGTGCGATACGCTGGACTGTGCTTGAGGCGTCCAGGGGAAGGGAAGTCTCCCAGGGACAAAGTTTACCATAATATTATCCCTTCCCAAGCCACTTTTAAACATCAATTTAGCATCAAAGCTTTAATGTGTGTGTGTGTGTGCGTGCGTGCGTGCGTGTGTGTGTGTGTGTGTGTGTGTGCGTGCGTGCGTGCGCGCTTGTGTGTACTCACCTACGTGAGGCCAGTCTAAGACAGCCTCGCGTAGGCAGTGTAAAGTGCCCTAAATGCCTCTTCACTTAGGTTTCTGAATGATGTTCTAACTTGTCAGAGTAGAGTACGCTGCTGTCGTTATCCTATTTATATGTGCCTCAGGAGTTAGCTTAGGTGTTACATCCACGCCCAGGTCTCTTTCTCGCGTCGTCACAGTTAGGCTGTTCCCCTTCATTGTGTACTGTCCCTTTGGTCTCCTATCACCTTGTCCCATTTCCATAACTTAACATTTGCTCATGTTGAACTCAAGTAGCCATTTCTCTGACCATCTCTGCCACCTGTTAAAGTCCTCTTAGAGGATCCTACAATCCTCATCTGTCATAACTCTTCTCGTCCACTTTGCGTCATCTGCGAACATCAACATGTAGGATTCTACTACTGTAAACATGTTAACGTATATTAGAAATAGAATTGGTCCCAGCACCGATCCTTGAGGTACTCCACTCGTTACTTTTCGCCGGTCCGACTTCTCGCCCCTTACCGTTACCCTCTGGCTTCTTCCTGTTAGGTAGTTCCTTACCCATGCTAGGGCCTTTCCGCTTACTCCTGCCTGCCTCTCAAGTTTGAATAGCAGTCTCATGTGCGGTACTGTATCAAAGGCCTTTTGGCAGTTTAGAAATATGCAGTCTGCCCAACCTTATCTGTCCTGCCTTATCTTTGTTATTTTATCATAGAATTCCAAAATGTTTGTTAGGCAAGATTTCCTTTTCCAGAACCCATGTTGATGTTTGTTTACAAACCTAACGTTCTCTAGATGTGCAACCAGTCTTAGCCTGATTACTCTTTCAAGTATTTTACAGGGGATGCTTGTCAGTGATACAGGTCTATAGTTAAGTTCCTCCTCCCTATCTCCTTTCTTGAAAATCGGAACAACATTTGCCCTCTTCCAGAAATTGGGCAATTCTCCCGACATAAGTGATTCATTAAAGATCCTTGCCAGAGGCACGCTGAGGGCCTGCGCTGCCTCTTTTAGTATCCACGGTGATACTTTGTCCAGTCCAACCGCTTTAGTTGCATCCAGTGTTGTCAACTGTTTCATTACCTCCTCTGCTGTCACCTCTATATTTGATAGTTTTTCATCTAGGGTAATCTCTTCTAACAATGGGAGCTGCTCAGGCTCGGTTGTGAACACTCCATGGAAACTGGCATTTAGTGCCTCGCAGATTTCCTTGTCACTTTCTGTATATGCCCCTCTGGTTTCCTTAATCTTGTCACTTGGTCGTTCACCGACATTTTTCTTCGTATATGGCTGTGTAGTAATTTAGGTTGCTTTTTCACTTTGATCGCAATATCGTTCTCATAATTTCTTTCCGATGCACTTCTTATGTTAATGTAATTGTTCCTAGCTCTGTTGCATCTGATCCTGTTGTCCTTTGTCTTCTGTACTTCCTCCACTCCCTCCTGTTTCTCATTTTTGCTTCCTAACACTGTCTATTAAACCATGGGTTATTATATTCCCTCTTACTTCTTCCCTTTACTGTTGGTATAAACCTCTCTTCGGCCTCCTGGCATTTCCGTGTGACTAGGTCCATCATATCTTGGACTGATTTTCCTCTAATTTCTTTCTCCTACTGCACTTCTCCCAGATAGTCCCTTATCCTCCCGTAGTCTCCTTTCCTGTAGTCAACTCTCCTTCCCAGATCTCTGGGAAGGAGAGATGTAGTCAAAGACTAGGACACAATGGTCGCTGGCCCCTAGAGGTATTTCATGTTCCAAATTCTCAATGTCTTCTACGTTCCGGGTGAAAATCAGGTCTAATAGGCTCGGTGCATCTCCTCCTTTTTCCCTTGTGTCTTCCTTCACATGTTGTGTTAGGAAATTCCTGTCTATAACGTCTACTAACTTAGCTCCCAACGTTTCTTCCCCTCCATGGAGGATTCCTTGATTCCCAATTTATCTATCCATGATTTAGGTCCCCCATGACCAGCAGCTTCGCTCTCATTCTGTGAGCTAATGTGGCTGCCTTCTGTAGTTCATCTATACATGATGAATCTACCTCCCATCTGCTGTCAGAGTTCCATGTATGGAGCTTGTGCTCTCATTGGTACCCAGGTCTTCAAACTTCCATTTCCGCTTTATTAGGAGTGCCGCTCCCCCTCCCTGTCTCTGCATCCTTTCCTATCTCATCACCTGGTAGCCTATGGAAGGAGTGCACCGAGATCAGGCCAGTTATTTCAGTTTCCACTATTGCAACTATGTCAGGATCTGCCTCACTGACTCCCTCTGTGTCCATGTGTGT